>PTEX01000268.1:64382-124375 GCA_003342815.1 Eudromia elegans | reverse complement strand
ATAAGTAAATACTAGGAGAAGAAAGAGAGGAAAGGGGAAGGGATTCCCTTCCCTTCCCTTCTCTTTTCTTTTTTTTTTTTTTTTTTAGAAAGGAAAAGAAATCCTTAAAAAAGTCAGGACAGAATTGGTTGCTTTGATTTGTAACCTACTGTAGAATTAGACAGAATGATGAACAGTTTTATTTCAGAGTTTATATTCTAGGGAAATTCCTAGCTTACATTCCAACGTAACAGAAACCTTTAAGATACAATGGTAATTTCTCCTCCATGAATCAGAGCACACCTTTAGGAAAGTGGTACTCTCTCAGTTAGCAGTAAACTCTCAGTATGGAAAAATCCTTGGTTAAATTATCCCATTAACTGGRATATTTTTCTCTGTTAAAATCTTTGATTTCTATTCAGAACTTGTCCGGCATTGGCCTTCCACATAGCCTTACCTGAGTGTCCCATTGAATTTTGCTCCATCAATGCCCCTTAATAGCTAAGCTTAATCCCTCTCTTCTCTCCTTCTGAAAGCTTTTGTTGACAGAATGTAACAAATCTAAAGTACAGGCTCGAAATAAACCTAGCTATAAACAGTGTGACATTTAGAAACACTAAAAGGCATCAGCAAGCCCATCATCTCATCCACGATAGTATTTTAGCTTAGATCAGAAGTGTGTTTTTGAAGTGAATCCTTGAATCATCCCCACTTATTGGGAACTGAAGCAGTACTGGAGGTACATAAGCTGGATTACTTTTGGATGAAACTATATTGGAAAATGTGCTCCAGGGGCAGAGCTTATATTTTCTAGCTTCTAGAGAGYATGTAGTTCACAGGACTTGACTAAAGCCAATATTAAGCAAATCCTTCCAAAAGACATATAGAGAAGGTGTGGAGATCTCAGTAGCAAACATTTTGCCTTCCAGATAAGCTTCTTCTGAACTGACCAACTTATTAATGTGGATGCATCCAATATTTCTTTCATCTGAAGTAGAAGTTGAAACAAAACTGAAATAGCTTCTTTTTCCCTCGTGATGAAACATTTACTGAGGAGCAGAATTTATGCAGGCACTGTCCCCTGTTTGATGTCAAGATATTGGCATATTTTGGTTCCTTAAAATGGAACCTGTTGTGTCATTATCCATTTTCCAGGCTTTCTCAGAATGCTACTCTGAAAATGCAGGAGGACCCTGGGTCTGCATCCTTCTGGCTAAGTATCTCAAGCACAAGGATAGAACAACTCTTTCCACAAACTTTCTTTGAAATTGTGGTTTGTTGCCCTCTTACAAATTGGTTTGGGTGATAATATTTAAATATCAGGATCAAGTGATTTAAATCAAGGAAAGAAACTAAAAAGAAAAAAAATCTATTATTTTTCTGCAGAGTTGCTCATAATTAGTCTAAATTAGTCTAGTTAAACTTTTTCATTTACTTTTTCATTTTACCATTTAAAAAATAAGGGACAAAATTAAGAGAATTTTGCAGTGCAGAATACCATTTTTTCCCCCCCAGTATCTCATATGTTGGTAAATTTGTTTATGAATGAAAAGTAGGCATACCTTTCTATAAGGGGTAATTCTGTGATTGAAATTCCATGCTTATTACTGGCAAAGCCTGGAATCAAGCTGTTAACATAAATACTGAAAAGTTCTCCTTTCCAGTTCATCAAATAGGATTTCTGTGAGAAGAAATAATGACAAATAATCAATTTTCAAAGTGCAAGATAGAGTACATTATATCATGGTAATCCCTTACCACGTTTATATTCTTAATCACAAACCACAGTCAAGGATTTTGAAGACAATTGTGCAAGGTAAATGGTGGAGTTATACCTAACTGAAAATTGAAAATTGAAGTGGCAGAAGTGAGAATCAGTTTTCGAATATATCTGTTCCTCTTCATAAAACCTCTTTAACTCACAACAAAATGAAAACTTAAATATTTAAAAATTATGTGCATTTATTCTAGAAAATAATTTCCTGTTGACACACAGTGGACTTATTATACAAACTTCAAAATATCCGTAACACAGATCAGTATAACTCCCATCTCTAATATCACAGTAACACAGTTTTGCTACATTTTGAGACCACATAACAATGACTACCTCGTATTTGAGGCAGCAGGTCTGGAATTTTTACACCATAATTATGGGATGGCCTTTAATCCTGAAAATCACATAACCAGTGTTTAGTAATTAGTACCTCTACAAGTTCCTTTGCAAAATCTTAATACTACTGTATTTTGTGTATTTCCATTGGAATGTTATGTTGGGCAAACACCTTAAATATTAAAGTCATCTGATATTTATTATTAAGAAATAAATTATAAATATGTTATTAAATATTAATGATAGATATTTTAACAGTCTTTCTGTAATTACTTTATTATTAAAGCTGCTAATTATTATTGGGAAAGATAATGTTAGTTTCAAGAATAATAGGTATTAAGCSAATCAAATCATTCAGAATGATTCAAAACGCTCTTATAACTGCATATTTTCCTACTTATGCAATTATTTTCAGGATTTAAAAATAAGTTCCTCTATGATTCATATTTACACAAGCAAAAATTCATAAGTTTTCAAGACTTTTAGACTCTCTAGCATATCTTTTGTTTATATATCATTCTAAACCGTCCTACAATCAAATATTACATATATGCATAAACATAGCAATTTGCACATGCAAACTTTTGAAATTAATGCTATTCATTAATAAAGTACTGCTTCAGCTTGTGCAATGAAGATCAGAAATAAATCAACTTCAAATTTTCTGACTTCATCTTTTTTGAACAATGTCAATTCAGGTAAGAAAACCCATACATAGCTGAAGATACTGGAAAACTTTAATGCAAAACAAAAGTATCTAATAAAATTATAAAGTTCCAAAGGGAAGGAGTAAAATGGAAACCGCAGCATGGATTTTCAGCAAGAGCCTGTGACTGCACCCTCCTGAGGGAGATTTAACTGTCCATAGGCAGCCTACACAACATGCTTATGAACTTTCTGCTAGAGCAAGTGCAACAATTCTGTACCTGGTGCCTTCCTGTAGGGCGACATTTCCTTAAGGTGCAGGGGCAAAGAAAAATTCTCCTATATAATTTTTTACTAATTACGTGGAAATTCTATACCAGAGCATTAATTTATCTACTGGTCTGCCATGTTGAATGGAAGATTTCTGAAAAATAAGGCAGATAACTACCATGGTGTTGAATTATAGCTTAACGACTGATGCCATTGAGACCCTGGCACAATGTACACAGTGGTCTATTCACCACTGTGTATCCATGTTTCAGGATTTTTTTTTTTTCCAGCTATGAGATGATTCATTTGCGCTTACCTCTGAGCTGTCTCATTCTAGCTTTGCAGGCTTCTTGCTATAGCTGTATTTATGGTAAATATATCCAAATATCAGTTTGGACTCTCACCTGAAAAGTAATGAAGTGATATAACTCGTGACTGCGAAGATTTATTATAAAGTGTTTGGTCTTCATCATATCTAATGGCACAGCTAGTTACAAAGATACTTAGTTATGAAGATTTTTTTTGGAAGTCCATTAAATATTCTCTTACCAATGACAAAGAAATGATTTCTCTATTAGGGAAAAACAGCACTCTTTCGTCTACCCAATAGTATGAAATCTTAAAAGTAATTAATTGGATATTAATTGGATAGTTCAACTAATTCTTATTTCATTAGTGTTGTAGTGGAACACTGTAATTAAATACATTTTTCCAGGGGATTGCTAATAAGACTTAATTTACAGTTAAAGACAAATACTCCTTTTCACACTAGGGAGACAGGGTAGGTCTTTATTATTTAAAATCTAATATCTGTGATATCATGGAAAGGAAAGAGGAACATGAATCTTGTTGTCTTGTCAAACTGTTCATCCTTGTAGCAGAGTAAAAGAGACAGTGGCAGGTCACACATCTTGGACTCAAATTAATTACTGTTAGATGCTATGAAAATACTCATTGCTGAACACAGTACTTTAGACCTGGTTCAACAAGGACACTCATTTGTAATCTCTATGAAAAACAGAATTTGAATTCTGTTAACTTCCGAGTGCTATTTGTGAAATCAGCATCCTTGATAGATCTGCTACATAAGTTATATATGTGACGCGTACAGCAAAGATACAAGCAAATAAACGATGTCCTGATAACTAGAGTGAGACGACAGGAAAAGAAGTAGAATTATATGGGAACACCGAATTAGATGCAGAAACCTAACTTAGTTAGCAGGTGTAAATCAACAAAATTTGACTGAAGCTGTTGGATGCACATTTATCATTCAGATGAAGTTCTGTTTTAATTACTAGTTTCTCAATTAACATGTAGCTTAGACTCGTGCTGTTTTATTCTACTTTTAGGGGTGGCTTATCGCTAGCCCATGGCAATGTTCACTCAGCATCACACCGCAAGATTTACACCCTACAGCAAGTTCTTGAGTTTTAAACACTGTGACCATGAGTAGTCAAGGTTCTCAGCATTGCAAGAAAAAAACATGTAGCTCTTCAAAACAGGGAAAAAAAATTCACCTGGGAAGGAGCTGGAAAGTGCTCCAAAGAGTTATTGCCTGATCAGGACCTATACAAGTGGGACTGGCAACTGCTGCCTTCACATCCCAGAGGAAACAAATCCTTCCCTACCACATCCAGTTCCCTGGCCAGGCCCTGCCTACAGTGACACAGGGACACATTGCTGCTCAGGATGTCCTTACCTGAGCCATTTTGCTCTTTTCACAAATCAGTTGCCTTATAAAACTGCTTTCTCTGGTGTTTCACAGGTTGGTGGTTCAGAAAAGGTTGACCAGATTTGGCTTGCAGGGTTSCTACAAAAAAGTCTTAACAGAGAATTTCATATTGCGTTCCTCTCCATCCCTGCCATCTCTGTTTCTGCTCTGTTTCAACAACATAAAATTGGTTTCTGCTTACTTTGGTTTGAGTAACTCCAAAGACATACTGGTTGCTTTGGTTTTGCATTCCAAAAAGCAACACCATGCAAGTTAGGGAAATTCCTGAAAGAAACAAGGGAAACAGGGAGGTTCATACACAGATCAGATACAAACCACTAACCAGAGAGCTGGTGGTCTTTTTTTCTTTTCCTTTACAAGTCTTAGCCTGAATTTGCTACTAAGCACTACACATCGAAAAGGTTTTTCAAGCTGCAACCTAGAAAGCAAGCATCTTAATCAAAACAGATTTTTTATTATTATTTTTATTTGTAAAGATTTTTTTCTTAGGATACCAACATCAAAAGATTCCAAATAGCAGAAAACATTATTAGAGATGTTTTTTCTCCAAGAGATTAACTATATATATACTGAGTCCTTCTGCAATTGTTTACATCAGTAAGCTGTTGTTAGGTGAAAACTTTTCCAACTTTCTAGATTAAAATGCTTGCCTTCTGATATAATTTTTATACTATACTAAAGTGTCCATACAAAAAAATAAACCTCTGCGTTACACATTTCCAGTGAAATGCAAGCTCTTTCTTTCCAAGGATTAGGCTGCCGGAAAGATAACTAATTATTTAAAATCCTTGCTGTAGCAAGGTATTTTATCATTATATGGAGCATGTTAAAATTAACTTTGATTTCCATCTTTTGAATGGCCTTTTCTTCACAGATCACATATACAAAATTTCACAGAGGTCTTCATGTTCAGATGAATAATTTGTACTTGCACACGGCAGTTATTTAAATTACAGTTCAGCTTAGTCAACATAGTCTGCATCAGCTTTCTAAAAATGGGTTGCTTCAAGTTTAGCTATTCTGTTTTAAAACTATCAACCATTATTAGTGAAACAGAGAATCAGTTCAAAAAGTAATTAATTCCAGGGCTTATTGTAAACTGTTATTTTAATTAAAAGAGCACTAATGTCCTGCTTCTTTTTAATTAGAACATGAACAAAAGGTTCATGTTAAGTTACATTTTTAGTCCATTTTGAACATAGGATGAAATGTATTAAAGACATATGCCCAATTCCTTTTATTTATAAATTGACTCAAAAGAAATATTGAAAAGTTAGAAAGATTATATACTACATCTCTTGRCTATACTGTACCATTTATCTTACTAATTCCCTTCTGGCTAGAATTGGATGGTGAAATTAAATGGTACATAATTGATCCTCTTGATATATTCATTTTATAYTTTATTTATMTTTTTATTATTTTAATATTATATCATTATTATATTTAATGTAATTATATTATTATATATTATTAGAAATATATTACTTTTGTTGTTTTTATATTACATTTATTTATTATTATTAATTTCATCCGACATCAGTTGGGTGACTATGACAATTACCTTTTACAGGCCCACACCAGATACAAGCTCCATAATACTTCTCATCTAAAGATGTGAAGCASTACTTTCTGTGCTTTGTAAATTAGCATCTTCTTCAGGTTATTCAAACTTTAGGCTGTGCTACACTGTGTCATCTCAGGAGTCAGATAGAATCAGCTGCAGGATTAGAGACAGACAGAAACTGAATCTAAAGGATAAATATCCATAGCATAAACATTATTGGATTTGGCACCTGAATTTGCCTTATCAGAAAAGAGATCCAGAAAGGGATATTTAATCACTCGCTCTGTACCCAGAGAATGAATTTAACCATTCCTTGATTTAACCACTCAGTGATCTGGGATCACTGCAAGATATTGCATTAGATATACTGCACAATACTTACTACAATTACTATTCTTTGCCTACAGATAACATTTTACAAAGTCACTTTTTTTTGGGCGGGGAGGAGGGGATAAAATGTATTCAGAGTTACTGTGGTGTCATATAGAATATAAACTTTTACATACTACACAGTTGTGCTGTAGCTTGTTACTAATGATCTGGTGTTACTGGTAGGAGATACGCCTGGATGGCATGTCAATGCTGATCTAAAGCTTTTAATCAGTTTCAATTTTAAGAATCACTCTTGGTTTCTTGTGCCTGTTCTAAGCACTACACTTTTGCGTAAACATTTTCTGGCAACAATGAGTTTCTATCTCCATACCTTGGAAAAAAAGTCAAGAATAGTTCAAGCATTTCATATTTCGATATAAAGAAAATATTGTTCTGCTTATTATTTCTTTATTACAATTATTTTATGGAAAAGTTTTGAAGATAAGTTGTTTCAAATAGAGAGGACATGATTTTCAATTAAATTCCTAATGCCTTGTAAAAATCAAGAAAACGCGCATTTTGGTCAACCCAAATTTAATCAGAGTCTACAAATTTGAGATTCTTAGTCTCAGAAACATTTTAGGGCTCTCCTCTCCCAGTAGAAATGACAAAGGAAAAAGATGGGTAGGAAGAGACAGACTTCAATCATAACACATAACTGAAAGCTTATTCCTTCTAGATGGTGCTATTGCTTAGCCCGTGTGGAGAAAAACATCTTTTTAGAAAAAAGAAACTGATTGTGATCATTTAATTAGAGTCTATACAATAAACGGATTGTATTAAGATGCCAGAAAATCTCACATATAGCATCASTTAACTTCTAAATGTGCATTATAATTATATTTTAAGGTATTTTAACGTCTTTTCCAATTTTATATAAATTGACATAACTAAATTAAAATGCAGTAATTAACACAATTGATTGGGTTTGGTCTTTAGAATTAATACTAAAATTAATCTATTAACACAGAAAGACCTGCCTTTTCCTCTACAAAATTAAAAGTCTTGAAAGCCACAAAAGATTGATACAGCCTTTGAAATCTGCATGTACATATAAGTAATCAGATGACCTGCACAGACAGCAGGGTCCCCACAGGTCAAAGAGGAAATGGACCAAATCACAGAACTGTCTTCTCTAGAGGAATTTACATTTATTAGAATTTATAGCATACTAATCAATTTCTAGCCATCAGAATGTGTTCCCTTCTGTTCTGATGCCTATTTTATTTATATGGATTTAAGAATAAAGGCTTCACTGGAAATAAATTGAGAGACTCAGTACTATAAGTATTCAAAAAGCRGCAGTTCAAAACCATTTACCTGGCAAAAATCCCAGGAAGACAGCATTGGGGTCATCTATCCAAAATATTATATGGCTCCATTACTGCAGTCTGTGAGCATCTCAAAGTTTTTATTATATTTATTTTCACATCTTCATGGAATCATCAGGAAATAAAGCTGAGAGRGACTTTTAAGAGGTCACTGAGTTCCCTGGCACAAGACAGGATCAACTAYATCTTTGTCATTCCTAATATGTGTTTTTCTAACCAGTTCTTAAAAATCTCTAGTGAAGGAGTATCGCTACAGTATCGCTAGGCAATTTCCATGCTTCAGTAATCCTATTATTACAAACACTTATGCTAATGTCTAACCTGAAACTTCTTAATGCAAGTCCACTGTGGATTGGCAAAGTGCACCCATCGTGCAGAGTACATCTAAGCACGGCTGGAACACGAGCCCACACTCATGTGGCTGCCATGAAGGTGTCCAGCTGAAGCTACCCCTTTGGATGACCTAGATTTTCCACTTATAGTTTATGAGTCTTTGGCTAAGGCAAGTTACAAAAATTGCAGAGAAAGGATGTTGAAAATAACTCTCACAAAGCATAAACTAAGGGTTCACTGCTCATGGTTTCTCCCCTCAAACTATCTGCTGCAAAGTTCTGTGTCAAACTTGTACTACCCCTGCAAGTTTATATTTAGGATATTTTAAGTGATTGCTCAGTGACTGATGGAAAGCAATGCCATTTTAGTTCAGTTACACCATTTAAGCACAGTTTGTAGTCAGGAATAGAATATGATGCCATAAGCCTGAAACTTTAAGCCTGAAACATTTGGGGTGCCAAATATTCCTTCCTCATTTCCCTGCTGAGTGCAGCATACGTAACAGTGACCCTCATGTTGCAAGCAGCAACCACTTAGGTTGATGCTTCTGCTCAGGACTTGCTTCTCAGAGCCCATWTTTACTTGGAACATTAATGAGCTAGGAAAGTAAGCACAATGGTCTCTACGCTTTATCCACAGCAAATAATGTGAAGGCACAGTCAGCTCAAGGTCCTGTGATCAGAACATGCTTGCTAGAATCTGAAGTAATTCCCAGATAATCCCTACATTTTCTAATAAATCTCAAGAGAAGACAGTTGGTTGGACCTGTGAAAATAACAAAGCAATAGTCCTTATAAATCATAACACGGCACTTTCAAAATATTCAGAAACTCAGCTGCCATAAASTGAGAAATTACAGGCGATAGCGTTTAGAGAGCATACAGAAGTTAATTCAAACATACTTGAAGAGTTATAGTCTGTTTATCCTTCTGCATGAATACTTAGCTGTGTGACCTACAAAAGCTATACCATCTGTAACTCCTCTTTGGAAGATACTTTAAATGTTGGCCCCCACATTAATTACTAAGTTATCTATACCATTAAAARTAAAAGTTTTCAATGAAAAATTAATAGCTTACTGATTAGATTTAAAAGTTGGAGTTTTGCTAAGAAAAAAAAGCCCACCAGATGTCATTTTCACATTCAGAGTTACAGAATCACAATATTAATAGGAATAGCATTCAACTTCATGTTACTATTCATTCTCAGGAATACATGATAGACCAAAAAAAAGAGAATGTGCTCATTTGTTTTCTGTCTCTTCACAGATCTATGAGAACTTGACACAGCACATACAAAAAGCAGATATGTATACAAAGAATATGTACGGAAGCTCACCTTTTGCATGGATTTTTATTTACTTATGACATATGAAARGGCTCTTGAAGTTTTTGTGGGTAACTCTCAAAGTATCAGTTGCAATTTTCAGGAGGCCAAAGGCAAAATGAATGTTCGTAACAAGTTGGTTCTACAGGATAAGACAGTTTGCRGAAAGACTGTTGATTGTGAGTACTGCAGGAAGCCACGAAATTATGTGTGATATGAAGAGAGTGAATTGGGAAAGGTTGTAGATACATACTTATTTCTTGCTTTTCTTACATATCTGCTGCTCTTGCGGAATTGTTGAAATATTCTTTTTGGTATTTGTTTTTAAACAGATACCTTTAGCTATGTCTACCCTTTGYATGCAGACTGTACAGAAAGTCTAGATAGCAGGGAATGTCTACCTCAGGTTGGTGATACAGACTTCCATTGGATGACCTCGGTTCATCCCAAATCAGATGTTTCAGTCAGGCACCTACTTATAACTTCCAAAAAAAGACCTGCAAGATGCTTGGCTTTGTTTCTGGCTGTCCTCATGGAGGACTGGAGGATATTCCRATTTTCTAGTTCTGAGGGACAAAAGTCAAGTAGTTGTCTTCTGATTTGGTCACTCTTAACATATTCTAGGCACCCTGAGGTACCTGGAAGCCCCAAGGGCTCTTGAGCTCTCCTAGTTTCCTTTAATGAGACTAAAATCCTGAAAACTCCTGCTCCATGTGGAAGGGTAGGAAGGCCCTCTCATGCCTGAATCAAAGCTCAGGGAGGAGGGTTCCTTTCTGGCGTTCCTGATTTGACACTGGATCTGGAGGTCGTGGCTTCCTAGCTTGCTGTCAATGCACTCGGGATGTCTCATAGACATGATGGTTATTCTGCATTTTGGGCCAAAATCTGTGGCTTTTTATGCAGTCTTGGTGCTTGAAAAGTATACTCACTTATTTGATCTGGTGCAGTTACATTCCCAGAGGCAAAAATCTCAACCCAAACTTAATCAGCATCTAATTGTTACTTCTGCAGCTCAGGTCTGTTACAGGCTGCCGTGAAGAATGCAAAGAAATGTTACCCTGCAAACAAGAAAACCACAACAAATCAACACTCATTTTTGCAGAGGTTTAAAGAAAAGTTAACAGTTTGATTATAATAAATCACATACATATAATAATAAAAAATATAATAAAAGCTGTATTTTGAGTGAAGTCTTCTTTTATCTGTTTCCCAATCCTGAGCAAATTTGAGTTTAGTTTTTRCCTCATGCCACATAATGCCACATAAAAGGCCATTTTTTAAAAAAGCAAGAATTAAATTCACTTCCATTTTTATGACTCAATGTGCAAATGAAATGAAATTCACTCAGGAGTTTTGCTGTAACTTAGTCTGCCATGTGCACTGCATTTACAAGTGTTTTCAATGCACTGAATGAATGCCACCCCTGAAAACATGCAGCATTCGCAGTATACAATGAAATATTCCTGTCTAAATGTTAGAAAAAGAGCTCTTTAAATTCTCAGTTTCAAAGCTAGTCTCGTATCCCTAATTTAAGTCTGAATTTTATTTCTTCTTGATTTAAAACAGACCTGCAATTGATGTTTGTATTTCCCCTGTGATTAATTACAAGCTTAATGAACAAGAATCTTTTAAATTACTTTAGGTTTGGACAACACAGTTTGGATGGAAGCAAAWGTTCCATTTGTGTGACTGATTAAAGGAAAGGATAAGAAAATGTACAGGTAAAATGAACCTATTTTAAAGAGACTATGCACCTCCTTACTGCTGTTGTACATAATTACAGGAGTGCAGAGGAAGGATTTTTTAAATTATTAAAGTGCAAAACTATTACTCAAGTGATAGTTGTGGCTCGATAAGTACTGARTGGTGCAAAATGTGGCTGTAACAATGTGCCTGAAAGAAAATAATAACTATGATGAGGAAAAAAGCTTCCTCTGGATGAAATTACAAAAGGCTGTGAAAGAACAGACATCACACAGTGCATGTATGGTGTACAGAAATGATGAATAACTKCTTTTCAGCACTGATGTAGCACTCTGATATTTCAAAGATATCATAAGAGAGAACTTGAATGAGGTAGACAATCATTTTACCATTATGGACATTAAACACACAAAAGCACAAGATGGTTTTAGCACTCAGAGTTGCAAAATCATGACAAACATCAAAAAAGATCCAAAACACATGACACTGCATGTGAAAGATTCACAGGCTTAGATGTCAGACTCTCCACTTATTAAAATACAGCCTGAAATGACAGTATGATCAATAGACTCAAAAAAAAAAAAAAAAAAAAAAGTGGTTATCCACAGACTTGGTGGTGATCAAAGCACTTTGTAAAAATAGGACTTGAATATCATGTCAGAGCCTTTTCCTCATGGCTGCCCGTACTGTGGATATAGAAGGAAAAAAAAATATATATCTGGAGAGGGATTTTTTGACCATAGGATGGTCATAGATGATTACTTTGCGCTAGCTGCAAAAAGCCTGCTCCCCTGACCTTGAGGCGGTGAATGGTGACTAATTATTCTTCTCTGCTTTGGCACCTACTGTTCCCTATTCTTTGGGCAATCAATGTGAGTCAATTTATCTTTSCATTCTTTACTAGCTTGAAATACTAGATGGTAAAACATATGCAGGTCTGTAACTAGCATTGACGTGGCTGCAGGAGTGCCTTGCCTTGTCAGATTTATTAGCAATAATGTTAGAGCCTTAAAACCATCAGGATATTCTGTTATAGAGCAACACACTGCAGCAAAGGCCTTGCTGTCTGCAGACAGTACCCTCAAGCACTATATTCTACCWTTCCTTCAGGAAAACCATTCAGAAAAGAGAATGTAGTTCTTCCAGAAGGTAATGAAAAGTCAGACTAGATTTCATTTAGCAATTACACCTGCAGACATTCATTTGGAATAATTTACATGGTATTGAATGATGTATGTGTCAAGAATAGTAAGACATTTCCAAATATATTGAGAAAGGTCAGACAGGAGAACACACACGCTGCTGATGGTACAGTCACATATCTGGGGATATCAAAGTTGGGGTAGKGATGCATTTTTGAGGGAGGCATGCACTATACAAGCTATTGAAGAACGATTTTGAGGGTGAACATGATTTAAGGTTRTAAACACAGCCTAATAAGTCTGACTGTAATGATAGGGTGATGTTAATGGCAGGTGTATGGGACTTTTTTTATTTCAAGTTAAAAATGAAGAACCACTTTGAATTTTTGGTGTTTTATGATCTATCAAATGACTACTATAATCCTCTGCAAAGTTGATATAGATTATTGCCTTAMACTGCATGGTCTGTGACCATGGTCTCACAGACCACAGCCTGTGAGAGGAATACATCGGAAGACTATAATTGCATTCCTCTTATGATTTGTTTCCATTTTTCAGTTTGAAATAAGATGAAACTTTTAGAATGTTTTAAGGATGGTATGTGTCTTTCAGGCATAAAGGATGACAAGATTCAAAAAAAAGTTTTCAGTCTACASGGAAAAATCTCTCTCAAAATCTTCTTATCTGTAGGTCAGGACYTTGAAGAATTGGTATGAGATAGCATTTTCACCAGCACAGAAGAGCAAAGCAATGAAAAAATTCCTGACATAAGATGAGGTCACARCTACTTCTTTCTGAGGACATTTTGGGGTCTCTGCTCTGATCTAATTCTATCAAGAYGATCTCTAAAAGTTACAGATAATATATGTTTCCTGGCAAGAACTCCTTTCTTTCAAACGAAATAAAGCGAGAGTTCTTTGATACATGAAGTAGAAGTCCAGACAGAAAGAAGTCCGATCATATTTTTTTGTCAATAAGGAGTTATATTTCAATGCATTTTAACATTATTTAACACAGTTAAATAATCAAGGCACTGAATTGTAAAGTACATAATGTAATTTGTTAGGAGGCAAGAAATAGAGCTACCTAATGTTCATTATATGTTTTCAGACGCTTTCTGGAACACTTGTGATCATATATGCTTACAGGATACAAAAGTATCCTGCATTTGCAGATAATGGCATGGCAAATTTAAACTCAAAAGCTCTCGTCAGAAATTCAAGTTATGATTTCAACACACCCAGCTTCCCTTGCTCCATGTACTGTGACTTGCATTTCATTCATATATAAATTATTACCTGCAAATGGAGATACAAAGCAGCTACCTCTTTCAGTCTCAAAATTCAGTTTAGATGAATCTCCRCGTAAATTCAAACTGAAAAATAAGTAAGAAGATCATTCTGTGTTTGCCAGATGGATAATTGCAGTCTTAAGGCAAAATTAACATTAAATCAAGGCAGAGGAAGATGTAACATCATATTAAAGAATCGGTAGAAGTGGTTTGAAATGTATGGCAGTTTTTATGAGTTTCGAATGGGGACAGGGATTCAGCCGAAGCTCACACTGAGGAGTTAATACAAAATATTGAGACATCTTTCATCCTACAGTCCAATCCAGCTCAAGGACTTTTCAGGAGAATGAATGGGGATTATAGTCAAGAGATTGCCCAGTAATATTTCAGTGATAATGCAAGCAACTTTCAGAATTTACCGACATGAACCAATAYCAGTGAAAATCTATGAAGAAATGAATTGCTTACACTGAACAAAAAATATACAAAGAAAAACTAAYGAAAAAGTCTTACCTTCATCTCAATATTTTGATCTTTTAAAGCATATGTGTTTTAAAAATCTTAAGCTCTTCCAGTTTCCCAGTGAGGGATTACTTGCATCGTTCTGGGGGGTTATAGAGACATAGATACAGTATTCTCACAATAATAAATCTCTGACAATTGGCCACCTAAAGAATAAGTCACTAACAAGTAGAATGTTTTTCTATATTTATGCTCTCTGAAAACATAATGCAAAGTATAAGTCATAACTTAAGATTTTTCAGTGAGCACATTTAAGCAGACACATCAGACAAGTCAGTTCCGTGAAATGGAAGTAGGTAGATAGAAACTTCTAGAATAAAAAGAGCAAATGAGAAAACATGTCTGTATTTTTCTCTGAGACAAAAGATTCAATAGTGAGAGAAATCACCTGCAATGCACATTCAATGTTCAATTACCCAAATATACATTGAATCTGTTAGTTTTACCACATTTGCAATACAATTAGTTTCATCAGATTTTTGGTTACTAAAAATTCAGTACCCTACTTCCAGTTGAATCGCAGCAATTACAAAAATAATTTCATTATATTGCAAAAGGGTAGATGAAATGCATCAGAAGTCCTTTAACTTCTACTGTCTGTGAATTACTGAATTGTACTTTGCTATCTAAATGTCCTCCTTTTTCTATGACTAACGCAATATCTGAATTCACATTGAGTGAGTGAGCTCAGTTTWGAAGAATCTACATCTAGTGAGTTTTACATTACTAGCCTTTCTTCCATGCAGACTTGCAGCCTTTTGCTGAAGAGATCTCACTGCTATAACAAGTGCCTGCCATAATCTGTTTTCAGGAAAACGATTTATCAAACCAGTCAAATATAAATCTGACAAAGAGACATACTGGCACACACCACTGCTGTTGTTGATCCTGTTTCGCTTTAAGTCATTGGCAATCCACATCAGCTTACTGTAGCATTGCTGTGTCTTAATGTGAAAAGCAATTTTAATATAATCTGCTTTTTTTTATCCTTTTTCATATTTAACATCTTTTCCCCAAGAATACTTTCCTAATTAAATTGGCAGGTTGTTGCATATCCTGAAGTAAATATAATATTTCTTTTTTTGTAGTACAATAAAGTAATATACAATGTGAATTCTCCACAATGCCTGGCAATAAAGTGCTCCTTTTTTCAATAATTTTTTTCTTACTTCATATTTTCTGTTCTGAGGTAAACTACAATGGCAGTCTGCTAAAGCCACAACAGATATTTATATTATGGAAAAAGAGAGATTTGCCTTTACCTGTCAGATATGAGCATAAATATAAAAAAAGGAAATGACAAAATATTTGGAAATATAACATCTTTTTAAACTTTGATACAACATTGATAATGAATATATTCTGTGCCATAAAGTTATGTATTACCTATAAACATATAGGAAAGACCTCTCTATTTTGAGGATTACAATGGACAGTTCTGGTGACAAATAAAATAATGAATCTGCATGGCCGTCATTAAAATCTTGATTTTACTACTAGAAGTAGGAATAATAGGAAAACATAATTTCCCTTGTTGCCTTAATTCCAATCAAGTATTGTAAAACCAAATCATGATCTTTTATAATCGATGATTAATTCATAATTATTCTTTCAACCTAGGATTTATATTTAGTGTCCGTTGGTGTGTGTGTATATATATATGTAAGTATACAAATATTATATATTTGTATTTATATATATCTGTATAAATATACAGCTCTGTCTATATATGATTATGCGTATGTATAAATACATACAGTTAATAATTGTAATCAGAATTTCAGGTTTCTTATAGCACAGGCAGGCTTATAGTGCTGTCGCTTTCAGCCACAATTAGGCACCAGTCACTGCCAAGAAGAAAAATTACTAMCTGTGGGTGATTTTCTTTGACTAGCATTACCTCTGCATATCCATATCTATATCCATATCCACGTCCTCTACAGCCAGCGTCTTCAGTTCTTCTGAGCTGTTGGTAAACAATGCTTGCCCTCAACTGTAGGTCAGAAGGAAGGAAAGCATGTCAAGTAAGAAAAACAGATACTCAATCAACACTGCTTTTCACAACATGCTGAAAGCTTCATTTTGTTGGTAATGAAAAGAATATGACAAGATAGGTTTAAAGACGCTCTTTGTTCCTGTTAACTAGACATATTTTAGATGAGATTGAAATTAGTTGTCTTCTAAAGCTAATAAAAGGTTTCTTCTCAGGGGCACTCTGGTTGGATCCTGGGCTGTGATAATAAAAGGGTAGAAGGAAAAAGGGCTCCCTATTCTGTTTGTGAAAATAAATAGTAGACTTAATATTTATGCAACATAAGAGCTACTGTTCACATAGTAAATAACATAAACTCTAACTCAACTAGCATGCAACTAGCATACTAGTCAGAAAAACTATGTTATAATTCATCAAGTAAAAGTAACAAGATGGATAGCTGCAATAAGTGTCATCATCCTCAAAAAGAGGAATAAACAAATTACTGTATCTCAATGAAAATCCACAGTTTTTCAGGATATAAAGAGTTAGTTAAATACGAACAACCATAATGTAACTTTAAATAGTGATGTCCTTCAGAATGAAAGAAAATACAAAGAGGATTTTTTAAAATKATTTATTTTGACAAAGTTATGTGAAGAGAGGAGCAATTCTTCACCTAAGGAACAACCATGGAACAAAGAATTATCTAAAATATAATATTGACAGTGTCTAAATTAAGTTTGTTTTGGTAGCTTATTGCTAGAGAGAAATATTTACTAACATGAATATTTGTAATGTAAAGGTGATACTTAATGCTTGGCTATCTTACGGAAATATGCGTTTCTGTAAGAATAAACATGCTAAACACAACCTCTCATTACATGCATTCCAGCTTTCATCAAAGCTGTGAGCTTTTCACCTCTCTCTATGATCATCAGTTTCAGCTTTCAAAGCTATTAATGCAATATAATAGGTATTGTCTATTGTCTATTGTCTATTGACTATCACAGTAGTCAAGCAGGAGAAGTTTATGTTTAAAGATGCAGAAAAAGGGTCTATATTTGTATCCTCTGCTAATACCCCACAAAGAAGTAATTCATAGTTTAAAGAAACTGCATTTTGCCTTAAATCACACAGCTTTGGCTGTACTTGGCTGTAATAAACATGGTTGTTGGTTTTTCCTATGATAAACTAATCCTGTGGTGGTTGCATATAAAGATATCATAGTACTGAAACAAATTGGCTTTCACTCCAAAACTAAAATACATCACTTTTCTTTTCCTTTATAGTCACTCTGCATTGAAAGTCCTTGACAGGAATCGAGTTCATGTTTTTAATTTATACTATATAAATGCATATGCAAATATTAAAGACTGCAGGATAAATACTTATGAAATAAGTATATGTTCTCCAAAATGAAAAAGTGCAACTTATAAAGTCTAGTATGGTAGAGAAAAAAAAATATTTTTGATTTCAGACAAAAAAAATGGCCAAAACCTGATTTTAATCCTTCTTTGAAAGTCAGGCAATAAGAATTTAGAAAACAGAAGGGATTATAAGGGAAGGGAACTGACAGGAGGGAAAGAGAGAGATGAGAGTGCAAGAGGAGTAGAAAGGAGGAGAGGAAAAGGGACAAGAAGACAGGACAATTGTTGCATCTCTCATATTCCAGGTGGATTTCAAGATGTTAGAAAAGCAAGTATCTTTGAGAATKTATGGTCTGTGCAGGATAGAGAGATAATATATCAGAAAATATAATAAAATGAACAAGCCATGGTTTCAGCATAACTAAACATTATATGGTGATCTAATTTATTTAGAGCTGAACTAAGTCCGTTTGAGAAACATTGCTTTATAAGACTCTTCCCTTTTTTTTTTTTTTTTTTTTTTTTTTTTTGAGAGGAGGGCAGAAATTTTGATATTGGGGAAATTTTGAAACCTGTGCAGAAGTGAATCTCTTAAGAGATTTTAAGAATGTAAACTTTGGATTTAGACAGCTAAAATGGCAATCGTCAGTGAAAAGCTTGACTCAGTAGTCTTATCTCTGCCTTGCTTAAAGGGATCAAAAACAATTAAAGATAAATAAATTCTAGAACTCTCCTTTAGGGTGCTGTGATCTTTGAAAATTTGTTTACATATTCATTTGAATTGATTTCACCATCTGTTCAGATATGAGTGGCTGAGAAATTATAATCTGCATAATGACACTAAAGTTTCCTTCACATGTTAGCAGCTTTCTTGTAAAGCCTTCCTTGGCTGCTGCCCTGCACAGTAGTAGTCATTCTTTGAGAAAGACAAAAAAATCTTTTTAAACTACTTTTGTAAGGCAGTATTGTTTTGTGAAAAACCTGAATACCTATCACAGTTAATCAAGATCCTGTAGTACTGGATGCATATGTATCCAAGGTAGCAAAAGTAATCTTAAATGAGAAGATATCTTTTTGGTAATTTGAAGTAAAAGCTCATGATTACGTCGTTAATAAAGTGAAGCATTATAAGAAACAACAAAAAGATATTTATGTCTAGATTATATATGTATAGAAAAAATATTTGGAAATTCTGGAACAATTTGAAAAACTGTATTGACCTAAGATGTTTCACCCCRCATATATCGACCAACAGATAAAAGACTCTTTTTCTGAGTAAATAATAAGACTTACTTTTTTGTTTCACTATGTACTTAAATAATACTACTTACCTTAGTAAGTAAGTGTTTCTCTTCAATTATTTTAAGATCAAGCATCTAAAAGATGACTTATGTAATAATTTGTAAAATAAGCCCAAGATCTTTTTGATGTGATTTGACCAAGAGGTTGGTCTGAGAAAGTATTTTMAGAAAAATGTAATTTTAGATTCTTTCTAGTTATTCCCAAATATTGGCCTCAAAAATAGGGTTTTTTTTTTAAAAAAAAAAAAGAAGAAAGAAAAGAAAGGAATAAAATAAAGAAGGAAGAGCAGAAGACAGAAAAATTAACTCAAGGTGTGAATTTAAAGCAGATTAGTTACCCACATCTACTGTTCATATGAACATGTTAATTTGTAAATTAAATAGCATAACCTGATTTAGTGAAAATCACCTCAAAAATACATTAAACTAAACTGAACTAAGGCTACTGTAATTCTGATTAAGCATCACCAGACAGAGGTTTAATATGATTTAATATGATTTAATTAATCCATTTGAAAACATTAATCTATCACAATTTTGGAATGTTCTTGGATGCCCTTTGTGAAGAGACTGGATGGCTCAGGAAGTAACAATTCTTTGCTGTCATTTTCAAGCACCTCACACTAAAAACTAAACTCAAAMTAAATTCAAACTAAAAGTTTTTTGGTGAAAACTATGTTCAACAATGGTGACTGAACCATTAAAAAATTATTACCATAGTTAATGTTAAGAAAATATATTTTGAGCTCAATTAACAAAGGTCAACAATGTAGCTATCAGGATAATAAATTGTTCTTTCAGGTACTTCTAAGACACAGAAAAGGAAAGCTGACAAGGCAAGAAGTTTGCATATTGCTCATTCATTAAGCTAAATACATTTGACTGTCTCTTGCCTGTTTGTTAGGACTAACTATTAACACCAACAAAGCAGAATAGACTAAATACTTAGCTCCTTTACTGGGACTTGGGAGAACAAATTTGAAGATCCAGCTGCAGATGAAATGGAAATTTGAGCATGAGTACCCGCCAATGGATATCTGTATCCTTCTTTGATTAAAAAAGAAAAAAAAAAAAAAAAAAAAAAAAAAGAGAGAGACAAAGAGAGAAAAAAAATTTTTTTAAGGGGAAAAAAGCAGATCTTCCCGAAATTTTAGAAGTAACAATTTCATTCTCCCTTGTCTCCATGTATCTATGTATCTGTTTATCTGCTGTGTCTACTGAGATTCCCCTCATCATCAGCATAGTTGGTCATATCCAGTTAATAAGCAATGGCTTAATTCAACAAGAAATCATGCCCCTCTGCTTTATGTTTATGTGTACACTTGTGTGCACACATGTACTTTACACTTTTAGAAATCTCACTGAATCAGTCGGAATGAAATAGCAGTAGTGATTACTCAATCACTGGAACTCAGCAGAGAGCTGTGATCCACATTTTTATACTGCTTTAATTGCAGTTCAGATTGCTGAAAGGCACCTGAGTCAGAACTCTGGAAATCAAGGTCATTTATCTGCAGCTGGAATAATAAAAAAAAAAAACCTAGCGGCACCAACCTTCCCATACAGCAACTGATTTCTGGTTGTATTCAAAGCTCAGGTGAAATGCCTAAGCTTCTCTGATCTTAGCCTAAGGATAACTTATTCTGAATGATCAAATTCAGTTCTTTACATAGATTTAAATTGTAATGATACAGCAGGATGCATCAACTTTTTTTTATTTCTTTAACAAAAAATCACTGAGACTTGTTACTTACTATAGATCCAGACTCTAAGTTCCCAAAAGCTCTGATACCAGGACACAGACATTCGGTTCAGCATAATGTAAATATAAAGCTGAATATAKCTATATTTATTTTGATTTTAGGCCATCTAAAAAAGAAAAGAAAGAAAGGAGACAACACCCTGAAATAGAAATGTAGCAATGGTTTTACTCAAGATCATTCCTAAAATTTAATATAAGTAGCCAGACAGTATAGCAGGAAAGGTGTACATGGAGTATTGTAATTCAGTGAGCATAAATCTTTGCACAAACACAAGTGTAAGCAATCTGAATCTTATTTTGAATTTACATTAACATAGGCTTTTGCTTTTAATTCTGTAAAACTTCCTTGGTGATTTCGGCTGCTAACTGAAGCCTGAAGGCAGATGTCTGATCTCAGAAGCTGTCAGTACACACCCTATGGATTTTCTATAAAAATATTTCACAAAAATAGTTTACAGAAATCAGTTGTTTGAATGAATAAGACATGACATTCTACCATATTGACGTTTTGGAAAGATAGCATTCACAGACATTAAAGACGGTAAGAAATACATTATTTTGGAGAGGAGGGGAGACTGAAAAAGAAAATAGTTTGACGAAGCTGTAAATGCACTTAAGAATTAAGAGCACAAGGATTTTAGCAATTCTTGAAAAAAAGAGGTTTGTCCAATTCTACTTGCTCATGTTGCCTCTCTGAAACAGCTGGGCCAGGAGCAAAAGTAAAATGACATTTGTAATTGAGATTTTCACTTTTATACTTAACGAGGATTCAAGAAAGCCCTCCAGATGTAGTATGAAAGTATGTGAGGAGCACCCTCCTTCCTCTTTCATGACACTCTTCCATTACCATCAGGAATATTTGCATTAGATGACCTGGTTTTACTCTGTTTAATCTTAAGCTTAGTCTTTCTGGCAGTAAGAATTCTTTTATATCTGTAAAGAATGTGGAATATTCTTATTGTCCAGTACCTTAAATAGACGGGGAAAAAAGAAACAAGGTACATCAACCCAAGCCCAATATATCCTTCAGTTATCAGGAAACTCATCAATAAATGTAACTTCCAGTAACTACCTCTAGGAAAAACAAAACAAAACAAAACAACCTCCTTTCAACTTTTCCTTTAAAGGCTGCATAAAAATTAAGAAAACTTTGATCTGCAGTTAAGGACTCCCCAGAGACCTTTTGAGAGAAAAATTCTCTTCAATTTTTGTTTAACCTCGAAGTGATTCAGTTTTTAGCATCAGGTAAACCACCTAATTCACAGATGTGTTTAACAGCCTTAAAGTAGAAAAGCTTTTTAATCTTTTTGTTGGTGGTGKTGTTGTATTTGCATTTTTATTGAATAAAGCTTTCGAAGTGGAGGGGGAAAAAAAAAGCTTGTCTTGATGCATTCTCAACAGCAAGATACCAAGACATTAATTTTTGTGGCCCATTAGGATACGCTGTAAGTGGTTCATTCTAAGGTACTACTTCCCTCTGTTAAGGGATTATTATCTGGGGAAGGTTTCTATCAAAACTATTTCTCACTTGTTTTAAGTAACTGAAAAATAAACGAATGTTATTCAATTTTAGATTAGACTGATTAGAAAAAAGACAGAAAAAGGGGTGTCCAAAAACCTGTGTTACTTTTAGAGAGAAAGCAGTTCTTTTTACAGGAGAAGAAAAAGTGAGAAATGTCATTAAATTAGGCCTATCCCTTACCCATAACAGTACATATATTACAGTGTTTTGAACAAAGTCGTGCTCTGTAAAAATTTAATATGACGGCATCTACACAATACTGACGTGAGCACTTTGTTCATTCTTTTAGCTTTTGTTCTTGACTGAGCAGACTGGTAAATAAAGGAATGAGAAAAATAATTAGCAGGAAGATGTGAATTGCTCTGAAGCAGGAAAAAAAAGATCTTCTCTTACAAATTCAGTTCACAAGGAACAAAATTCTTCTACCATCACTTAGTATGATTTACACTTTGAAAAGGCTGGGGCACATGCTCAGATTTCTCCGGGGATAACAACCCTGTACATCAGCTGAACTCTGCTAGAATTAGTATCCCTCATCCCACCTTGGTCAGCAAAATCTGTGAAGCTGAATAAAGTCTATCTAAATGTCTATTCAGTTGATGTGATTTGCTAAGAGATATTATGTGGGAAATAAATTATATACACACATATTTTATAAAATTCAGATTCAGAAATAAATAGCCATGCTAACTAGCACAAGATTTTTAAGACAGTTACAGATACAAGCTATTTCTATTTCAAACATTATTGACTAGTGTCTTCACTAAAGAATCATACTTCTCTATCTAGACTACAAACAAATATCTGTCAGTGAAAAGTAGGAACAGATATGAGAAGATAAAAATTAAAGAAGAATGAAACTACAGACCAACAAAACTTAAATACTTTACTATTTTTATATATGCACTATCCACTGTAAGTAAATGGTGATACATTTTCACAATTTGTGCTCTTTGCTTCAACTCTAGCACCAAGTTACTCATTCTACAGATGACAAGGGAGAGGGAAAACAAGCAATTATTTGTACTGTATGTATAAAAGCACCTGCTCCTACAAGCCCCTGTCTTTGGCTTACAAGTTGAGCAGGCAAGTTCAGTGCTAGCCTGTCAATGAATACACTTCCAGCTGCGAGAGACTTCACCCCCAGGGACGACATCCTTCGTCTTCGCCTACTTGCTGCATTTTCCCTAATTTGATATGTTCAAAGACAGGAATGTTCATGTKCAAGGACATCTCGAATTACAGTCATGCAGCCTGCATGCAGCTCACTGCCTCTGTGTCCTCTCAACAAGAAATGAGGTAAAGGTAGCCTACGTAGGACCAAAGGAAGGGGCTGAATTTTGCTTTGTCTCTGCCCCAAAACTATCCTGTGGTCAAGACACTGAGCTGCAAGCTGAAGGTGTATGAATCCTCTGAGGTGACATGATGATAGATTCCTTGTAGACTCACAAATTCCCAAAGACAAATAAGCACTGAAATATTGTCTGTCTCCTGGTCTTACAATTCTGAACCCTTTACCAAAGGAATGGGCAAGCCAGAGTAGGCTGAAGCCTTCCCTAACTTGCCTCACAGCATGTGACTGACTAGCTTGTAACACCTGGGAGCCTGYGCTTGTTCCTGAGGTCTCAGAGCCTTAAAAGAAAGCTCCTCAGTTAATAGGAAAAGCAGTCCAGTCATGTAGCAAGGGTCTGTTAAGAGGAGAATTATATATCATCTGAAAATTTATTTAAAATAYAGAGAGGCATTGGCTTTTAAGTAAGGACTAAGCTGGGACAACTATAAGCAGATCAACATCCTATATCAGTGATGCCYCTTTTGCTTATTAACTTTGCTTGAAAAATTAATTTGTGACTGATTAAGCATTAAAACAGAGATTGGTTAAAAAGAAAACAAGGCATTTCATCCACTTTCTTTAAAAATATACAAAATTGAAAGGTAAGCATGTACCACGGAGACAAAACTAGCGTGACTAAAAATACCTAGATCTAACAACCAAGAGTTGTTAGTGGAGTCTCTTTACCTCCTGCTGTGGCTTTTGTGTTGTAGGTTAGTGGCTATGTTTTTCATTCAGCCATGATTGCGGTGACATGTTCATTCAATTTCCTAAAAAAAGAGTGCACAAGAAAATTATGTTTAAGTCAAACTTAAACAGAAGCAAAAACTCAGAGTTGGCAAATCTGACAGGAAATTATGCAGATCCGGTTGCACACTGGAAATACACCGGAAACTGAGTATTTCTGCTGTGTTTCTCTAATCAAAGCCAACCTGACAGGCCAAGAAAAACAGTTGCTTCTCCTATGCAGTATTAATACTCATTAGCAGCTACTGCATCACAGATTGCATCATATCTGTCATTACCTGAAGACTGTGGTTTAAAACCAAAGCACCTACAGCATACTTAATGCATCCCAAACACTAACTGYGTTTTGGCCAGTATAGTTGGATGCTGTATGAGTAAATTGTGTCAAACAGTTGGAATTTTCTGGTCTGCTGTCTCTATCTTGTCTTACATAACTTGCATTAGTCTTGTGAGTTGGGAAAGTCACACTGGCAGTCTGCCAAGCCTCAAGAATTCATTGGTATTTTAAAGCTTCTAATGATCTTAGCAGATATCACTGCCAAATATTTTTACAAGTGACTTTGCTTTCTTGCTCTTCAAATTAAAAGATAAGTGGAAGAGAGTCTCCTAAGTTATTTTTCTTTTTTTTAAGTACGATTTCCTAAAATTAACTGGCAGGAGCAACTATTTTACTCTTTTAAACCATTATTATGCAAGGAGAACATATAGAAGTCATAAAAAATCTGATCTAATACCTTCAAAGCTGTGKAAATGGGGGGAATTCTTATCCTTGTTTTAACCTTCATATACTGAGCACTACTTAGGAGTATAGCAGTTCTCCAGACATCTGTACGTAGTGCTAGAGGCAGCAAGCCTAATCCACTGTTTCATTGCAGCAATGCATGAATGGCATTTCCTACTAAAGAGAATATTTTTCCCCTAGCACACCAGGAGAGGTAAATAATGGCAGCAATTTCAAGTATAAATGAAAGATATTAGGCTGCAATTGTCTAATCTGAAGATTAGAGTCCAAGACATGAACATTTATTTTTCAAAATAAAAAAAGAAAAAGAAAAGTTAATTAGTACTCTAATCAAATTACAAATGWGGTTGATAATACTTGTTTGTATAATATATGATGAGTCTGATGATACACTGAAATAATACAGCTGCARTACTTTGGTTATTTGCATATCTGAATTAATTGACTTGCTTCACTTTGAGGAGGTGGTTCATCATTACAGAGGTGAAGCTGCAAGATTTTCTCCAAGTTGACTTCCCTAGCTCTGTTCAAGTGTGTCTTCTGGATTTTCATAGCCACAGATTAAATACTTCCATGCTTTTTTGTCTCAGTTTGAGCAATTCCTTCCCAATGAGATGTTCAAATCTTTGCGTACTCTACAGACAGATTTAATTCCTCTCCCTGGGTGTGTGACATCCGCTGCAAAGGACAAGACTAGATACAGCAGTGGGAGCTAGGGGAATAAGCTGGGACTGAGCAGCGGGCCCTCCAAGAGGTGCAAGGATATGAGGTGGCAAGGACCATGGGATTCCTGTTTATCTTGTGATCGTGTATTAGCTGCATTTCACCCACAGTAAATAAAATATTGTGAAGCTTGACAGCCCAGCTCTGCTCTAAGAGCTCTGCTATTGAACACAGTTTTGCAATAGCAACCTCACAACTTTGTATAACATTTGTTATAGTGGCTGTCATTGACTTTTCCTGCTCCCGTTAAAGTCAGGCCATGATTTCCATGAGTGAATTTTATTGAGTATTCACAAGCTGGAATTACACCACTTACTGCAGCCTCTTTGCCTGTAAGTAATTGAAGGGAATATCTTGCTTCCCATGAAACTGCCTTCAAACTCAGGGTATTCAAATGTATTTTACGAATGGGTTAAATACTCAAGGTGCACCAAGTCTATGGAAAAATAAAGCAGTCATTACACTTTCAGCAATGGCTGGACCACATCCAAAGACATAGGCTTATTTTAGTGAAAGGGGATGTTGGCTGGATCCTGCAGTTACTTGGTGGCCTGATAAGAAAAAAGAACAAATCCAGAAATCACATCAGATTCTCAAGCAAACAGTGAAGAGTATTACTCACAGCACTTCACTGGCATTGATTTTCTATCATTTTGCCATTTATTACATTTCAGCTCCTGAGCTCACCAGAAGATTTTTTTTTTGATCAGTCTTTCAGCACTTTCACTGGTGCGAGTGAATGATTCTTATTTACCAATTCAAGAAGTTTCGCTACTCACGCTTTTCTTTCACGTGCTTGTTCCCTTTATGAATAAAATCCTTTTCACCTTCCAATTTCATTACCTATCACTCTGAATAGCTAAACCTTCATTTACTTATTCATATTTTGATATTTCATTAACTGTTTGCTATCCCATACATTTTTCAATTACTGAGTTAATTTGGGGCAAAGTTTAGGGCTATGTCCCATGACTAGGGGACAAACCACTGTCCATGTGGTTTTTTTATTAATAAATCAGTTTTCCTTTTAGTAAAGTACACTAAAAAAACATACTGAGGGTATAAAGTGACAGCATTCAAAAACAATACAAAGATTACTAAGATTTATTTCAAATATTAATTAGCTTTGAATTTATAATTTTAGCTACACTGGAGCTAATAATTCATTGCAGTCACTCAAAAATAATAAAACAATGCTGATCAGTACAAAATAGAATAGCACAAAATGTTTCTGGCATTATCAAATGCACTGTTGGAGTGCTGTTATCAATTTAATGAGCCTCACTAACAGTAGCTAAGAGGTCATATTGTGCAAAGAAAAAAAAGCATAATTAAACACTATTTCTGYGTAATTATATCATCCATAGTTCATTACTAAAATAAAGACAATATAAAARGCTTTCTATTACAATAAATCATTAGAGAAATAATCATTTACATATATCATTTAGACAGAGGTTTGTTCTTGTGTTTTGTTATGGTGTGAAGCTAAGTGAGTCTCAGAAAGCTAGCCTGGAAAATGAACTCWCTATATTCCCATGAGAAAAAAGCCACCAGAGCACATTGAACCATCATTACACAACATGGTCAYTCACATGCGGAAGAGAATGCAAAAGAGACATAAAATTCCTACATATCAGAAAATAAGCAAGCAAAAAACCAAAAAGTTATGCACACATTTTAAAGTATATGACAGCCCTGCAGAGAAAGGGTTGTATAGGTAATAACAAAAGTGCAGCTGTAAGTTAGGGACATACTTGATAAGCTATGAGGTAAAACCAAATAATTTATTTTTTTGAGTCCTAAGGACCAAACTCAACCAGTGGATGGATTCTCCAGATAATCCCCTCAAAAGGCCTTGATGTTAACTTTAAATTTAGAGAGTCATCTGAGTGATTCTGTTTCATGCTTCCTTTCCCTTCCAGAGAACGTTTGGAAATCAGACTCATAGAAAATTAGGTCAGTCAAAAGTGAAGTGTCAGTCAAAACATAGGCCACATTTCACCAGTAATCAAACTGCCTATAAACTCAGCAGCATATGAAAGCAAACCTCCAGCTACATTAAAAACATTTTTAAACAGCAACATAATAATAGTAGTAGTAGTAGTAGCTGTAGTAGTAGTAATAGTAATAGTAATAATAGTAATAATAATAATAATAATAATAATAATAATAATAATAATAATAAAATCCTTTCATTTTTTTAGCTGTTTAGAAAAACAGAAAATATATCAGTGCCACAAAAATACCAGAGAAGTATTTTTGAATGTCAGACATAGGAACAGGCTACTTACTTTTTAATAAATTATTTAAATCCTCTAGCTCATAATGGCAGTAGTGATAGTATACCAAAATTAAGATCTAAAGTTTAATATTGCACAAAGTCAACAGTATCCACAAGCTACAAAAGGACGGAAAAGACCTCCAAGAGTATGTGAGACTAATTTTCATGAARTCATCAATTTTTCTAACAACAACGCTTTTTGGAACATTGAGATCTAGTGAGAGAAACCTAAATACTCATATAGGAAATGTTCAAAGACATTTTGGTGGGTCCAGTTTGGCAATTAGGCACATAACCTTATGGGCAAATGAAGATCAGAAAGTGGGTGGAAATGAGATCCAAGTTCTTCTATTTTTTTTGTATTTCAACATCCAAATTACTCAGATGTTRAAGAGAGAAGGAATAACGCCTTCTGCCAACTTAGATACATGCCACCAGAGAAGGCATAAGTGAACCAAGCTGCTTGGGATATTCGTAGGAAAAAAAAAGAAGAAGGTGATCTTGTATTTGCTGATCCACTTTTSCAGTTCAATTCTATACAAAAATCTCAGCATCTGAAAGACAAACTCCAGAAGAGGAACCAACAGGAGACACTCTAGACCAGCAGACACTGTGCAGTCAGTACAAAGACAGATGCATATTTCTTGCCACAGTGTATGTATAGCATTACAGAAAAGTTTTTTTCTCCTCACCATTAGAATAGAAAAACACAAATATTAATGATAAAGGGGTTAGAATATCAAATCATTTTTCAGCAAATGTCAGTAAAAAGAYGATAGGCCAATTATGCACTGATAGCAGAAGAAAAAAAAGGTCATTTATAGCAAGGAGAAATCTAGAACAGATAAAATTAGAGAGCCACGTCAAGTCAGTTACATATGGGAAAATGATTTACATCTAGGGAAAGTTAAATGAGCTACGTTCATAGAGCTGAAGATGATACAATGGAATGCATCAGTGACTAGTCTCATTTGAAAAGTGTGTATTGAAATTACTAGTAAATGGATAGACTCCTGCCAAAACAAGCTAGACAAGTAGTCATTGAAAGTAATGTTTTCCACGCTGACAGGTGATTTTGATAAACAAACAAAAAAAAATATAAAATTTATAATTTTCCTAAGGGGAAAAATACTCATATATTATGTAATATTTTAGAAGGCATTGAAAAAGAAGACTTCATAATTATTCACAAAGAAAAAATACAAGAGAGGCAACATAAAGAAATAGTTTGTTTGTTACATTTCTGAACAAATGGAGTGGAGGGTTAGTCTTTATGTCAGCATATGGCAAATAAGCAGGAAGTTTGAATAACAAGACTGTCTCAGTGTTACATTACCTGAGATTCTGCAATGAGTTTAGTGTCACTGATTCATATTGATAGTTCAGATTCTAAATTTGCTGTTCTGACTGTTGCAGGTACAGAAAAATTCTTTAAAAGCATCATATTCTAGAATTAAATTCCTGCTAAGACTAAATCACTTTACCTTGGAAAACCGTGTTAGCAGCTGAGAACTAAAATAAATTTAAATTGAACAAAAGTGAAATGCTTGCAGTMTTCTGTTCACTCTTGAAGTATTTTTTGCTGAGTTGTTATTTTTTTACTTATTGCTTTTATTATACAGATTGCCAACTAATTGCAATATTTGAACTCAGAAAAAGTCCACTACTATGATTAGTTTATCAAAAATACCCTATTTTACTAGCCAATAAAAAAAAAAGTTGTCATGGGAATAAAAAGTAACACAGAKAATCACAAAGAGTAGCATATATTGTATAAATGAGGCATACACTAAAGGTCCAGAAAATTACAAAATTATGTGGAAGAAAAGAGAAAATTTAAATTTAGCCTTTTGTAAACCTTCGATGTAAAACTCACAAATAAAGACAAAAACTATAGTTTAAGGGCACATTGGCAGCATATCAGTCATGGTCAGGCATGCTCCACTTCTTTTACCTAGAATTCAAAACAATACATGGGTTATTAAAATAAGGGGAAGATGTCTTGCCCTCTCACCCCATGTACTGCCACCTACCATTACCTGGTAACATAAACAAGCCACCATCTGGCCTCAACTCAGTCTTGTGCTACAAAAATAGCTTAATTGTCAGTAGAAGTCAAGATATAATGTCAGTCCTAACAGCGTGGCAAACACCCCGCGGCACTGATCAAAACGATATCTTTCCCACTGAACACCAAACAAGCCTTCTGAGTACCTGCAACCAAAGCCTCTTTCTGTGACATTTCCTAAACACTTCCGAAATGTGATGCTCACAAGCTCTCAGTGCAACCTCTTAAAAAGAATTGGAAGGGTTGACAAGGAGTGAAATGCATTCCAAAAGTAATCACAAAGTTCTTAAAGCTCCAATGGTCCAGGCAAAAGGTTGCTGTTWCTACACAACTGCAGACCTGAAGAGCTTGATAATCAAAATGATAAGTCATTGTCCTGGCAATCTCAATTAAGTGGCTCCTAGTGCTCAGCAATTTCTTCTTGAATGCATTTTCCTTCACAGAAGTGGGCAACCAGCAATGTAACATTGTTTTAACCTTGTTGGAAAATGTCAGGCTTCATTAGTAGTTTTATGATGATTTACATCTTCATCTAATGACACCATCTGCTTAAGTATATTTTTCTCAATCATCATTAGAAAAGCTCTGGTCAAAGGCCTAGGTAGTTAAGAGCGGCTTAAATAGTTTTTATTTTAGTTTACCTATTTCTATATTTTCTTAATATTCTGGAACTTTCACCTTTTGTATGATTGTTTCCTTATTGGACTCRAATGTCAAGGGTCTAGAAGAGTATCAGAAAACATATACCAGTTGTACTGACATAAAAAAGTGAATCAAATAAAAGCAAACTGCTTTCTCACTATTTCCTGACAAATATTGCAGTCAACTTCCATTTTAAAGCACTCTTTTGATCCTTGATTTGGGCTTCAGAAATTAGATGACTGTATAAAATTCCACTTTTTATGAAACTGAAAACAAATTATGTAACTCCAAACAAAATTATCCAAAGCTGATATRAGTTGCAAGCAATTTGAAGTATTACTGAAGTTTGAAATATTAGTCTATACGTTAATGTTTTCTTTTACTTCATGCCCTGGCTGGTTGGTTCTCAGATAATCAAATCATGAGTTATGCAGAAAATGGGAAAGGGAAATATTTTTGCTAATTCTTGTACTTTCTCTCTGCAGCTTAAAGCAGTACCACAGAATTATTTTTTAGAGAACAGAATTTCCTCCCTACCTTCTAAGTCTCCTGAGGGGAGAAGTCATCCTGGAGTACATAAACAATTGTAAACCCACAATTTTTGTAGCCAGGAGAGGCAGCAGACAGGCAAGGTACAGAAGATTAAAATGAAGGGTTTAGGTGCTGCCTAAACTAATACCTTGGAGCTTGTGGTCTGAAACACTTGCTGTGGTTAGACTGTTCAGGCTGAAACGAGGCAAAGAGGGTTTACACTGCTCCATGTCAGGAAGAAACAGGTAGTTATGAGTGGTGAAGTGGTGATTCTGATTTTCACATAAAGCCAAAACAGAGCTTTKTGCTACCTCTTTCAGAAATATACTCTCCATATACTAATAGCTGGTGGTAAGAGACAAAAAAGATAACCTAATATCCTCTTGTCTTTGTGCAAAAATAAACAAACAAAAAACCAAAACAAATAAGTATACTTTTCACAGACCTACCTCTTTTAGCAGAAATCTATGGCTTTCCTAGTTTTGGCAGTGACCTACTGAGTTTCTGGCCATCTGGTTGCAGCACAGCTCTAGTCCAGGAACATGACCATAGCCCTTGCATAGAACATTTCTACACATAAAGGGTCTGATGCAATCAGAGCATATTGAATTCTTTGAGTTCATAATGTAAAGCTAATGGGTAAATATGCAATAGATCTGATATAAGTGGAATATGTTTTGCCAGCTGGTATGAGGCATATGCTGGAGACACTGACCATATAGTGTACTAGCCGTTTCCCCTTAGACAAGAACTAAAAGTCAGTTAATATCCTATAGATAATGTCAAAGTAGAATAGATAGTTTGCCTTGGGATGAAAGGTATTAGTGTATTTAGATCAAAATATTTCTAGTAGATATGTTAATATCTGCCTTGGTGGAAAGCAGGTCTACAGAGAAGGACCCAGGAGCCCTGAAAGACAAAAAGGTCGCCATGAGGAAGMAATCTTCCCTTGTGGTCAAGATGACCAATGGTATTGTAGACTGCATTAGGAAGAGCCTTGACAGCAGGTAGAGGAAGGTGATCCTCYCCTCTASTCAGCTCTGGTGAGGCCACACCAGGAGTTCTACGTCCAGGTCAGGGCTTCCCAGTTCAAGAGAGACGTGGAACTACAAGAGAGAGTCCAGTGAAGGGTTACAAAGATGATTAGAGGACTGGAGCATCTCTCCTATAAGGAAAGGCTGAGAGAGATGGGCCTGTWTAGCGTRGAGTAGACARTATTGAGAGAGGACCTTATCAATATGTTTAAGGAGGGTGAAGAGAATGGGCCCAGACTTTTCTCAGTGGTGCTCAGTATCAGGATGAGAGGCAATGTGTAAAAACTGAGACACAGGCCAAACTGTCTAAATATGGGGAGAAACTTCCTTACTGTTAGGATGACAGAGCACTAACAGAGGTTGCCCAGAGAAGCTGTGGAATCTCCGTCCTTGGAGATATTCAAAGCGACCGGGATAGGGTCTTTGGCTCTAGGTGACCATGATTGACCGGGAGGGTTAGGCTAGCTGAAATCCAGAAGTCCCTTCCAAACTGAACCACTCTGAGGTTCTATAATCTTGATAAACTTGAGCTATCAGGATATTTGCAAATAAACATTTGAATGTAACATTAATGAACAGTAGCAAAGACCTCAATTTTTGAACATCATTAATATAAAATCAAATTCTTTGTCAAAAGTTATAAATGCCAACCAATTTTGAAATATTCAGAGGTCTTATTTAAGCGAGATACCAAAGTATGTAGTTCAACACAACTTCACATTGCAAAACCTTCACAGKTTTTTTTTTTTCCCATTTCTTAAAAGCAATTGAAGTAGAAGGCTCTGAAACTTTTGCTTCTGATGATACTTACCCCTTTCCTTTGGCGAATTATGCAAAATTGAAAATACTTTCTCTGAAAATGCAATATTTGTCATTCCTTTCTAAGAAAAAAATTTAAAAGAAACTTCCTTATTTTTTAAGGGAACTAGCTTTACTCAAAAAGGAAMAATTTCTATGAAACAGCCACAAGTAAAACATAAAATGGTAAGGAAATATTAATTGTTCAGTGCTGAAGAAGACATAGAACATCCAGATTCAATTTGTGTGATTGAATACACATTCGAAAATATCTAATGCTTGTATGTCCTTTGCCTCCACTCTAATCTAATCAGAATGTCACTATTATATCCTATATACATAAACCCTTTTGGAAAAGCAGTCACATAAAAAAGATGCTGACTGGAAATAGAAAATATAATATGAGAACACTATCTTGTAAGATGTTTTTATTGTTTTCAAAAGATCATCAGATATTCAGAAAACCAAGAGTTTAATAAGTGCTTATGAAAATTAGTCAGACTTTGTTAATGATTGTGCTGAACACTGTATTTATTCTTTAAGACTTAGAGATACATAAGGTCTGTGACCTATGCATATTATCTATCCATCAGTGAGAGAGAAGTGATTAAGTGAGTCAGCTCTAAAAAAGGCCAAAAGCACACAAAAAGATTTGTAAGATGTGCTTCAGGTATCTCTCATAGACTAACTCAGAGTGCTAAGGCAATGGATTTGAGTACTGTTGCAACAAGAAACGACCATTCCTTAAGAATGATGGTCAGCATTATATCCACAGTTAAAAGCTACTTTTTTTTTCGTGTGTGTGTGTGACCAATCTTGGCAGAACAACTGTAAGGGAATGAAACTGTTATATACCCTATTCAGTGATCAGGCAAGCTTATCATCTAAGACTTTTCATGAACTCCAGTAAATACTGAGTATCTATTGTCTGTTGCAGGCAGGACTTTGTCTCCAGATCCTCCTCCAGAAAGGAAAAGAAAATACTTCTGAACTTTTATTATATCATTTTTGGATTTGGATCTCTGGTTCTGGATATGAAACTGTAAATAAGTGGAAAACAAATAAACTAAAACTTTCAGAAATATATCAGAGACCTACAGCATAACAAAACAAAACCTCAAAGTGTTTGTTTCAGAAGAGATTTTTTTACCAGTATCTACAAGATGCAGTAAGAAATTAAGACTGAAAAGAAGCAACAACATCCACTGTCCTCCTACCTTGCAGGAGGTAGATATTTTTACTCATGAACGTTCCTTCCATTATTCAAGCTACTGGATTCTTAGAAAAGCAAGCTAAGAGATCACAGAATTTTATATCTGAGACAGAAAGGGGATAAGGAGAAACACAAAGAATGGAATTAGACAAATTTCACACAGGCTAGATAGATCAAAGTAAGTGTGTTTCCTGTGTATTTTAGTGTTAAGAAAATCACTTCTTTTCTTTTTTTTTTTTTTAGTGGATTTAGTCTCAGCTTCACTCTATACACAATATCAACAGTAAGCAGCACTTGCTCATACTGTATACTCACCAATGATGTCTGTCTCACCACCACAACTGTTATTCCACAGGCAAATGAAGACAATAAAAAAWGGGCAGAAGGAACTGAAACAGACTATACTTGAAAAACAGGCAGAAGCGGAGAGAAAGAGCTACATCCCAAGCAAGAGTGAGAGGAATGCAGGAAGAAAGAGAGGCAACTAAGGGGGAAAGCATATGCAGACAATGATGAGCATGGAATGAAGGTGGGGAGTCTATGCCAGTCAAAATATAGAGGTGAATCTGCAAAGAAAATGTTGATAATTAATTTCCTTTGTTCTTTCCACAATTTATAATGCTGCAACCATGTTACTTGCACCAACAATGACTGATATAAATCTTCTATTCTTAAAAGTAGCATTGGTTCCTCTGCTTAAAGACCTGACATGGAATATGATGGCAAATAGCTAAGACAAGAGATATGAGATATTATTCATCCAACAACAAACTACTATGGGAGCCATTTCTTTATGGTGCAAGAATTCTCCAGAAGCAGGGCATGAGAGTCTTTTTTTTTTTTTTTTTTAGTGAAGGACAATCAATCTTCGAAACTAATGTATACTGCAAAACCAGAAAACAAACCATAAAAATGAAGAAATACTATCTTGAATGGAGGAAAAAAAAAACCTCTCACAGGAAACATTCATTTTCYTAGTAATTTTAAAGGAAATGTTGACATTCCAAAAGCAAGTGGACATATTTACTAAAAAAAATCATTCAAACTACATATAGAAGAAAATGTACTTAGCCTGTTTATTTATACTTTTTTTTTTWAATGAACAATTTTCCTCATCCTTTCTAAGCTATTCTGAGAATGCGTATTCATTTGTTTAGTAGAAGCAGAAGGAGCTGAAAGGCACATCATTACTCTTAATTCATGACTTGTGATTCCTTTTTAAATTCCAGCCTGGATTTTATTAACAGAATCAGAAGCATTGAAGCCAGACTGAGTCATCAGCTTTATGGGAAAAGTGTAAATGCTTGGGAGATAGCCAGAGGACAGCCAGTGCAAAACTAGCATTTTCTTTTCATTTGTTGAATGAAGAATTTCCCTTCTAGAATTTTGTCGAAGAAATAATGGGTATATTTACCTACTTATGCTCTCTGGAAAGCAATACCATATCTGCAGTACAAGGCTCAATCTTTCTTGCCAGATCTTTTTTGAAAATATTCTTGATTTAGTTTTGCTTTTTTCTCACAGAAAAGGTAGCMATACACTTTGATTTGCACTTTTTCAGTTCTCTACTAGGATTACCAAAAAACCAAAAGATATATACAAACAAACATTGGTCTGTCTGTTAGAACACACAACAAACTGATTGGTGTACTTTTCAATCACACTTTCACAGGCATTGCTGTGGGTTTCTTAGTATTGTGTACAGCCATTCTCTCCAAAGAGAATCGGTCTATTTGAGGAATTGGAAACAATATAGCCATTAAAATACAGCACAAGTCTTTACTTGTGATAGCCTGCAGGTGACAGGCAAATCAGGTGCTCTTGCTCTTGGACTCCCCCTTTTCATATTTTATTTTCTTCTTTTTCTTTTTTTCCTTTTTTTATTTCCTGTCTTATTTCTTCCTTTTATGACTCATTATTCTTCTTATTCCTTTCTTTCAAACACTTTTTGTTTCACTTATTTTCTTAATAATGCAGGATGTTGAAGTCTGGCTAACTTCCCTCCTATATCTCTAAACAAATAAATCATCTGACAGTAGTGATTACTGTTTATTACTATTGCTGCTATTTTATTGCACTTTACAAAGGAGAACTACATACATTTTCATTGGGCTGAAAACAAGTGAGAAAAAGAGCATAAGAGAATCATCCTGTTTCACTATAACTAACATGGTCTTCTGAGTCAAAGTAGACCCCTGCTTAAACTGCTTAGCATTTTTATTCAGCAGTTATTTATTAAATCATATGCATGCTCATGAGTTTAACTCTGATATCTTCCTTCTCTCAAATAAATTTATTTGGAAGGTTAATACAATTTTAAAGATCACTGAGATAAGCTGTAAATGAAGGAAATGCTGAGGGACTCAGGTTTTGGATACGGGCTCCTAAAATTCTATCCAACTTCCACACCAAGCATCGAAGTCCTTATATGGATTTAATCTTTAGACTGTTAGAGGTCACAAAACAAGGATAACATTTTTAAATATCTCACAACACTGTTGAAATGCTAGTTCAGTTAACTGCTGCAATGAAAGTTGGGGATGTGCCATTGCAGTTACCTTTACAGTATAACTGTGAACAGCCTCTCAAGCATGCTAGTTAAGTCTGAATAATAATCCTCACTGTCTGATGTCTACTTAATAACAGTATTTGTTACCTGAAAAATAAAAAATATATATTTTTTCTCTCTTTTTTTTTGTGAAAAAATTAAGCAAGCATCCTTCCATTTCACAAGGAAAATAGATTGTATAGATTGTACTTATATTCTTTGATAAGATAAACCTCCTTTAAATAGTGATAATATATATAATAAGGTTTGATAGCACATTTTATCTGTATGTGGGACGAAATCTCAGGCAATCCTTGAAGAAGCTTATGTTTTACTAACTAATGTGATTAGCAAAGATTACTGAGGAGCTTTATAATTAAATCATCTTAATCTGTAACACAAATAAATGCACTTCCTTACTTTATGACCCTTACCACTCACCTTCTTTGGAGAATGACTTTTTAAAAATGATTGCAAATGTTTTTAAATTTAAAAGACAAAGTAACAAAAACACACTATGAATTGTTCTATATAACTACAGCTTTTACATCTTTAATATACTATCTTTGAGAAAACTAATAGGAAAAGAAGCTTCAAAGTTTAACCAGCCATATAGGTGTTATGTTTTGTTTTTATTTTTAATAAAAAGTATATTTTCAACAACTTATGTAATCTCATTTCATAGTGTGAAATATTAAGAATTTTACAAGAAAAGAAAGATAAACCTTCCTTTAGATTAAAATGCTTAAAAACACAGGGGTGGGAAAAAAGGGCAAAAAAGGATAAAAGCAAGCATACGCTCCATTCCACAAGAACCTGTGAAAAGGAAAAATATTTTTCTTCAACCCACTTCAGCCTCCATTTTCTAAAAGGTGCAGTTTTCATTTTGACGAAGGCAGAAGAAATTATTTATCTTTAAAATTCAAAACAAAAAACTCTTTTCCATACGACTTGCTTAAACACTATTTTATTTGTAAATTGAATTTCTTGGAGGAATTACTCATACATCACAGCAAGTAATGACAGCAAGTAAAAAATGACTGTGTGGAGGAGAATATTCTGCAAAAGCAAATCAAAGCAGAAGGATAAGCATTGGATGGGATATTTAAAATGCCATATTACTATTATTAAGTAGATAAAATAGGATTTTAGTATTGTTAAAATTAGTCAAATATTCCCTTTTGGTAATACCTGTCTGTAGTATTGTTCAGCTGCTTTCTTTAACATTGGTTGAGTGTGTCTTTTAAAGTTTAGCAGTTTGAGCATGTTTGCATATTTTATTTTCATTATTTGCTTTTGAATATGCAATATTATCACATAAATTTATTTTAGCTGTGCTGTGCATAATTGAGGAGAAATTTGCTTTTTCCGCAACTGTGTGCAACAAGGCAGCCTCTGACCAGATTGCTTTCATGAATGAACTTAGCCTTGGACTGTGGGTAGAAACATAGTTTAGGAAGGGTGTGGATTATAAAATGAAAAAGTACTTCTGGGTGGCATAGCCCCTTAGTACTATGCATCTAAACTTGATTGCCCTCTTAATCCGTGGTACCTTCAAAAGACAAATCATGATGCTTACTTTAATATTTGCAACAGAGATAAGGAACTTGAGGCTTATTTTTAGATGACTCTCAGCCTTTATAGGAATACTTCAAGCAAGAAAACTATTTCATCATAGATTATATTTGAAATAAATTTGCAAGAGGACATTCAGTTCTCCCAGCATATTTAAGATTCTTAAGACATGAAATTCTACTTTGAAGTGTAACTGTACCGGTAGGAAAAAAAATAAAAGCTACAGTTAATCATCTGAACAAAAAGGCCTGGAAAAAGTCAGTATATAACACTGGATCAAAAATGTTGGTGTGCTATCTTTTATTTTCCAAAGAATTGGAACAGGCAAATTTACAATTAGAAAAATTAGTTTATGTGTAACATAAGCAGGCAATTTGGCACATATACTTTGAAAATGATATATGGGTGATAAACTGCCAGAATGTATAAATTTATGACTTTCAGGGAAGAAGTAACATGATCTGCTGAAATATAGAATTTTTTAGATGGCAAATCTGAATGTGAAAAAAATCTAGATCTTGAAAGGACTATTTTTAAGAAAATGTTATTCTACCTAATCATATCTGAATTACATGCTGATAAATTTGATTATTTCACAAGTATTAAATGATTTTAAATATTATTTCTCATTCACCGTATCCTAAAGAAAATCAATCTGCTCATGATTTTCTAAGTCTAATCAAAATAAGAAAACTATGGAAATAGATGTGTACCACAAGAAAAATGGGAGAGAAGTAAGAAAGATAAACAAATTCTTTGAAATGGTTGTATCTCAGAAATACAGAAACTGGAATATGAATGAGTCTTGCTTTCAAGAGCAGAAGGCAATAAGCCACTCTGGATGTTTTCATAGTTTTGTTAATGAGTGGGCTGAGAAAGAACAGGTTAATATTGAAAGGAAATATTTACTCAGCAGTGTTAAGTCAGCTTTCCTTGCCCTGCCCTTGTACAGAAAAGTGCAAGAATAACAGTTACTGTTAAAATTAAACTTGACAGTGGGCCAAATTTGGCCTGCTGATACACACTTTAAAATCAACAAGAGTTGTCCAAATGCACCTAAGAGAAGAACTTGCTACTAAATGGATCCAAGGATGAAATCCTTCCTTACGTAAGTTTAGTAGGCTACTTTCATGGGCTCAGAATTGTATTCTGTAAGCCAAGAAAATTTTCAGTTTCTTGATTATCACAAAACAAGGTAGATTGAAAATAGAGGCAGTCAGTCTATGATCGCACCTCAAGTACTGTGTGCAGTTCTGGGCTCCCCAGTGCAAGAGGGACGTGGAGCTCCTAGAGAGAGTCCAGCGCAGGGCTACAAAAATGATTAAGGGCCTGGAACATCTGCCCTATGAGCAAAGGCTGAGAGAGCTGGGCCTCTTCAGCCTGGAGAAGAGAAGGCTGAGAGGGGACCTGATCAATGTGTATGAACACCTCAAGAGAGGGAGTGAGGAGGAGGGGGCCGGCCTCTTCTCAGCGGTGACCAGTGATAGAACTAGAAGAAATGGCCACAAATTGAGGCACCAAAGGTTCCACAGGAACTTGCGAAGGAATTTCTTAACAGTGAGGGTGACAGAGCACTGGCACAGGCTGCCCAGAGAGGTGGTGGAGTCTCCTTCTCTGGAGATCTTCMAAACCCGCCTGGACATCACCCTGTGCCACATGCTCTAGGAGACCCCTAGTGTGCAGGGGGGTTGGACTAGATGACCTCTACAGGTCCCTTCCAACCTTAAGCCTTCCATGATTCTATGATGCTTTTTTACCTCTCATCCCTGCCTCCTCTCCTGCTGTAACGCTGCATTGCTTTTCCTTCGCTACAGCACAATCTCACCAGGACTGCTTATTTGTAATACTTTTTTCCTACCCTGGAGATAAGAAAGRCCCATCACCTATGCCAATTAACAGTGAGAATAACCAGTTACATTTTAATCACATTTTAACAGCAACATTAAACAAAGCGCACTCATTTGAAGATCTGTATATAGCATTTTAATATTATGTATGTGCAGGAGTATCACAAGATACTGTAAATTCAGCTTTTTAAAGCCATAAATCATATCACTCATTTTCTCTAGGGAACAAATTTTTTGTTTGTACTCATTCCAAAACTTCACTGAAGCTAGGGGGTAAGAAAGGAGAAGGTCTGGGAAAGGGGGTCTGGAAGTTTACTGAGAGATTTAATTATGACCTTGAAAATTGGTCCCCTTTGTGCATTTGAAAACTATGAATATAAATTAGCAGCACACAGAACAGCCCAACAAGGATCTGCCCGTACAGGAAATATTTAACTTTTTAAATGTTAAGTTTCAGCAAAATTTGACCACTAACTGCTGATGCTGAACATGATTTCTGGTGATCTATTTTGTCAACCTGTTGCCAATCAACATCACGTCTTCTAACTTGCACCCTCAGTGCAAGAAATGGACTGAATACAGACTGGCTCGTGAGACAAACTTYATCACAAGACGTGCAGAGCTACACACTCCTTCTAATCTAATCAATGGATCTGACAAATGTGAACGAAAAACACATTAGTCCCTGATACAGGGATAAAATGGTGTCAACTCAGGGAATTTTAAAATGAAGAACAGCAACCTAGTCTTGCTACTACTCTACTTATATAGCAGCTACTTAMGCTGRTGATACTCACTGGATGGCTTAGGAYTGCATCCTTTWCACASAGAAGTGTAAAACAGAGGTGCTTTAGAAAACATCAGAGCTAAAAAGCATGCATTCAGCAGCTCATTCAGAGCTATATTTCTTTGCTTTAGGGCTATATATAATGTAGACCCTTATAGGGCACATACTTGAGTCTGTGCTCTGAATTCAGGTGTACATTAGTAAATACGTGTCTTGCCGCTATCAGAAAAAAAGGTCCTAGGCTTTATATCAGCCTGCTTTGGCCAGAGCTGATTTTATTCTGTTTTTGCTGTGTTAAGTGATCAAGTGACTGTTACTTAAGTAACAGTCTAGGTAACTGTTTTCTAAGGCAAGAGGATATTAGGAATTTTTATATAATGCCTTTATTATTATTACTGAGGCTTTTCTGTATTAATTAGATAAACTGAACTATGATTATAACARCTCTCAATGTATTTTGACTAGGCTGGTAAATCATTAACTCGCCTAAAAATAAATTATATTTTCCATGCATACATGGTGTGATTTTTTTTGACCATAGCAAGATTTTGAGTGTAACACAAGTGAGGAGGATGAAGAGAGAAATGTTTTCACTTTACAGTACTTCAAAAATGAACTATAAGAATCAAAAAAGTTAAAAAGAACTGTAGGTTAATGAATTTACTAGTTAATTAGTTATGTTGATAATATCTTGATAATTAGTGAGATATTACAGTATTGAGTATCRATGTTCTATTGACATATGACACTTCTGTATGAAATCTGATTTTCATAGAAAAATAGTCCAAGTTTGATCCAAAAGTACTTTGTGAGCCAGTGATCTGATTTACGGAGCACCTCATCTTTCATTAAACGTATCTATGTCAATGAGAATACGGTTCCAGGTAAGGCTACTAACACTTGTAAAACTATATGATATTCTTTATCAAGCTTTCTTGATAAAGCTTCTCTTTTTGGACTGTTTCATTTAGAATGCCAGTTGTAAGCCTGAAGAAGAATTTTCCCATTAATTTGAAAAGTGTATTTTTATGTCTAAAGCCTGTGCTTTAGCTAATAAAAATGCTTAATTCAGCAGATACACATATTATATGTTAGCAATGTAAGAGGAAGTTTATCAAAAAGAGCTCTTGCAAAATATTTCAAAAGAGTACAACTTATATTAGAAGTGGGCTATGCACTTGAAAATAATTCTGTCAGTTTTAATAGTACTTCAACTTTTGCACTGTTTCAAGAGACATTTGTATTTATGAACTTCTAAAAATACACAACCTTTCCTATTTGAAAGAGATTTCCTGCTCTAATTAGAATGACCCTCACCACTGCRTTCCKTATTTACCAGAAAGCTGTGGGGAGRGAGAACTAAAAAAAGAAAGAAAATAAATCTTTTTATAGGACTAGTGATCTTCTTTTTTCTCTCTCTTTTCTTTTTTATTTTTTTTCTCTTCCAGGAAAGATGTTTTGATAGCAATAGTGGTAACTGTTATTATTAAAATATAGAATCCAAGAATTAGGAACGGACATTAAACATGTACTCAGTCACCCTACACTATGATTTTGGGGGGTGGTGGTGTAGTATGCTGTGAAATACTAGTAGTCTCATCAGTAATACATAGTAACGTTCTATAGCTAACGAATTGAATYCAAAAGACTCCATCAGAGTAGATACAATACACAGGAAAGGACATAGGTGCCTACAAGTTAGCACTATGCTGCCAGCTCTTTGYTTACTGGATCCTCAGACTGGAATATAAAATTTAAAATAACTGTGCTTGATGCTCTCTGTGTTTATACAGGGGCAGACTTAGAGGCTTCAGAAGGATAAGCTCAAAAGCCCCTTATTGAGCACTGATTGAATGTCAGAGTTAACCCCTTTATTCCAACCTCCCTGCAGCTTAAGCATCAATGTTGGAGATCCAGAAGGACCTCTGAGCTAGTTAACATCAAAAATCTACAGTCTTTTCTTCAGAGCAGACGGCTAAAACACTGTTCAAAGAACTAACCTGTGGTCATTGCTTCTCTCAAAGCAGGGTTAACACCTGGRGTTAACACCTGGGGCTAACACCTGAGGTGCAACCACCTGTCCTGTGCAGAGGAGCCTCGGGTCACAGCCCCTGTGCAAGAAATGGAGCTAGAGTCAGCTTGTGCTTTGCCCAAACTGGTCCATATAATCCTATTGCCCACTTCAGAGGCTAGATGACCATGTGTGTGGCTGTCCTTTAGTCTGCAGCTGCGAAACCGTCCTTGGGAGGGGTCTCTCTCTGGTCTCTGCTTCTTGAACTACTTAAGTGTTTGCTTTTACATAAGGTGATCCCGTGGTCAAGACAGAGGGCTGGCAGCTGCAAAGCATCTGTAGGAGATGGTTTCTCTGTCCTCTTGCAGTTTGCGCCACTGCTACCCTCATTCACCATTCAGGCATTCACACAGAAGGTGTGTCTGAGGCCCCCTCAGACTGCAGAGGAAACTGGTGTCTCACTTCCCTGTCGAATCTTCCATCAGTTTTTAATTTAAAAATATGCATGGTGCTTCATCTCTTGGCTTTGTTTGTTTGATTCYCAGTTGCAGAGCCAGGTGTCCATCTTCTGCACATGCCTTCTGTATCTTTCTCTATAGAGGGACATAACTTCATAATGAGCTTTCCCATATTTCTTCAGCTCTTCCCCTGGACCTTGAGGAAGGCTGCCCAGGACACACTTCATGGGAATCCATGTACAAGGCAGTCCTCTGCCAGATGCTTTTTGCTAAACCCTGTGGAGAATAGATCAGCCATTGATCAGTGCAGCTGCAAGCATTGCCCAGCTGCTTCAAGTTCTCCATGGACCTGCAAGGAGATCAATCAATAGAGGAGGCATGCTAGAGATCAGTCAAAGAGGATATGCTTTAACTGAGGAAATTTTGAAGCAAGTTTAAGCCTGCCAAACAGCCTATAGCAAAATCCAAACTATTCTGATTCATCTGGAGACAAAGAGTACAGCCAGCCTTCAAAATACCAATATCAATACTTTGCAATAGTAATTTTGTCACACTTAGCCAGTAAAGAATATGTGTTAACCTAGCCTGAAATCAATTACCACTGAATAGCACTACTACTGTTTTTTCTGAAAGCTATGTTGGCTACTATTCCTGGCSTCTTTTATGTCTAGAAGCTTAAATTGGCTGCCTATGCTGAATATAATGAATACATAAAGGAAAGGGATTACCAAATTTATCTCTCCATGAATAATCAAGAAGCTTCCCAAACATTTAAGCATTTTATCAATTATTCCTATTTAGACAATAGCATTAAACTTTTAATTAGGATTTTACAGCAGTTGCAGGCAGTAACTCATAAAGAGCAAGCATAATTATCTTCATTATACAAGAAGGAGAGATTTACTCAGTGCTGCTTGTTTGATATCAGGTTTGAAATCATATGAGTTTTCATTACTGCTTTGAATGATGAGATGTTACAAGATAAACAGGAGTCAAAATCAAGTGTTCCAATTTTCCAATACTTTACATGTGTCATTATAGTCTAGCTTTTTTTTGATAATTCACCTTCTGGTAGACAAGGCTATGTAGATTGTTTTGTCAATGCATGTATCACAAAATTGTGTCTTTTCTAAAAGAAGAAAAATGTATTTTTTATTAACTGTTATCTTGAACAACCTCATGTTGAGAAGTAGTTTTTTCTCTGTGATTCATGTAAAATTTCTCTTTGATTGTTATCAGACTACTTCTGGTTATAACGAGTAGAAAAATTTAGCAACTAAAGTGGCAAGCTGAAAATTCATGAGTCAAGTTAATATACCTAGAACTATCTGCAACGATGCTCACATATAACAATTCCTAGTATTTTATGCATCTTGAATCCAAAGAGCATTCATGCATTGCAAATGTTTTTAACTGAATGATTCTCAGAATACAGTATTATTTATGTAAAAGTTGCTTTTAGAATATCTTAAGTGATCCTTTGACATTCTTTCACTTGTGTTTTTAAAAGTTGTGATATAAACAAAGCACTGACTACAATGTCATGAAAAATAAATCATAACATTAAACAGGTATAATAGTAATAAAATATTCTAATAGCTACAGAAAAGCATAGAAGCATGTCCTGGAGGATTTTCCAGCTCCATTTGTCATTCATTTCTTGGCACAGAGAATATTTCTGTAAATATTCCATTATAGAAACAACCTAACCAGCTAGCTGTGAAAATCCATATATCTGCCAATTGGTGATTTTCTTTTGGAGCTGTCAGCACTATTCACTGTATATACGGCAACTTCCTGGTAGGGATGAAAGAATAAACAAAATCAATAGTCCAACTTTTTTGGTATTGAAACACARGCGGAGCAAAATAATCTACTGAAGCCAAGAGCATAAGTTAATTTAATCACACAAAGACCCTGTTATATATTGTTCTGGGAATTTAGTATAGTACAATACTGCTCTATTTATCTTTTTTTAAAACAACAGATGTATTGCTGTTGCAATGCATTTCCTTCTGCTGTATATGGAAAAAGTGAAATTAATGGTATATTAAGAAGAACAAGTCAATAAAACCCTATTTTACCTTTTTACTCAGTATCAAGCAATAAAGTAGTTTTTCTTAGATAATTTAATATTGTCTGTTTCTAATACACACTTTTCTGTATCAAAACTAAAACATATAGGACAGTTTGGCTATTTGTGATAATAAAAAGGCCTTCCCCAGACTTCTCCTACTGAAAAGAATTTGAAGTCTGTATTGATTTCTACAGACCTAGACTTTACCTCCATACCTTGTGAGATGTCTCCACAGAGACTCCTAATCTTAGCACTGAATAATATACACACGCATATACATATATATAATCTTCCTAACACCACCAAGCTCTTTTTTATTAGAATGAATGACTCAACAGACCAAGTCTCAAAATTTAATCTTTTCAGAACTGCACTCTTCAACCAGCTTCCCCAATGCTTAGCTTTAGGCATAAATCTACTAGTTAGAGGTCTAGGCACATGGGACTTTCCTTCCCAGACTACTTGTGCTTCCCTTCTTTAGCATCCAAAWTCACAACAGGCTTTCTATAAGAATGAGAAAGGAATGAGGCAGAAGCAATTTAATACGTATTATAATATAACATAATAGTATTTAAATTAAAATATTTAGAAGTACTTCTAGAAGGATAACAATATTTAGAAGTTGCCTGATATGTTGAGGATAAAAGGGCAATGAATTATGAACTCATAACTGGTCTGTCATCCTGGCTCACTCCAAAATACAAAAGGAGATGGCAACATGAAAACCTCCTAGCTAAAAACGTATCTGKCATGAAAAGACTCTTTGCCACTGTTGAGTCAGTGTAGCTGGCTACTCAGTCCCACCCTAGCTCTGGCAAAGGGTAACAGGAGAGACGTAGCCAGAATACAGTCATAGTCACTTGGCACACAGCCTTGCATAACTAGCTGACAGGATTTCAAACAGCCATCTATGCTTGGGTAATGTTTTCAGTCAAGCCAATTCATGTAATTTATTTGGATTTTTTATTTAAAAGATAAACTTTTAAAAAAATTGAAAATTTATTAAATTATTCAGTGTACTATGAGCTTTCTTAATTTTTACTCTTCTGTTTATCATCTGTAGTTTTTAAATAAATAGCACTTGTATCTACAAAATCCTTGCCCAGAACAAAACAATGACTGCTGCTTTCCTCAGCCTGTTAGTCCATCAAAAACACTTTTAAAAAAACATATGCAGAGTTGGCAGTTGTGTGGATTTCATGAGTTGCTAGCTTAAATCCCCACAAGTCTTGTGTTAATTGGATGAGATTTAACACGTCTAATCACGTGGCAACATATACGTGTCTATATTTATATATGCAGTGTAGATAAAAATTTCTGAGATATTTCACACACAGAGATCTAAATGTCAACTAAAATAGTCTTTCATTTGTATATGAAAGGAGTCTTATATGAGCTGTATGATTTCAGTTCTGAGTTTCCAGCAATACAATGTGCTGCTGAACGCACTAGTTTCTTGAGTTTCAAACTGAATAGTCTCTTCTTGGCTATATCAATATATGTACTTCCCACGTAATTTTTTCCTGCTCACATTTCTTACTCATCCTGCCTTTATCAAACTCCAATTCTTCCCTTTGTTTGTTTCTTTTTTTTAATACTTTTTGCATTCTCTAATAATTCTTGCAATCCAAAATCCCACAGCAGAGCACAATGAAAACTTTTGAATGCAACTGACATCAATCATAAATGCAGCTTTGTCAACAAACATTTTTTAAGAAAAAAACAGTAAATAATCAATAAGAAAAATCAAAATGTATCCTTTCTACTTCACTAAACATTTGTGTTCTGTTAAGAGTTGGAACAAAATTTTCAGGCTTATGTCAAGTCTTCTGATTTTGACTTAATGTGTATTTAATATAGAAAAAAAACCCCTATAAAACATCTATGAAAGATTTTTTGAATGATTTGCAACAAAGATTGTGAAATAATTAAATTTTGTGCCCAAGGAAAAATACTGGTTTGGACATGTACTATTTGTATTTMACATTACAAGATTCTTTTTCTCTACTATTACATCTATAAAACATAATCTTACTTAAATATCTCCAAATCTCTCTTTGAATGCCTTTGAAGTGTCTGCTTCACCTTATTTATCCTTAGAATCAAATTCTACAAAGCAATGGATATACTGATATTTAGTTTTGGGGTGAGAACAGTACAGGAGTGATGAGGATTGCCATTAATTGACCAACACTTTATAGTATTATAGTATAAAGCATAACATATGCCTTACTTTGTAAAGTAGTATATAAATGTACCTTTGCTGATTTAAAAAATACTCCATTATCTAAATGATAACACAGTTTCAAATATTTTTAAAAGCATGGTAGGATACATCCGGCACACTTTTTTTTTCCCTTGGCTGAAAAACTCAGTTGAGTCAAAGATCAAGTACAATTTGATAATGACTTTAGACGGAAATATACACTCCTTTAAAAAGAACAAGACTCTCTTTTCCCTCACCTAGGAACCATCTTTACTGGAGAGCAGATCTACAAATTGAATTAAAATTTCTTGTTAGGAAGATATTAGCTCTCAATCTTGAACCATAACTGAATAACTGGTTCTTAAGGAACATTTTTTTTTTCCTAGGAACAGACAGCCTTTATTTTTTTTAAGAGTAAACAATTATCTTTTTTTCTTCCTATTTGTCTTTCTAATCCTGTTGGGCAAAGAGATTAATAGATCAGAGGATTACTTACAGTTCTTGTGGGAACTTTTATCTAAAGTCATTTGATGAGGGGGGATTTTCATTTCTTTCATTTTCCAAGTGAGAAGAGAAAGTCAAAGACAGGACAAATATATAGAAATATATGATATGATATGAAATACATATTATGATGCCACTGCATTCTTTCTGCTCCTTTAAGAGGAAGCCAATGGGACACCTGGATAGCTGGATGATAAGTGTCTGCTTATTATTTGTGTATCAAGCACAGGAAGGAAGGAGGAGAGCCTAGTTCGTTCTACTGGAGGGCAAGTCACCTGAGTTTTGTTGTTCCATGAGCACTACTCCCTACTGTCCATCTTAGATGTTTCTATCATGTAAGGAATGTAAGGAAGATACAGACACACCTTTCTCACATGGTAGAAGCAGTTTCAGTTGTGTGGGGGAACACACAGGCTGCAGCTTTCCTATGGTCCAGCGTCCCCAAATGTCCCATGACCTGGGAATGAAATGGACACAGTTCTGTCCTTTAAAAGTAACTTTCCATGTATCTGGGTCAAAGTGTCTCTCTATTCTGAAGTACTAGCAATGATCATGTTATGTATTCTGCATACATATGGCATTTAGAAATGTCAAATGTTTTTAGTACTAATTGAGAAGAACAGCATTGTACCCATGCTTCTAAGCCTGGCGGTTTCAAAAGTTTATCACCAAAAGCCCACTGTGAATTTCAACATGAACTATGACAGAACGTGCTCCCCACTTCAGATCTCAAACTTCTTTCAGTCTTTTTTTTTTTTTTTATTTTCCATTACAGAAAAATTCAAATTATGTTCCTTTGGGGGAAAAAATGAAAAAGGAATCTAGATGAGAATAATCTCCTATCTAAAGCTGATTTTTTTTCCCCTCAAAATAACTCATAATGCAATGTTGACAACTTATTTCTTACTAGAATATTTTCAATTTGTCACTGGTGAGGATGAAAGAAGTCAGTGGTGTTTAGATGCTCTGCCTTACTACAGTTTGGTCAGAAATTATCCGGTCCCAATGGACCTCTCCAGCCTTGTGTGTCCCTGTGCAGCCCTGGACCCCCTCCCACCCAGCTCCAGCTACACCTCATCCCTGCAGAGCCACTGGATTCAGCTCTGTATTTGAGTCTGAAGTCCTCTCCTAGATGGACTTCAGTCTCCCAGTATAGGTTTCCCAAATGGATCCCTTCTGCTCACATGGTTACTTGTCTCCAGCCCCCACTTCTGAATGGATTTTGGGCCAGGCTGTGGCTTTGTCTCTAGTCCTGAACCATTGCTCCTTCCCATTTTGCTCCTGATGGGACTCCCTGGTGGACCATGGACCTTATATATCACTTGTCTTGCCCAGGCTGTCAATGGACACTGTCAGCAGGACCCCCATGCACGGTGGTCGCCCTTGACTCCCAGCTCATCTTCCCCTGGGGAGCAGCCCCACTCTTGCTGCTCTCTAACAGTATGTATTACAATAGCCAGGTGTTTATTATTATWTTTGGAGTGTCGGGGAGTTGATTTCTTAGCTGATGCTCTTCAAAGAGGTCTGACAGCTTTCAGCAATGGTGGGTCACAGTGTCCCTGTGATGGAAAGCCCTCCTGCTCCTGGGCTGGGGAGCACCTGGCAAAATTCAGAGCATTTTGGTCTCTGTGCCCTCCAGCTATTGCTTCCAAGTAGCCTGGAGACAGTTTAAACTCATTCAGCATAGTTTTATCTGGAAAATTATATAGCACTTCCCACACCGGGAGGAACTTGCCTCAGTTACAAAGTGAAATCAGCTTGCGGTACCTAGCSTGCTCAACACTCAAACTGTATTTGTTTTTTTCCCTGCAGGGCCTGGAATTTATCATCTATGTTACTGTGAGGAAAACCTATAATACTGTAAAGTCTACAGTGTGCTTTAAAAACTCTGCTAGCATGCATTGCATTCTTACTGAAGCTGCACTCACAACAGAGATGTTTCTAAGGTTGAATAAGAAGAACATTCTGTTTCTCCTGATCTTTGTCTGATGTAGATATTCCAGTCTTGAATTTTGCCTTTGGAGTAACCTTATCATTTCCTCAATTAAAATCTTCTCTTTTTTTCCATTAAAGTGGAAAACGTTTGAAGTGTGAGCGACTCCTTTCATAAGGAAAAGCTTCATAGCTCTGTGGAAACCTTCTTCAAAGCTTCATGTCGCAGTGGGAAAAAATCCTTTATAAAGACCCACGTTGTTTGAAGCAATTATCTTAATCTCTCTCCACTGAGTAGATACATCATTTTCAAGATATCTACATAAGTGAACAGGGTCTTTTATCTGTTCAGGCACTTTGTTTATTTGAAGTACTTTCAGCATTGATCATGTTAGTATGTTAAGCAGATGTCTCACATGAAGCTGAGAAATCTGCACAATTTCACAGTTAAAATATTCATTCATCTAATGCTCAGCTGAGGATTTGGAAAACAATATAAGATAAAATAAAACTATTTTGAAACATTTCATTAAACATCGAAGCAGCAGTGGATAGTCATATAAAATCCAATAGCAGGAAAACAAAGAAATAAAAATAGTCTCTCCCACTGTACCAAAGTGACTGTGCAAATTTACATGTACCTATATTGGGTCACTGCCTACATTAAAAAATATTAAAATTGTTAAAAATTGTTAAATACAAAGTTACTCTTGCCATCCTTTTTTTTTTGGGGGGGGGGGGAGCAGGGGGAACATGGGTGGGTGGGTGGAATGGGGGCTTAGTGAGAACTAATTGTTGCAATACATATGATGTTCAGATACCAACCTGCAACTTCAGCTAAATCCCTTTTGAAACATTTGGGGCAGACCTACCACACTGCAAATTCACTCAGCATAAATAACATCACCTATGGGCAAAACCAATGGGGTCCCCTGTTTTCCTGAGAACTGCAAATGTCAGTTTTAACCTACCAAYAGCAAAATATTTTTTTATTACTCARTCTTTAACTAATCCATTTTACCAGCTCACATAAAATAGTAATAAATACTTGAGAACAAAAATTTCTCAGAAAAGTTTTAAGTTAGTGATCAGTCATGCCAAAGTAGAGGGCAATGCCGCTTGCACATTGCCTGTCCACTATCTCACTCTGAAGCAATCCCGGGCAGCAGCAGCTATGCTGGAATGGCTGATATTTTTCACTTAGATTCCAAGTTGCGAATGAAGTAATTTTTCAAAAAGTGTTCAAATCTGGGGAATCTTTTGCTCATATATCAGCTTAGCTTAAAATAGTAATAAGAATTCCATGAACATTTACCTCTGGGTAACACTATGTTTTAAAGATAGTACTCGAGGTGTCACTGAAAAAGTGAATAAAAAAAAGGATGTGTTACTGCAAACACTGGAATTTCCTTAGTTTCTTCATCTGTATATTTTAAGATCCTCTGTCWTTTGCTGACCCTTTATTCTTTATCTCCTCATTGCTCTCTGATTAGGAATACAGAGCTAGCAAGAAATGTTCATTACTTAGGCCAAGTGACAGCCAGGTCACAGAAGAGAAGCCAAGTAGGTATTTCAAGAACCAAAGCAGCATTCACAGCTTTTGCCTTGAACAAGACACARATAGCTATCCTCAAGTCTCAGCATTTTTTGCTATTTTTATACTAATGGTTTCACTTATGTTGTTTCACCTATGCTCCTTCATCTATGAAGAGATATTTTCTGGTTTTCTTTTTTTTACCTTAGATCTAAATTCTAGCATACTGAAATGCATTTCATCCTCTCTACACACCAAATGAAAAAAAAAAAAACCAAAAACAAAAAAAGAGGTTCTGGTTTGACCTTGAACCATGCTCTTTACTCAAAGAAAAGCATTTACTTTTAGATTATAATCCCCAGTATCACAGATATACTATATTCATACTCAAACAGTAGAATTATGAACAGATTCAGGAATAATATTATGTTGCATAGTCACCTGTATTTGCATTTTGGTTCCCAATRTGGATATTTTAAATTAGAAATTCAATATGAATTTTAATTAGAAATTAGAAGTCTCTCCAAGGAACAGAAGATGACCTCGTCTTAGCCTTGTGACCTGTTACATCAAGATATTACARCTCACCTTTCTACATGCAGCTTTTAGGAGTTTCAGTCTAAAAGGTTTTATATTTGTGCTCGACCRTGCACAGCTTCTGCTTTTGTGTTTATAAAGGACAACACGTACCAAACATGGGAACTTAGGAATGGTCTCCTGGCAATGTAAGCCACAAAAGTAGACTGTTTCTTGCATACAGGGGTCGGGCTCTGGCTGAGCAAAGGGTTATTCCTGCAGGAATTCCGCTGCCGTCCTTTCACTCTTGCTGGACAATGGACTAGTTCTCCCGTAGCCCTTCACACCCTTCAGGATTTCCACCCACATCCTGGCTGCCTGTCTCCCACGTGCCGCTCCGTTACCATGCACCTTCTCATAAGATATCCCATGCATGTTCTCATAAGATATCCCAATCCTGTCCTGTGCTGATCTGTCATCTGGAAGCTTCATTAGCAASGGAAAAGATTGGTCCCAAGCCTAAATCTCAAGAAGAACTTCACAGACAAACATACCTAGCAAAATCATCTCCCTTCCAGCAATGGTATTGTTACTCATTAATACTTTTCCCTTGATAGAAGTCAGGTTACCCTAAGTTCTTAAACAAGGCAGTTAACCCACYTATGACAGCTGATATAACTGTGAATGCTAAGCATTCAAATAAGACATGTCCGTAAATAGTTTTTGTTCCCAGAAATGCAACTTTTCAAAATAGAGAATCTATCTATTCCTGAAAAATTCAGGGACCCTTTGAATGTCTCCCCTTATAGCTGCTCAGGAGATTTAGCCTGATTTTTTCATTATATATTCTAAAGTGAATATATCAATATCTTCTTTGGGAGAATGAAAATAATACATACAATAAAATTCACCCAAACAAACACATGCATACTTACCAAGTGAACACAAAAGAAACTGCGATAAAGCGATATAAAGTATATTAGCTGGAAACTGGTAATAGCCGCTCTCTTCACCAGCACTGATAATGTAATCTGTGTTTCTCCAACAACTACCAAATTGAGAAAATACTTACAAGGATCATAAAAGGTTTTCAAAGTACAAGCTTTCCTTTAAACATATATTAAATAGGCAYGGATGGAAATCCATACTCTGCTTGCATCACTGAGCACTAAGATACATGTGCTCCTTTTTATCCTGAGGTAATTTCTAGCCATAAGGCAGTCATTTAGAGAAATTGCATCCCTAGCTCCTTAAGGCTAAGCATCTTTCTAGTGTAGGAAATGCTATCTAATTACACTGACAAATAAACAGCCTCCTYGGATTGAATTCCCTGTAACAGTAACATGTGATGACATCTAGTAAYATCTATTTCTTTGTGGTTTCTTCCTGTTGCAAGTACAGTGTAACCTGCACTAGAAACAAGCATTATTACACAACCACCTGATTTCAGAATGGCTGAAAAGAAATCTGTTTAGGCTCTATGAGAACTATTGGGGTACAACAGAGGTGTTTACGGGATTCAAAAATAATCTCCCCATGTTGGGGAGAAGTCTATGAAGTGAGAAGTCTATGAGGCTTTACTAATGATGAAAAAAGAAAGAAAAAAAGAAAGAAAAAAACCCTTAGCTTATTTGCAAAATCTTGCAAGTAGTGGTCTAATACCAGAGATAATCTCCCAAATCTAAAAATCAAACATGCTTAATTAGAACAGACCAGAACAGCAGGGGGGAAAATCTCTGGAAACATCTTCTTTTACATCGATTGCCACTTAAAATGCCCAGATGCAACAACATTTAATGTGTGGTGATATCACAGGCAACTACCTTTTAATTTACCTTTTAAATAAAGCACTGGCTGTAGGGAACCATCCTCAAATGTTAGTAACTACTGCTTTGCAATACATTTTCAATTGCATWAGAAATTTCTAAGGGAAGACAAATATTCTAGTTGGAGAGCTTTAAAGATTCATGCCTATTGCACTGAACTTCAGATATTATTACTACTATAGATGTAGGCTATATCCATACTTCCRATGGCATTGTAGCATACTGGTACCTTAGTTGATACTTAAACGATCYGGCTCAGGTACCGGGAGGAGCTTAACAGCAGCTGCACAGAGCTCATGCAGCTCCACGAACACGACTGATTTACCCTGCTGAGAAGCCTATAATTTCCTCAAGCTGAACTCCACAGTATCGTGGCTAGCCTATCTGTGTTTTAAGTTAGGAATTTAGGTTGAGTAATTTTGCAGTACAGGGAGATATGTATATATATATAAATATATATATAAATATATATATATATAAATACAAATATATATAAATATATATATATAAACACTCTGAAATTATGAATATTGTCAATGGTTTCACTAGTAAATAGGCTTAAAAATGCATGCACACCAAAACATTGACCAAAAATACAACAAAATACATGCATGCTTTCCCACCATATCATCATATCACCTGATGCCTAAAATACTCCAATCTTTAAAATACAACACGAATCTCATGCTGCCTTATTTGTATCTTTATGCCTCAGTAAGAATGGCAAGAATATGACTGCAGCAGAAGTTCTTTCAGGATCTGCTGCAGCAGTACTATGTTTGTCTAATTCCTCCGTTTTCTTCRTCTGTTTTGACTATAGCAGAATCCTGGATTTCCTCAATTTTTGCAATAGGAACTGKTCATCTGATTCCAAATAGTATTTCAACATTGCTCTCAGGAAGTGCTTTCTTTGCCCAATAACATTCGCATGACAGATGGTGCAAATGACCACCACATCGATGCTAGAGTAGAGTGAAATAATATTGCTCGCTTCTTGATGTTACGTGAGCTGGTAGCAGTGGAGGGCTAGCAAGGATAAGCCTGAAAAYCACTCTGGAAGAAAGAAAAGATCATGCAAGACTACTTCCAATTGCTGCCCAGTCTGTTGGCGACATAGGTCTGAGTAGCAGTATTACAAAAGTTAGAAGTTTAGTTTGCAAACTGAACATCAGTTAATAAAGGAAAAAATACTCAACATATGTTGAGCACATCATCATATACGTAAGTCAGAAATTCAGATGATGTTTCTCTTTAGTTATCTTCTATTTTTTTATATTAGAGGCCTGAGAATATTTTGCAATGATTTATGATAACTGCCTATTCTCAGATGTAGCTAAGAGTAAAATCAACCAAGATGCTTGCAAAAAGGTACAAGAAACTGAACTACACTGAAAKAAGATATGCCTCATATTTTCAGAATCTATCATCAAAAATCTCCAAGTGAGATTTTGGAACAGGCTGCCCAGAGAGGTGGTGGAGTCTCCTTCTCTGGAGATCTTCAAAACCCGCTTGGACACCACCCTGTGCCCCATGCTCTAGGAGACCCTGCGTGTGCAGGGGGGTTGGTCGAGATGACCTCTAGAGGTCACTTCCAACTCAAGCATTCTATGATTCTATGATTTTCCTAATTATGCAAACAATTGTAATTCTTTCCCTTCTGAATTCCATTTAAGACACAAAGCTTTTCTCTAAATGACTACATTGCTAACTATGGCACTCGGAATTTTACTGGCMAGATCAGATCCCCAGTTTGTCCCTTTGACCAGATGACTACTTGAATGATTCCAGCACTTTTTCCTTTGACTATAACATCAAGCTTATTCCACTTGTCTTCACTTCTAGATTTGCTTCTAAACTTTTCCTGCAGTAAATGAGAAATAGCAGTCTARCTTCTGGCTGCTCCCTGGCAACAGCTGTCTTGGCCATTTTCTGTTTGTTCTGGGCCATTCTCTTCTCTTGCTTGTGCTAACACCCAAACAGCACTATAATATCTTTCTCTAAAACACTCTTTTCATGAAACCTATCCAAGAGACAATACTAAAGCTGCAAATGTGCAGCAATTACTAGCTGGCCTATCCATGACACTGTAATTCAGCCTTTGCTTTTTTTTTTGATCACCTACCATCCTTTGCATGTGTTTATATCTTGCATTAAATTTCAAAGCATAAACTCTGGAGTATTTCCTTTGCATCCTACATTTAAACGGCCATAAGAACAATGGAAGTATCTTTCAAAATTAACATGCTTAAACACCACAGCAACACAAACAATGGAGTCACATCAGTTATTTTGATAGGAAATGTTTCAGTGTGATTTCGATATTGCCTATTAACACAGAAGAATCTTATTGGGATTTCATAAATAAGTAAAGAACTGTTACTGTTATTTACCAATGTTACAAAAGATAAATATTAGCATTCTGTGCATTTATTCTTAAACCATGAAAACATATTAACTAGATAGAAAAGATAAATTGCTTTGCCAAATTACACACATAATGGAATATCGCTATTGTCTCTTTTAATATCTTCAAAAGGGTTCATTGACCATATACCAAGGTTTGGAGTCATATGTTGAGGTTAACTAGCTCAAATTAGTTGACATAGAGGTACAGCTCAGCAAGATACATAGTACTCTATATTCATCTCTGAGGAGTTTGCCACATCTTATGCCCTCAGTATGCTTCACTGCTTCAAAAGGACAAACAAAATGTACAAGCTGCCCTTTAAATGAATTGTAGTAAGATAGCAAAYTTCATATACTGCTGACTTCATACCAGACACCAATGGAAGCAAGATTCCATATGTGAATCCATACGTGAATAATRGAAAAACCTCTCTTCTGAAGCAAGATTTTACCTTTAACCTTTCCATTAAACAATTYACCTTTTCCTTGCCTTTATGCCACAGGTAGAGAAAAAGCTTAGTGAAATGTACAAGTAAGAAACTTAGTGATTTTTTAAAAAATGTCCTGTATAAGGACAATAATATATATATACATATATAYACACACAAAAATATATATATACACACATATATATACACACCTATATAAATATATATTTTTATATACTATATATACACACATATAAAATATATAAACACAAAAATGTTTATACATTATTTATATGTTTACACATAAAATATATAAAATTTTTATGTTTACACATAAAATATTATGTGTGTGTGTATATATATATATATATATATAAAATATCCTGTATAGGAACTGAAATTAAAAATGTAGAAGTTTTTTTCATATTCATTTCCTCAAATCCTTAGTAACTAATTTAATTTTGTACATTTTATTAATTCTATAGTAGTCAACCCCCATCCTATTCCTCCCAGGAAAAGTTTGCTTCTTTGCTTCTCAGGAAAGATTATAAAAAACAAACAAGAAACTCAGTGACACAGAAAAGAGAGGAAGATTCATGTTCTTTTCCAGGAACTATGATGCTGATATTCACATATTTGTTTTGTATTTTGTCTCTGCTTAACCTTCACTCTCCCAAGAGGAAAGACACTTGCCACTGACAAATTATTCACATTGTGTCAAATGACACTAATCAAGTAATTTATTAGCATAAGTTTTCAACTGTTCCTCAGAACAACAGCACTAAATAGGCAATTAATTCTCAAGTCATGCTGTGGGTATTAATAGCACTTCAAATGGAAAAGGACAGTGCAGTAGGAACAATTTGGTCAATTGGGTAAACAACACATATAACCTCAAGTAGCTTGATTCATTATTTATGTAATATTCAGTTTGATCTATACAGTATGTAGAAAAAGAGGGCCAAAGGARGATCAGCACAGAAACACTGCTCCAGGGTAAAGGAAGGTTATAAAGATGTGCTATTTGAATAATAAGGAGTTGCCATAGGGCTGCTTCATGCACCTCACTTGGCTTCAAACTGGCACCAGATAGTTGGATTTTYAAAATGCTTCTTCATCACTCCCTATCTGCACATCAGTGTCAATAGCTGCAGACTCACAGGCTCTTGCCTGCAATAAGTGGTATTTTTTTGCTGTCTCTTTTGCAAGCTGTTTGTGTTGTTCACAGTGGTCAACGGCAAGGACTCCTCCAAATCATTCTGGGGACATTTTTAGAATGAAGAGAAAACTAACATTTAGCCTTTCCTGCAACTCTCTTTCAGAAGAGGGAAGAAGGAAGATTCAAGACTGAAAAAGAATTATCTAGTCTGATAACAAGTTACTTCATGCTTCCTCAAAAAAGAGAATTTTTAGCATGCCACAAACCAAAACTCCAGGTTGCTTGAGAATTTTAATGWCAAAAAGTGAGAAGTCTATGAGGCTTTACTAATGATGAAAAACTTTGGACTACATTTCGAAGTGAAACACTTTACTGCCTACAAGATATCTAACCTGTATTTTAGGTCTGAAAACTAGCCATCCTTTCAATTAATCTAAGTATGCATAAAATGTCTGTGAACACATGATCCCATTCATTTTTAGAATTACAGAAGAAAAAGCATATTAACAGTAGAGTTGAAAATTCATATTGCTCCTTTAGCCTCAGTAATTGCTAGCCAATTTTATGCTCCTAATTACTGCTCTCTCAATTATTCCAGGAAAAAGCTTGTCAGTTGCATCTTTGAAACAGCTCTTATTTTACAAAAAATACAATAATCCACCTGCTAAGTCTCAAAAAGTGGGGTTTTTTTTCCATTCATCTTTTACTTTTCCTATATTAAAAAGTTGGAATATTCAGTTCAGTTTCAACATTTGCCAGAACTCTTGGAGGGACAGACCTCTAAATGAGCAATTCAACTTAAAGCATTCATAACATAAATTTAACTTGTTTTACCAGACACTGCTGTAAGTATTTTGATGCAGCAAAATACATCATTTATTTACTCCAATATTTGGTGTTTTAGACTCTGGTACAGAACATATTTCCCACAAAATGCCATTCTCTGCAGCTGCCTATGAGCAAACAACAACTTGCAATCAGACAAGCAGTCCCTATTGGCTCACTTTCTCCCTGACTCATCTGGCTAAACTGAGTTTATACACTATAATCATAATGAGGTGGTCATTGAATATAGCAATATATCTGCTAATAAATGAAGCTATGATCTGTCATTTGTCCCTGCTTCGCCAGATTCTTGTTCAAAACACCACTTCCAAGTGCTAAACAAGTCTGATTCTTCCACAAAATGTTCTAAGTACAAATAACCAATTTGCAATAAAAATTATTATGTAATAGGAATCATTACTTAATGTCACATTGAGCATACCATGTGCTTCCAATTCCACTTACTCCTGACTCCAATCCTGAAACAATTGGACAGTAAGAAAGATCTGGCTTAGTTTGAGTGCACACTATACAGCTATTAATATTATTTCTGCTCCAACTTAAAAAAAGTTATCCCATTTTGCCCATATTRCTTTACATCTGAGAAACACTTAAGGACATCACTGTGGTTTCTTTTTTTWATTTTTTTTTCCTTTTCATAGGGCATAAATTTCCTATCTCTGTAAGAAACAGACAGTAAGCAAACCGACTTGTTACTGAGAATGACACTGAAAATGCTAAGGACTTCTCCTCTATTAAATTATTTGCTCAGTAAAACAGAACTCAGGTTAAGTAGAATCATTTTGCTGAAAAAAAAACATGGCTCTGCCAAGCTAGCATTTAGAAGCATTCAGTTGTCTGAAGTATGATTGACATTCTTGTATCTTTATTCTGATGAATAAAGAAGAGTGGGTTAGATGAGTGGACAGTGAGGTGGATTAGGAACTGGCTAAATGACAGGGCCCAGAGAGTAGTAATCGGC
>PTEX01000268.1:0-63517 GCA_003342815.1 Eudromia elegans | reverse complement strand
GGACATCACCCTGTGCCACATGCTCTAGGGGACCCTGCGTGTGCAGGGGGGTTGGACTAGATGACCTCTACAGGTCCCTTCCAACCTTAACCATTCTATGATTCTATGATTCTATGAATACATTTGCTGCTCTAATTTGAGACCAGTAGTAGTTAGGAAGTTGTGCTGTTCCYTTGTGTGCTGTCTTCATCCTGGCTGACAACTGTTTCTGTTTTCTTCTCCTCCTCCTCCTGGCCTAGGAAGAAAAYAGATGCTGAGAAAAGACTGGGTTCATTACATTTCCATCAAACTGAACAAGTTACTTTTTCCTTCCCTCTTTACATTATGTTCTCCTGCTAATGGTGCTCTTTATTCATTTCTATTGTACCACTGCCACTAACTACTGCTTAGAAGTAATCTGGAAAAATCAGATGAATAGCAGAGCAGATCTTCATTTATCACCTATGGAGATATTATGTATCTCACTCCACACTCCTGTTGTTCTGTTTTAAAACCAAGTACAATYTAATTGTTGTTGATTGAAATTACTTTGAGCATTTTCCACACCAACATTTGCCAACTGCTGTGTTGATTGAACAGCTGAGCTATAATTCTCAGAGCAGGACCCGATTTCRGAGGACAACTATGTCTGTCTATGATGGTCACATATTTTTAAAATCCAGACAACTTTGGAAACACATCTAAAATATCAATGACCTGGAGGCATGACACAAAGCTGCAGAGTCAGTTCTCTGCCCTGCAGCATTTCCTTTGTCTCTTCCCAGATACCAAGATATAAGAATCATAGAATGCTTAAGATTGGAAGGAACCTCCAGACACCATCCGGTCCAACCCCGCTGAACACACAGGGTCACCCAGAGTGCATGGCACAGGATTGCGTCCAAGTGGGTTTTGAAGATCTCCAGAGAAGGGGACTCTACCACCTCTCTGGACATCCTGTTCCAGTGCTCTGTCATCCTCCCAGTAAAGAATTTTTTCCTTAAGTTCCGGTGGAATTTTTGATGCCTCAAATTGTGGCCATTTCCTCTAGTCCTCTCGCTGGTCACCACTGAAAAGAGGCCAGCCCCATCCTCCTCATTCCCTCCCTTGAATTACTTACAGACACTGACCAGGTCCCCTCTCAGTCTTCTCTTCTCCAGGCTGAACAGTCCCAGCTCTCTCAGCCTTTGCTCATAGGGTAGATGTTCCAGGCCCCTGATCATCCTCGTAGCCCTGCGTTGGACTCTCTCCAGCAGCTCCACATCTCTCTTTTGCTGACGTGTCCAGTGAAAGTTAGGATGGACTCACAGCTGGGGAAAAGTAGTCAATTGCTTAGGAACCCTGAGAAAGGTGTTGGAAGACTGATCCAGCACTAACATGAGGGAATTGGGATCTGAAAAAGGGTTTGTGGGACCCTTCCCTCCCAAAGAGGCATAAAGTGAGTGGAAGTCTCAATAATGGCAAGAACATAAAATTAAGCTATTTTTCTTCTGATAAACTGAATAATGTTGTCCAGGTAGACACAGAGTAGTCAGAGTCACAATAAGGAATACAAGGTTATACCTTTTCCTTGGAAAAGTTCAGATTTTGTTTATTTAGGAATTGAACAGACTTTTGGAAGTACACAAAGTACACCTACAAGCCGAAAAGCCTCCTCTTAGCATCCAGAGAAATTTCTTTGAATTATTCTTCTCTTTCAGGAAAAAATGAGAGATTTTTGTGACTCTTAAAATAGTGACGGAAATTTCTGAAGTGATCAGTGACCATAGCCATAATTATAATCAATTCATATGCTACAAGGACTCAGAATCTCTAAAATATAGCTACCTTATCCTTTTTTTCCCCAGTAGTTTTGCTCTGTGCCACTGTCTGTAGTTATTTGGAGGGGGGGAAAAAAAGGAAAGACTTTCTTATATGCTCTTAAGGGAATAAGTAGACATAAGATTCTGCAAAGCCTACCACAACAAATTGCATATCACTTCTGTAGACAATGAGGACTCCACTCTTATACCAAAAGGATTTTTAAAGTCATCCTAGAGAGGGAAATATCAGTTGTCAGCATTTTCTGCTCACTTGTGAAATCGATCTAGTCATAAAAATTCAAAAACAACTGAGAACTCATTTCCCTCTTTCAAGTGTAGAAAAATTGTCTGCTAAAGGTAGTACTGGAGGTCATTAGAGGCAACAAAGTAATTTTTAACAGCTGCATTCCAGGGAAAGCCATAAAGCTCAACCCCATTCCTCAATTAAAAACTAAAGAGCCTCAGTGAGCTCAAGTTTCCTAAGAAGTTACAACCTTCTGTGCATATTCCCAGAGCTAGGTTGTGACTTGTGCAGCGAGAATGACTTGGGGAAGTGAGAATCGTCTCTTTCAGTGCTGTCTTGTGAATACAGGAATGAATAAATCATTATGCTTCTCACTGGGCTTACCTCAACAGATCAGCAGATCAGCACACAGAGCAGTGTGACTTTTGCCTCAGCAGTTGAAGTGCAACTCTTCAACTTAGTTCAYTCCAAGAAAACTATTAAAGGAGCTTTCCTATTGCCAGGACTGTAGTTTTGCCTAGTTTTCTCATATATAACGAATAGATTGTTTAGTATTTGATCAATCACAGAACTTCATCGTGTGCTAAAACTTCTTTTTAATGGAGAGGAATAAAAATATCTAGCAAACGATATCTGACAGTCGTTTAAAATAAATGGCAAAACATTCTTCTGCAGCATGCAATATTATAACATTATTCACAATAAAAATTCCTTATTCAGCTTTTAAAATAAAAGATAGCTTATTGGGATATTTAACCATTTTTATAACAGCATAAATTTCCAAAAGATCTAGCTTCAATTTTAGCAGGTACAGAAATAACAGGGCTCAAACCCCTCAAGTGCATTTTTTTAAGGATTTGGGATGGATAACGAGAATAGTGAAGATATTTGGTTCTTATAATATCTGCTCTATCCACTTTTTGGAGGACTTACTTTTTGATGTACATTGAGAGCTTCCATTTTTACRGAAAGTCTCCAAAGTGTCCATTCACTCTAGAGGTCCACAGAATACAACTCAAACTTCTTTGCCCTTCTTCGTCCAATTCCCAGTATCAAATCTGACAGCAAATGCATAAACTATAGACTAAAATAAAATAATAAAAAAAATCTCCAAAAACACAGCCTTCAGGCTTCCATTCTGAACTTAATCCTCAAATTCATAGCCCAAATCAAGCTGCATCATCGACCTGCAAGTCGCATCATCCAACCTCACATCTTTGGTGTTACCATATGGTAATAGTTTATGGTTGTTTATGTACAAGTCTCTCATTCTCCATTTTCTCACACAGGCAGCCATCCACCATTCTTCACTACGAGGAAGGAGTAAGATTGCCAGGACAGTCTGCACCCTTTCCAAAGCTAGCCTTGTCTTGTTCATAGGAACCCCAGCATCAATCGCTTATTTGTTAGAGCCCAGTATTTTTCCCTGTACAATTCAGCTTCATTAGAAATGCTGTAGAGCCTGCGGAAAAAGATTGTTTCTCTTTTAATGTGCCTCTGCACAGAAGACTACAAATTTGAATTAGGAGTTCACGGCTTAACAAGCTATCACTCTGGCCTTGCTCAGTGTAAGGTCAGCAAAGATTTTCCTCTACTTGGCAAAAAGTGTTCAATGAATAAAGATTTCAGAAACAGCACCATTGTTTTAAAGGGACAATGTAAATGGYTTCAGAATGTGAAACACCATTATCTTAAATAGAAACATCAAACTGAAAAGTATTAAGTATGCCAACATCAAAAGCAGTGGCTCACCAGGTAATACGATGAAAGTACTGTGAAAATTCAGAGAGGCATTTGGGAAATTACATGCCTGGAAAAATAATCATAGTGTCAATAATAATAGATACACTGTATATATATTATGTGTCTGTACATATACTTATATACAAATGTATACATTAATTTCTATTTGTTTAGCATATACCTGTACTATAAATACATATATATTAGCCATCATCTATGCTTTACATTCTATACATATGCATGTGAATGTGTCTTTTTTACATATGTACAAAAGGTTGATTTTACCTTTGAATGAATAATTTTTTGAAATCATATGCTTTTGGGGGTTATATTTTATAAGAGTAAATGGTAATACACTGATATGGGTGGCAAATAGGATAAGTTGGCTTAAGTGAAGTGAGGAGAGACTGACCTTTGTGAGGATCCAGCAGTGATTTGCATGTGGTAATCTCTACTCTGTATTTTTTCAGTCTCACTCCTCTCACTTTCCCAGCCAGGTTAAAATCACAGCCTGGCTGACACACTTAAAAGGAGAGGTCATTTAGTGAAGTCTGGGCCAGCACATTCTGCTTGAACAGTATGTGATATCTTCAAAATACCTTTCTCTCCTGCAGGGAAGGCAGAAGCTCTGGTATATCTGCTGTGCAAAAATGCATTCATCTGCAAGTTGTACTTCCAAGAAAAAGAGGAATGAAAATCTTCACTCGTGCAGAGTAGAGCCACCGAGGAGGCATCCAGCTGCATCACAGTGAAACCACAGGCATCTCTCTGTGGGAGAGCCTGCCAGCCAGGAATAGAGTGGGCTGCATTAAACCTATGGGCCATAATATAGCACTAATTCTGTGGAATAATTCTGAAAAGAGACCCAAAGGAAGATGAAGGGTTTGGCATCACTGAATCCATAGTTGTTTTGCCCAGAGACTGGAATTATGGCATTAGGAATGCCACCAAACCCATCCAGACAACCACACAAGAATCTGGAGCTGAACCGAGCCTTGTGAGCTGCTCTAAGGAGTGGGGTTATGCTCTAAGGAGTAGGACTATTAGGAAAAATAGTCCTAAATCACTCTGGCAAATCAATTTTGAAAATTCAATTCCTCATTCATTTTCTGAGCATAACAGACAGTAAGTTCAGTGGCTTTTTATAGCCTGTGTGTTTCATTCTCTGTAGCTTTGCACACATATTAGTAGTTAGATGGTGCCTGATTTGCTGCTGCAGATGCATGAGAATGCAGATACACTATCTAATAACCATCAACCAAATCATGTTGAAAACACATTTGAAGTTGGAAACCAAGTCCATCAGATCTAAGGACTCCTGAAAAGTTTGACCTTAAAGTATTAGAAGATTAGCCTTCTGTTTTTCTAACATTACTATTCAAAAAATGTCTTAATTTTTGCTGCAGTAGGGAAGCAACTAATCAGTAAGCTAAGTAGTCTATGGATTTAGTATTCATTCTATAGAACATGACAGTATACACATTGTTGTCCAGAACATAATAATAATGCAGTGTGAGTTGCAGTGTTTTTATTATTACCAAATTACTTTTAAGTGTGCTTTTTATTTGTTGCATTTTATGCAAATACTTTATACTTGAAAATGTGTATCCTAGAGTTTTAAAAGATATGATACATCTTCATTTTTAACAATCAGAAAAAGGTACATGTTGATGCTGCTCATTTCAAGACAGATATAAAGAATAAGAGCATTAGTAGTTTATAGTAGCATGTAGTGCACTTTCTATAAAGCTATTTAATGCAAGTGTGCCTCACGCTGGTTTCCATTTCCACTGATGTTCTCTACAGCTCATCTGGTATTAAAAGAGTAGGACCCAGATCTTTTCTCAAGATACCATGGACAAATCACACAGATTAAATTACATTGGCTTGTCACATACCCTGTTGAACTCCAAGTAGTTGCTCAGGTTTACTTTGTAGATGGCTGTTGATCTTCACCCCCCCCCTCCATGACCACACTTCGAGGCTATTTGTTAAGGGATAAGCAGCCTTTCTGCTGTTCATGATATGCACCAAAACCCTGACAATAACAGCCTTAAAAAGAAAATTTTCTTTTGTTGTTTTTGGAAACAATGATACAAGTACACAATAGAATTTTGAGAAATTGACAAGCTTTTTTCTATCTCTATCTTATTTGTTTTTTTTTCTGCTTTATATAACATTTCTAAAGCATAAATGATATTTTGACAATCTATACTAGGCTCAGATTCACCAACTTTAATGGAATTGTATTTGTTTGCAATAGGTATGTTTTCTTTTTTTCTCTCTCTCTCTCTCTCACAGTAGTTTTGTTTCCTGGCTAAACAAATCCCTTAATTCAGTTTCTCTATTCTTCACTTCTAATATTTAAAGCCACAGTGTTAGCTGAATTCAGCAATGAATACATCAGAATAAGGTAAATATTCAGCATCAGGATTAAAATGCAGACACTTCCTCTCTCTCTCTCTCTCTCTCTCTGGACAACATCCTAAATTGGAAATGTTCAGGGGTAACAGGGTTAATCAGTCTTATTTACAGAAAATAGTCTGAGAGCGTATTTAACTTCTACATCATGTGGAGATGAGTCTTGACCTACTAAGTTAATAAACAGGGTTTCCACATGCCCAAGATAATTGCCAGGCTATAATTAGCAGCCTGGAATCTTGAAGGAATGGAGAGGCAGACGTAGATTTCTTTCAGCGAAACTGAATGTCAGACAGGCGATCTGAAGGTSTGAAGAGAGAATCATGGAGGTCTGGATGTTTTACAAAAGACCTAGAAGATGGATTTGCTTCCTTTTGAAGTATTCTCAGAAACTCCTATACTGTTCCACTGACATACTTCATCTGTTACCTCCTAGCTGCAATGAGAAATTCAGTGGATAGAGGGAGGCCTTGAACTGCCTAAAAGTGAAGACTTCTTTCAATTATTTTTCCATTAAATATGYTCTTTCAATTATTTTTCCATTAAATATGGATGCTTTCGTTTTAGTTCATGCTACAAAGGTATTTGGTGGTAGAAGTTTGAGAGTCACAGGGTCTCCAAATCTTAACAATTTGAGATTAATTAAGTTAAAAAATAATACATACACATTATATTATAAATATACATCTGATCACATACTTAGAGCTCAWAAAAGGAAAGCTGAAAATTTTTGCTCTGCATCTTTGTTCTAGGTCTATGAATCCTCTGAACATAATTATGAAGCAAAGCTGTGGACCAGATCTTCAAAGACTCATGCATTTAAATACATAGCTGAGTATTTAGAAGGAGCTTATTTCTTTGGCTTTGGCAGAAAATCTCTACATAACCACTATTAGTCACTTTTGAAAATTTGGAAGTATGTGAAGATTAAATATTTTGTTTGAACTCAGAAACAAAGCTTCTGTCTTCTTAATTAGTTACTGCTGGACAGGTACGTTTCTGGATGCAGAAGAAAGGTAACAATGAATTAAGTAAGCAGTTTAGATGAACTAGCTGAAGCTGCCTCTGGAAACTGTTAAAAAGTGACTAAAATAGAMATTAGTTGATATTATTGCATGCTCTGTTCTAAACTGAACTACTTTTACCTTTCCCTCCTAAAAAAGGCTAGAGAAAAGGTAGAGAAAATGAAATAAATTGTATGTTTTCTAAGAAGGTTCAGGTGCTTCCAGAGCAATGATATACTTGGTTTTGGACACTGGGAAATCATTTTGAACAGGAAGCTTGTGAAGGTTGCTRCAGAAGCTTAGTTGTCTCTCAGGTCTCTGAAGTATCATTTGAGAACAYGTTGTTCAAGACATGTTTCCTTGACTGCTTAGGAAAAAATAGATCTGTGCATTCAGTCAGAAAAGAAATGGGCAGAAACTACCTATTATGACAGACTGCCATAATATAGCTTGTTACTGCTCAGATGTGYCTATGTCGAAATAATTAATGTGATTTTTATGGATGTGGAGAAATACAAGAACTAAATGCAAGTTATAGCAATCTACCTGTATCAGCCACAGCTTTAGAATGAGCTCATTTATCCATTTGTTTGGGTTTCCACAAATACATCAGTATGGGACCTGAGCTAGCTGAACACCATCTTTGTAGCACCCTACTATRTCACAAACACTTGTGCGGCTTCCATGATAACATGCACTCTCAAGCTACATGGTAAAACTACAAAAAAAAATCAGTTCTATCTCTTCATACACAAAGCATGTGTGTGGGTTCCTGAAACAAAACACACATATATTTCTGAGGCCTCCATTGGGATCTGCAACCTACGCCTCCTCCTACCTTCAGGTTCCATCCTTGATCTGTCACGTTATGAGTTGTTAGCTATAACTTCACACTAAAAACATGGGATTAATTAATGGCCACAGACCTTGGAACTTAAACATTCAGCACTTACTGTGGAAGACTCCTGATAGTGGTGGTTTTGGGTAGCCCGTCTCAAATATAAACCACCAAAGATCTTGGTATGTTATGGAACATACTATTATAGACACTCTATGTATGGAGCAACAGAATGAGAAGGGTTCAGTCACGTTTCTTACTACAAAGGATATTGGTAAAATAGGTGGTAAACTGCCTGGTTTCAATACTTAAAAAAATGGAGTGTTTTCTCTACCAAAGAGTCACTAATAAACTCCAGCTCTGTGACTTCGCTCAGGGTTATATTTCCTTCTATGCCCTGGTACTACTCACAGGATTTTCTACAGAACATCTACAGACTTTAATTTTTCTCTGTTGCAGACCAGTAATTATGAAGAAAGAACCCACCCAACATCTCCTGCACCCTCAACACTCACTCGGTCATACAGAAACAGGAGCACAGTGTATGAGGTAGAATATTATTTTAACTCCTAGCAGGCCTTCCTCTCACAATTTAAAACACAGCATCTTTATCTTAGTTTACATAAATGCAAATGGCATCACAGTTCATTAATTTATCTAGCACTTCTTAAAAACCCAGTCATGGAATTTATATCCATAAACCTTCTGCAACCTTGAATTTTAATTGGAATTTTAATATGCTGTAAGGATGAACTATGGAGAGAGATCCTATTTTCTTACTTTGCCTCATATTTACATGAGGTGATTTCATCTTCTTTATATGATCTGAATAATCAAGAGATTTTTAATTTTTTTTTTTATCTTTAATCTTTCACTTAGCCCCTCTGTTTATTTCCTTCAGGTTAACAGTCATCTCAGAGTCACACACCCACACCCGCATGCACCTACATTTTTCTAGACCTCTGTCTTCTTGGGTGAAAAAAACCCGGAAGAACACACAGAATGGCAGACATAATGAAACTTTCAATACTAATACTCCTTGTTTGACAATAAGGAAAAGTATATGAACTCTTCTCATACATAATTATATTGTCCCATTCCTTGGATTTKAACTGAAGGGACCTCCTGATCTAGAAAGAGTTCCAACAACTTTACGGGAAAAAGAAAATCCATCTAGACCTAAAAAAAAAAAAAAAAATTCTGGAATCTGAGCAAACAAGTAGTTCCATAACTATGTGCCATGGGTTTTTTTTTGTTCTGTATGAACAAACTTTGAACAATCATTCCTCATTCAGCTCCCCTATGCTACTGATGGTTTTATGTACCTGTATCATGTCCCTCATTATTTTCATCTTTTCCAGGATGAAAACCTTGAGATATGATACCTCATCTTTAATACCTTGATTTGAACTGATATTTTCTAATGCACCCTGGCACTTTCTCCACAGCACTCTGTGACCTTCTTGCTGCTACTAAAAGGCTTCTACTGTCCTTACCTTATGAAGTCCTTCCTGAGGCAAGCATCTAAGCCTGAAAAAAGAGGTAAAAAACAAAAAACCAACACACACACAAAAAAAATGACATGGCAATCAAACCAAACCTTAGAAAAACATTATGGTCAATCTTTAAATTCCTTGTCACTCAGTTTTAAGATCTTTCAGATGAAATGTCTGAAAGTTATCATTCCTTTCTCAAGATATATTACCTTATATTCAAACAAACAACAGGCACACACATAAAAATGAAAATCATTCAAGTTGGGAATAGTCAAACAGACACTATATTTTTCAGCTACTTCTGATTGTTATAGGGTGCTAAATTCCTTCTTTTATAAACTAGATTTGGATATTGTATTTTTAACACTCATATTATTAGAAAATCAATGTACAGCACTGAGTTTTGATCCTAGCTCAAACCTACTTACAGAATCATAAAAAACAGAGAAATTTCACTAGTTAAACAGTTGTTCCAAAATGAGATAATAATAAATTACAGAAAAATGTGGATTTTYATATTTAAAATTTCTGTTCTTCCAATACCTCTCATAATGTGCACAACAACAAAAATGCTTGTTTTGAATAATGAGGAAGACAAGAATCAAGCTAAAGTGTATAAATCATTGTAACTCCAATCAAGTCAGTGAGTTACTGAGACATAGAATCCGAGCAAGGAGAGTACAGTTTCTGTGCAGGTTAATTGGTGCTGTATCAGTTAGTTAATATAGGAATGTGCTCAGAGTACCTCCGCCATATGCCTGCCACTGTAGAGACACTTGCAAACCAAGACATGCTTGAGTAACTGAAGTGACCTGAAAAAGTCCACAGCGCAAGTAGGTGGCATGGACCTTAATCTCCTTCAAATTTGCTTTACATCCTGAAGTGAGTCAGTATGCAGACCCACAGCCATCCTAACATCAGTGTAAAACTAGCAAAAGCAAGACAAATAATCGCATCTCATTTTTTTTCACCTCTTTGCTCTATCAGCACCTTACATTGCTGTAATTTGTTAATAAAATGTTTGTATGACAGGTGTTCACTTGTTCTCGACACCTGCTGTAGGTCATCCTTTGGTTTTCTTCAGCCTAGAAGTTTGCTCCTTCCTCCCCAAGCTGTTCATCTCTGCTTGCACAGCAAGGAAGACTCACCCTCTTTTGCTTTGAYCTTTAGCAACACATTATAGTGCACTAGTGTTTTGTCCATGAGGAATACAGCTAGCCACAACCTTAATCTTGAAGGAAAAACAATGCTGCAAGAGGATTCTTSCATCTCATTATCTAATATCCTAATGAAGTTCTTTATAATTAAGAAAGATTCTTTTCTCCTGAAAGAAACAACTAAAGCTTCACGCTGTGTATTAAAAAGACAAGCACAGGGGGCCTACATTTTCATTCAAACTCTATCATTATATGGGTTTAAAGAAATTATTAGAGCTTTCCCTGCTATCAATAAAACCACAAGCATCTGTAACCTACTCTGTAGAGCTCCCTGAAAATGGAATATAGTCAATTCCCATAACTTAACTGAGGAATTTAACACATGCATCTTATGCGAATGGTACTGATAATCTGAATTTATACAATCTTTCACTCACCCTTTGCTAAAGAAAATGAATCTATTATGGGGAAAAAGGAAATGACTGCAGAATCTGATCAAGGAGAAAAATTGCAAGGAGCACAGGAGCAGACTAAGCGATTTTTTTTTCCTTTTTTGTCTTTTTTTCTTTTTTTAGAAAAAAACAAAAGCCATTCAAAATCCTGGCTCCATTGATGAGAACAAGATATGAAGTTACAGGATGGCYAGGTCCAACACAATAGAGCATAATAAGACTTTTTCCTCTACTCTATACTCATCTTTTGCAAATAAGGTGCTTTTTGTTAAACTCAGAGTCAGAATAATGATTTCAGTGACAAATTTTCTTTAAAAATAGTCTTTAATATTAAGCATTGAGATGCATTAAGGAGTTCAGACAAAAACATTATGGAGATAGGGCGGGTATATTTATCTTTTTTTTTTTGTGATTCCTAAAATATCACCATACCCTGAATTACAGAAACATCGAAATACTTGCAATGAGCATTCTGAAATAGTGTTTTGAAATCCACATGATTGTCTCACATCTTAGGGTTAGGAATAATTATTAAAAATTTATGACATTGTTAMGGAGTAAACTCTCCTCAGTTATTTTTATCAAATGAATAATATTTATGGCTTCAGTTTCCTTGATACTTAAAAAAATGTCTATTTTTAAATGTATTTTACTTTCTTAGATGAATAAAAAATAATTGAACTTCTCACATAAAAGTATTTTCTGAATATCACCACTTAAAGCTTTCTTCTAACATTAACAGGGMTATTATACCCGTTTGACTAATAAGTAACACACATGTTGAAAGCAATTGATATATTCCTACAAGACCTGGTCCAAACTTCCTGAAATACATGCAGGTCTTTCCAGAGGGCTGACCTACAGTGACCGAGACAAAATTATAATTCAAAAGTTTTTATTCTTCACCCAGTGAGAGCCATGAATTCTCTGTAAAGTGAAAAAGACATTAGCTTAGATATCACAGACAGATATTTTGGCAGAGCTGCAGGAAGGAAACAGTCTCATTCCACCGAAACCCCATGCATTTGATGCAGAATTATACCCCATATGAGGTTAATGAGCACTGTACAAATAAATMATTTTCATTAACTATTGTAGCTTTCATTTATTCCCACAAAAGACACTTTTACTTACTTTAGAACAATAAATTCCCATAATTTCAGTTCTCTAGATTAGTCTTATTCTCCATCATCAAGGAAAATGTTATTTAACTCTTAACATTCATCATTTCTGCACCTACCCAATACAGCATAAATATTTCATTTATGAACATCTGTATTTTCTGGGGGGTAAATTTATAATGCTTCTAACTCATTTTATCATTGTTCAATGTTGTCAATTGACTTATTARGGCTTTTCTTGTACTGCAGTATGTATTAGACCAGAAACTGTATCTGTATTAGACCAGAAACATACTACAAACTACAAACTATCTTGTTGTTATTATGTTGATTTTGCTGTATACCATCCTCGCTCTAGTCATGCATGACAACACTCACTAAAATACTAGTTAATAGAAGTTTCCTTCTTTTGAGTGTATCCTTAAAGTTAGTTTCCCTTGCATTTTTATTTTTACTATGATTAAAGATTCAATATATTTGTATTGCTTTAGAATCCCTATATGTGTAAAAATATGCATGCCTAAATGTACATATATTAAGCATATTTGTAATACTTTTTACTATTTGTATTCACTATTCATTAAGATAGCAATACACTCCATCTCCCTTTATACATCCTTCAATACCTCATCAGGTATGTTTCCCAAATATGTTTCCAGTCAAATGTTTTAATATCGCTTAAGTATTTCAAATATGATTTCAGAATCAAACCATGCCACAGTCAATCAGTTGAAATCTTTTGACAAAAAAAGAGGTAGCACAGCCTTTTCTAAAAATACAAACATGCATATGTGCTATTATGACGCCTTTTTTAAAAAAAAAAATGCTTTAGGGAAAGTTTAAACTATCAGGAATTTTCAATGCAGCATTACTTGGGTGAATACAGTTTTATCCTTTCAGTTGTTTAGGTCTTTTACTTTCAATACTTGTTGAATCTCAGAATCATTCGATTTCCAAATTTTCTGCTCACATTGGTGAGATTCTTACCTTCAAAACATTTTCTAAGATACAGGATRTTCTCATAAACTGTACTGATGACACAAATCTAGCTTTTAACCTTTGCTTACCTTTAATCAAATACAAGCACATTAAAAAAAGAAAAACTTAAAAATTACCTATCAAAAAAGGAGGTATTCCTCACATATCAACACACAAATCATTGGTTTATTTGGAAAAGCAGCAGGTTCAATGGGAAAAATCTGTTCCCATTAGCCACCCTTTCCCTTCAGCCACAACTGTACTGAYGAAATTGTCACAAATTTTCATATTTCTGGGTTGTTCCCTCCAGGACACCCATSTGAAAACTTTAGTTTGCAACTAGCCAGAAATCCCAGATGAAAGGAGAAGATGTGACTAAGGAAGAAACATAGGAGATACAGATGACTTGCAATTCAGAGCTGAGGCCATTGCTTTTGCTAGGACAAGGATTGCTCCACAGTAATTTTTTTTATTTTTGCTTATAGAATAGCCTGGCYCCAGTATGAAATAACTGTTTTTTGGAAAGGGTTTTGAGTGTGCGTCATGTGTGCATTTGCATTCAGACCAGAACAGCAATGTGTCTCTATTTTTTTCTACAGCAATTCTGTAAAACTCTGGATGCTGCCAATTAGGTTGTCTAATTGGCAGACTAACTCAATTTTAGAAGAAATCATCAATCTTCACTGTTCTTTGAAATGTATTTTTGCATACATTAAGAACAGAGTAATTTACAAAGCAATATGGACTGGCTAAATATAACAAAGAAGAATAAACCTTTATATTACTAAGTGAAGMCTTTTCTTTGAGGTGTAATCCAGAGTTTGGTTAGGAGTTTGGCTGCCACGTGCTGGCTGGTGCTGCCCGCTTTCAGTGCTCCCTACCTGCAGCTTTATGGAACACTTCCCCTTACACTCTTCTCTTCCATCCTGCATCCTGCCTAGGATTTCCTTTCACTTTGTTTGGCTTAGTTTCATGCTTAACTAGCCAAAAAATAAGCGAAAGTCATGGAACTAATGGGCCGAACAATGCAAGGACACATTTTGCTTGACTAAACAGGTGGAAAGACTCTATTTAGGGCTCAGAGGTGGAAAGACTCTATTTAGGGCTCATATATAATTCCATTCCTACGTATGAAGCAACATATTTTAGCTGGGGTCTCAATTCTCCCATAATACTTGTTATTAATAAATAGTAATAATATATCTGGAAGACCAGAAACAATAAAGGAATATCCATCTCTCTCCTTTAGCTAAATGTTTACACAGGAATGCATATGTGTTATCAGTATCACCTAAACAACATCTCAGTCTACTCTGAAAAGTGTCTAAAAATGCTTTTAAACCTCTCAATAGAAGTTCTTAAATGCCTATGCTATGGACATAAACTAAGGTTAGTATCATAGTTCAGAAAGGGCTTTTGCATGAATGTATATATTATCTTTTGAGTGACTACATTTATAGATTTGAATTCACTGGTGACTTCAATTTTAAGCCCAATGTTGATATTTTGGGAAAGAAAAAAAAAAAAAAGAAAAAAAAAAGAAAATTTTCTTCCTACAGGTTTTGACTGGTTGCATCAAACAACTGTTCCAGACATCAATCCTTGCTAAAATTATGCTCTATTAAAAGCCAATATGAAAAATCAGACACTAAAGAAGGCACTTTGAGGGTTTCCTTCATTCATCCTCTGATTTACAAGGGAAAGCCTTCCTAAACCCACAGATAGTGGCAGTAATTACAAATGGAACATGGTCATGAGGGTTTATGCTCTTGTCAGTGACTTTCCAGCTTCTCATTTCTATTTGTGTGTTTTGGAATACCTTTGTGAGACAACTTTGATATAACAAATTAAACTTTTTCAGTAAGAATTGGTCTAGGTCACAAACTAAAAAGATTATTTATTCTGGGATCTCTCTATTACACAGTGTTTGTCTGATCCAAAAGAAGAGTTTATTTTAGGATTATATTTGAATAAGATGATAATATTTCTGTAAAAATTTTAGATAAAATTAAAAATGCAGAAGCCCTAGATTTCCCATTTAATTGTCATATCTTTGACTTTGTTACATTTCCTGGAGGTGCAGACTGTTCAGAAGTAGTTGTGGAAGAGGTTTTATTGATCTACTGTGAAAGTCAAATGATTCCAGATGCCAAATTTTACTGAATGTTTAATTCTATTAGCATATTTATGACTGTGAGCATGGAGATAATTTCGTAGAAAGCAAATAGCAGGTGCCTGCATACATATGTGCGATTATGTATGCTTTACATTACAATAATTCAAAGTTATTMATCACTCTATGCAAGTCAAAAATACTTACTACAGAGATAAGGTACTATGCAAAAATGAAATTAGGTATCTTTTGTAGAACATATTCTGTACTATAGATGGAATACCAAAGGATTTGCAATTCATGCAGACAAGAAGCATATTTTMGACTTTCTGCATGTATCTCCTCCCTACTTCTTACAAATGGAGCTACTACTACTCACTTAATTCCTGTCTCTACTGGTAATATTTTAGACTGACATATTCTCATGAATATTAAAAGCAACAATTTTAAGTGACTTCTGAGTGTGGCTTGTTCAATAATAGCCAAAGGAAAATATGCTGACAAATGTTATCTCATATTTGAGCCTAAAAAYGAGGTATTTAGGCACATGATATTGTAACTCCATATTTTTGATTTCAAGAGAACAGCTTCATAAACTGTTTTTCTGAGCAATCAGATTTTCATAAATTGTGTAATTCTAAAAAAAAATCACCTAAAAAATCAAAGAACAAAAAACTAAAAAAATTTGCACTGTAATCCATAAATAGTAAAATATAAGTAAAAAAYCAGGCTAGATTAGGGATTTTTTAATTGAAAGATTGTTGATAAAAAAACGCTATCTACCTTTTTATGGTGGGTAGGATCCAGGAACCATATAAAGATCTCATYTTATACTTACTGGCTGAGAACAAGTTTTTTTTTCAGAGTATTTATGCCCTTAATGCCTTTTGAAATTATCAGGWTTTGGCATTTAAATGTCTTGGAGAACTGAAACACAGTCCATAAGGCTTGCTGTGTCTTTGGCCACAGACAACAAATGGATGCCAATACAACTGCAACATGTATCTAGTTGCAGCTAGGGTTCATAAAAAAATGGCAAAGCGAAAAATTATTATTCTTTTCCACTTTTCTAGTGAAGAAATGCTTTCTGATATCATAATTTCCGCTAGATTATAACTATACTCAAAGTGTTTCACTGATACACACCAATATCAAATACATCACTAGGAATGCTATTCCACCAAGAGTTATGCTTGTAATAACAGCATACCATAGCATGTCTAAAGCAGCAGTCACCAATTCCAACATTGATTCTCATGGAGGTTTAAGGAATAGGCAGAAGACAAGATCATGTCTTTTGTCTTTTGTCTTGCATTTTTCCAACATCTCTTACAATGAGATCTTAGCCCCCAGATTCCCARGGGGAATCTTACAGTACACGTAAGCTAGCTTACTTACTTACAGTACAAGTAAGCTAAGCAATTAGATCAGCAATAAAGATTACTTTTAAATTGTGCTTTCACAAGCTAGAATTGACAAAAAGGTAAACATCTGATTAAACTCCWTCAAATTTACCCATGTGTTTAAGCATTTAAAAGAGCAGGGTCCATTGCTACTGACAAGGCTGATAGGCAAAACAAGCAGATTGGTTAGGTCATGAAAGAGGAAAGGAAAAGCAAAAGCAATACAAAAATATGTTCCACCCAGCATGTGTGACATGCTGCCTGCCAGGCAGCTAGTGGTAGGCAGCAGTGTGTAGGCACTGTGGAAGAAGCAAGGCTTGCTTTAGCATCATAGTGCTACTTTGATGCTATAAACGCTGCATGGAAATCTTTGTTTATAATCAGTCCTAACCTGATCTTAGGTCTTGTAAATGCTTAATTCAACTAAACTGTAGCTTGCTATAGTTATATAGACCAGCAGGATAATCTAGCCGCACCTCAAGTACTGTGTGYRGTTCTGGGCTTCCCAGTACAGGAGGGATGTGGAGTTCCTAGCGGCGGTTCAGAAATGAGCGACCAAGATGATCAAGGRACTGSAGCAYCTACCATATGAGGAGAGGCTAAAAGAGCTGGGCCTGTTTAGCCTAGAGAAGAGGAGGATGAGAGAAGATCTAATCAATATGTACAAATTCTTGAGGTATGATTGTAAGGGAGAAGGAGCTAAACTGTTTTCCATAGTGGCTGGTGACAGGACAAGGGGCAATGGTTTCAAGCTGAGGCACAAGAGGTTTCATCTCCAGGTGAGGAGGAACTTCTTTGCTCTGAGGGTGACAGAGCCCTGGAACAGGCTGCCCAGAGAGGCTGTGGAGTCTCCTTCTCTGGAGATGTTCCAAACCCACCTGGATGCCACCCTGTGCCACGTGCTGTAGGGGTCCTGAGGAGATCCTGCTGGAGCAGGGTGGTTGGACTAGATGATCTCTAGAGGTCCCTTCCAACCCTAAAGATTCTGTGATTCTGTGACTTTGCTTTGAGATACTCTAGAGACAAAACTGTGGCATATTACAAAGATAGGCATCTGGAGTTTGGTATGCTGCTTTATCTACTATTAATTGTCAAGAGCTTTTCTTTGTTTGTTTTGTTTTTTGATTCAAGAGAAATGAACTCATTATTAATAAATACTAGATAGGTAGATAACAGTGTTTAATTTTTATTGCATTTTTATAACCTCATTCATGAGCACTTTTGGGCATGAAGTCCATTCATGGATTTGATCTACTTTCTCCCTATGATGATTTTACCAAATTGAGGGAAAAGTCAATGCAGTTACTCCATGTTGAAAGCAAAAATGATCACATAATCTATTTGAACATGTTTTGTTTTGTAAACTGTTCATTGACTCTTATAACTCAATTAAGTCTAAGTGTTTTAAATTTCAATAAAATGCTAATCAATTTGACATTATTTTCCTCCTTGTGGGATATTGTCGTATCCTACATCTTCACAAAAAATTATCTATAAATGCACACTATGTTCTGTTACCTAWGTGAATTCAATTTTCTATTAGTTTGGATATTGTTTCATGTTTTTAAAAAAGAAAATACACAAATAAATGTATAAATACATAAGAAAATACATAAATCAATGCCTTCTGGAAAAATCCTTCAAATATTATGGCACTATATTGAAAATGCATAGTCCACAAGACATGCATATGCATATCATATGATAATTTTAAACCATTCATTAATATTCTGAAATCCATAAATTGTCTGTATTACGGCAAGCATTATACATCTTTAAATTCTACCCAAATCAAGTCTCTTTTATACATGAGAAAGCCTGATAGAGACTATAAGCATTCTTTAAACTTTGTGAAATCTGAGTTATTTATATCTTTTCATTTTTCATCAAAAGAAATGAATCATTGAAGGCACAAAATGTTTCTCTGGATTCTATTTCTATTTCCACTTTGTAAACACAGTAGTTATCAACTTTCTTGATATTGCCTCACCATAAAAAATATCCTTAGCAAAAGAACAGGATTTATTTTCCAGAGCCCTACTATCACTGGCCTAGCAAATTATCATCAAAATTCAGGTCATTTAAGTAACTTCCATTTAAGAACCAGCCTCAGCCCAAGCTCTAACTATGACATAAATTTATCTCTAATTAGACTGCAAGAATTAAAACCTCAAAATATGAAGAACAACTAACCATCTACTGTACTGCTTCCATTGAACACGCATATCTTTTTCTGCTTTCTCTTATTTTCCCTATTAACCATACACTGCTATTAACCATGCACGGATAAATTTAATTGCTTTATAAAATCAGTGCCACTTCATAGCTTTGCCTCAAAGCACTCTTAATGGATTTCTGTGGTGCTTATTATGGAAAGCTGATGACAGTTCAGCTTGCTGGGTTAGAATCCTTTCCTATGCAAGTATGAATCTATTCTTCTATATCTGCTGTGGCTCTCAAGACTGTTGAAACTTAGTCTCCTGTGTGAATTGCTTCACTATCCTGCAATTTGGTATGTGTCTACTAGGGCAACAGGTYTGCAAGATATGAGGTACCACACGCCAGCTTCTTTGGTTACAACATAAACAGGTTACTGTTTGAAAAGCAAGCCAAAATGCTTCATTCAGCAGCAGTTGAATACAACACAAAAATCATTATAGCTTGTCATGAAGAAAAAAAAAATCAAAGGAAGTGCCAGTATATGTGACCATATGGTGACAAAAAGGAAAAGGACAAGGACAAGGAAAAGGAAAAGGAAGAATGAAAAAGCCTTAGTACGCTCTGAATTCACTTGGTGAATTATCTTGGAAGAAGATATCAAAATACCAAAATAATAAAATAGCCCCCTGACACAAAAATACTGGATATCAAAATATGAAGAATACAGACAGACAACATACTACTCTAGTAAACCCAGGAAATCTTTGTCAACTGGGTCTCTATGGACCCCAGTTTTGTTTCTTGGGAACTAAAAGAGCGGCAATTGTGAATACTTTCTACACGTCCTCAGAAGCCTACCATCTATATACTCATCATACTGATAACAGGAGAACAAACCATGAACTCAGCCAAACAGAACCTCCATCTGGTCAGATGAGTAGGAGTTGTGCTACTTAGCTTATCTCAGCAAACTATACAGTGCTTTTCCTACATAATTTATTCTTTGATTACTTATTAATTCCTTTATCCATTTTATTTTTCACAATTCTTTCCTATTAATACAATTCAAGATGAGTTGACTCCTTATTTGTTAAATGAATGAGCCTTTGAGCTGAATTAACTCATCACTATCCAGCCACATCAGATGAATATAACATTGTTTTCTTTTCATCATTGTGTTTCTATTATTTTTTCTTATAATTTACACTTAACATATAATGGATTACTGCCTTGAAAGTTTTCGGCAATTCAGCTAGCTTCAATTTTTTGAGAAGGAACCCTTTCATGCATAGGTAGGAATAATACCTATTTTTAACTTAAAAGGACTGAGCTACTATGAATAAAACAAAAAAAAATGCAAAGTAAAAAAACCAGAGCTGATATCTGTCTCCAGATAATGCTTCTAGAGACTTATAGCAATCCTTTACTAAATTAAAAAGCAAATTTCTTCAGTGAGTTCCTTGCAGATACCACAGTTGACCTTAATTAACAGCTATCTAGCCTACATTAGTGGCTCCTTGGTGGGATACCCTTGGTGGGAATAAGAAACATTCTCAGCCTACACAGACTTGAGTTGATAGAAGTGAGCCTGAGCTCTGGGAGCAGCTTCCTCTCCACATGTTTAAGTTTTATTCACACAGCTGACAACACTTCCCCATTATCCATTATCTGTCTTCAGTTAATCATCTGTTCACATTTAACTTGCTTATCTCTGATGTTAACAAGCCACTTGCACTCACGACTCTAGCCCTTAAGTTTTGACACAAAAAATACTGACTTCTGAGTCTAGTTAAATTGTTATGTAGACATTACATGCTTGCTGTGACTCCTAAAACTAATATTTGGATAAGGCCCAGAAGACCTACACGAGAAGAACAGAGTAGTAAGAGATCTTATATGTAGTGAATAAACAAACTTTAAAYGGAAAAGACTTCAAGATGTTATATGCCACACAATATGTGATTAGTTCATTCCTCAAAGAAACCTCTCTATGTCAGTCTCTACTCTTCTAGTTACGTACAAATGCCAAGCTATACCAACTTTTTCCCTCTGAACATATATTATTTTTAATTTTGTCCTACAAAAATTACAACAGGACCCTCAGAGGCATGCACAAAAGAGATTTGAGTTTTAAAAATCTCCTTCAAAACAYCATAATTAAAAGTCTTATTGATTCCTCCCTTTTGACTTAAACATCTGTCCTCTGATGCTCTTTTCTGGCTGCATCTGTAAGCTATTAACATTACTGCAAATTACATGCCAAAATAAGCCCTTGGAAAACCCTGAGAACACTCTCTCTGGGCATTTATAAGGAAAAAAATATTCATTGCTATGATTCCTTAAACTTAGATATCTTCAAAAATTTAGCAGGAAGTAACATGTAATTTTAGACATGCCTTAAACACTGTTGATATATTCAAGTATGTGTATCTCCCTGATGCTATGCAATGTTTTATTGCTTCATATTGATAACAGACTCCTCTATCACTGAATCAATGAACAGAAAAAGATAAAACTTACTTAAACATTCAAAAAGACACATATAAAAAAATCTTATAGAAATGTTCTGTCAGAGGTCAGACATATGAGACAGTATATTCTAAAGACTCCTATTTCACTTAACTSTATGAAAAAATGCAATAAAATTGTTTCCTGATGTACAAAAAATGGAAAAAATAGAAAAAAACACACAGGAATACAGAAATGCTATCTATTCCAGTAAAAATACAAAATGATAAAGCAAAAAAGGAACTAAACCCTTAACTCTACTCACCATTATGCTGAATTTGAAAGCCTCACTCTCCCAAGGCACACCATGATATACCCATGATCTATTTCTTCATTTTTCACTATTAGGGTGCCCCAGTCGTCAAGAGCTTTTCGTGAGAGCACACTGAAACTCCTTAGTTCTGACAGTGATTATTTCATCCTAAGTCCCAACGCTAACTGGACATTTTTCCAGTGTTGTTATTGAAAGAGTTTAGTGTATTAGGCATTTACAGAGGTTTTYTAATCTGCCAGGCTCCTCATTCACTTTTGTCCAGCACTCAGTAGTGCCAGGTAATGGAAGACCGCCAAGTTCAGCCGCCACGTCTGCATCCCTCGTATTTCTCTTCCCAACCACGTCAGTCCATGCTATCTATTTTGGCATGGAAAGATTTCAGTGGGGGAAGTACGTTTACATCTATCATCCTAAAAGTCACCTCTCGAGGGCATGTCCCTTGTGACCAGGCCAAGACATTTTACATTTGCATTGGTTGGTATTCTCAGTCTTTAGGAAAGATCAGCCAKGCCCAGGCCACAGAACTCTCAGCCTTAAGTCTCCTCAGCTCTCAACACACTGTTCCTGCAGCTCCAGGAAATCACATGTAGTGCACAGAAACTCACAGACACTGGGGGTGAGGAGTTCAGCTCCAAAAGTCTGAAATGACGAGAACTTTGTACTCTGTTAGAGTAGTGTTTTTAACAGCACAAATTAAATTTTGTGTAGAGCACAAGCAGAGGGCAGGTGSKAGCTCCTATGGGTGCAGAGTGTGCAATGATAGCACTGAGCAACTACCAAGGACTTGGAGGGTGGCGTGTGTGTYTGTTGCAGGACAACGGTCCTGCCAGTTTATTTTGTGTTGCACAGTGAAAACCAAGCCAGGCATCCTGTATTGGGGTTTATGACAGGCACAGGGCTGCCAATCACCCTGCCCTCCAGTGACCTCAGAGGGATGGGGGCCGGAGYGCCCCCTGGGCCCAACCAGCTGTTGCTGGGCAGACCAGGAGCCTCCRGCCAATGGTGACCCAGGATTCTCCCGCCGTTGGGTGAAACCAATCACAGCCAGGATCCTGAGTCCTCCAATCGTGGCAGAGAGAATCGCCTGGAAGGCCATGTCCACCAATCAGGAGTGACACGGTGGCCTCGAGTGTCTATATAACCCCGCACGCCCCTCATTAAGGTTGGACGTCTTGSCAGCAACCCCTGCATGCTGGAATCTGTGTGAGTGTGTGCTTGCGATACGCGTGGCACGTGAGTGTGTCTGAGGGGGTTCGTCGGCAGGACGTCCCCCGCTCTCCTACGGTCCATGGCTCGGAACCTGGACAGCGCCGCCCCACCGATCTCCTCCGGCAGCTTGACATCCTTCACCGGAAGGGGCCGGCATTGCGRAGCCGGCAAGCAGCGCGCGCCAGCCCGGCGCGTGTCACTCCGCATGTGTTTTACAAGTTACAGTCTAGCCTATCCCAGACATCCCAACAACATCCCAAATAGTTGCTACGTTTTGTTTTGGAAAGCACAAGATGGTCCCAAGCAAGCAAAAAACAAAACAAAACAAAAAATAAAAACCCCAGCTCCAAAACCAATAAATAAAAGAATGTTTGAAATACGAGCAGCTGGGGAACAAGAATGTGGGATCAAATAGATAAGCTAATTTACAAATCACAAATGTGTTCTTATTGTTTTCCTTGCACAGAAAGGATAGGGTGTTCTTTGGCCCAGATAAATCGTGGGATTTGACTCCACCTGATGGAGCAGGGAACTGATGGTACATTTGCAAAGGAAGAGGCCTAACTGCTGAAGTRCTGGAAACAAAGGACACAGTTCTGTGTCCTAAAGATACAAGGGAAAAAATGACTGGCTTCTGTTCAACTTTTGAAAGAAATATATGTAGGCATGTAATTTCAGGAGACAGTTTAAATTTGCAAAGGTCACATATCACTTAGGCTTGAAGTGCTAACCCCCTGGGATGGGGGTCAGGATTTGGGATGTATCAGTGAAATTAGCATTTCTGACTCCTTTAGGCAGCTCTGTCTTCAGTCAGTTACCTTCTCAGAGATCTAATATGCAGTAGATATTTCTACATATACAGTTGGGCTTCACAGCCTATTGGAGGGCTGAGGGTTTTGCTGCAGTGGCAAAATATGAAGGATTCATTCTAGCTCATTGGTTACAAACCAGCTATGCAAGGAAGAACTAGAAGAAAGTTTGCTGTCACAAGAACTTAAACAGAAGTTATTTAAATCCAGTGAGGCATCCCCTTCTTGATGTACATGCACATCTCATCCTCTCTGCAACTGTCACAAATTGGCCAGAGATGACAAAATAATAGATCTAAATTACCTATGCCAGGCATTTCTCAACAACCTAATGCCAAAATTTTATACTTTTTATACTAAAATAAACATTTTTTTTTGTGCCTTTTCTAATAAAAAAAATGAATCCAGGGCTACAGGGTAGACAGGAGGGAAAAAACCCCCAAAAACATCATTTTATRGATTTTTTCATTCATCTAACTTAAAACATACTGATTTTGACCTTGAAACAGAAAAATGCATCATTATATCACTCTATATACAACAAACATATCATATTAAGAAATACAAAATTACTTGTGACAGGACAAGGCTGAGTGCCTACTGTCTATATTTTACTCCTCTTGCACAACTAGAAAATACCTTTCAGAATAACAGCACATGAAGTAACGACTATCACGTTACATGCAGATCATTTTTTCCTCACTCCTGATTTTTTTTTTTTTCTCATGCATGAATGTTAATTTTTTGCACATAGCCCATAAATTCCTTATTCCCATGGAAGTATGCATTAAAAGCACACACATTTGAAAAGGATCCTTCTGCTATGTGCAAAAAGTATGCTGTACATTTAAACAAGTTTCTCCAACTTAAATATACTCAGGTATGAGAACAGGATATTCCATGTCTAAGATCAAAGTAGGAAAGGTAGAATTTAAACCTCCAGGAAGGAGAACATTGGCTACAGCAATCAGGCACCTGAAGTGATTCATTAGGTATAATTGGGCTAGTGCTGCTCCTTGAGGGCTTGTCGTAGCAGAAGATTCACCTCATCAGGAGTCCACACTAGTACATCTATCTGTAGGATCAGAATACAAATTATGCTATGGAGGTTAAGATATGCAACACCTGGAGTTTTCAATAGGTATTCATCTCTCAATATATTATTCTGAAGATGTTATACTCCCTCTGTACAACTGACTATGTGCTTCCTGATGAGAAGATACAAATGGGAGAGAGAGAAACAGAAGAAGGTGATTAGTTTGTGCTAGAAGCCAGAGAAATTTCCAGAGCTATTGACCTCAACAGGCTTTGAATMTACTGTTTACAATCTGTTGTTTTGCTTTTTATATCTGGACATACATTTCCATGCTTAGTAGCTGATAYAGATAAGCACACATATGCAAGCACACACTGTTTCCACATCATTTAACAAGGTTGTTAGCAGTGACATGGTATATTCCTTCCCAGGAGATCACCAGACTTTATAAAAATTCATTAATCAAAGCTAGTGGATTCACAAGCATAAACCTGCAGATTTCATTGTTTCTAGAACAATTTTAGCATGTTTCCATTCCATTTTTTTGTGTCGTTAGATTAGACTGCAGGTCAGATGTTTGAGGAGACATTGGCTCCACAATAAATACGAAGGCAGATCTACAAGTCTCTAAGAACCAACACATCATGATTACTCTGAGCTAAGAGGGACTATCATATTGATTTTAGCCATGAAATTCTGTAGATGTATTTCTACCACAATCGCACAGCAGCTCTGCAACGGCTAAACCACATTCAGCACAGGGAGAGCTTCCTGCTATTTCTGTCAGGGGACATAGTATTTCCTGGTTTCATTCTAGCCCTGGTTATTACAAGAGGTCAGACACCACACTMAGGATAATTTGTTTTAGGTTAAGCAAACACATATTCTTGGCTGCTTGCCTACCTTATTTTTTAATACTCTCTGGAAAGGGAAAAATCGTATCTATTCTGTCTGYTTTGCTTTTGTTTATTTGGATATCTGGAGAACCTGGAAAAAGCCAAGTAAGCATAACTCCCAAGGATGATCCTAAAAACAACTCAGTCTCTCTTTTTCCTTAAAGTGATTTGATAGCCCTTTTACTTGTTTGTTGCTCTGTATACTCTTTGCTGAGGTGGTCTTGTCCACATGACCCCATTTCTTTCAAAAAATATGAGCACCTAGAGCCACACGTGACTGCAAAAATTTCATTGGGAYGTGGAGCACCCACCCCCTCATCCTTCCTGCTAACATCCTGAACTGCTCCTCAAAACAGAGTGAACTGAAATTCATATGGGCACATTTGCATGCCAAAAACTGCAGCGGGTCAGCCCTATTTGTTTTCCTGTGTAAAAAAAAAAAGGAAGCCCACAAGATGAAATTTCATKAATAACTCTGCTAATTATTATACACTCATTAAATAGGAAAGCTCAAGTCTTCTTGTTAAATAGGAATAGTAGATCACTGACCCTTGAAACGATTCAGAAAGAAAATCCAATGTGGTAAAGGTGATTAAAATCAAGAATTAATCCATAATGGCTTTGTAAGCAGAGAGATRTAGCTGATTTTGTGCAGCATAGCTGAATTCAGGTCGTTAGAAAAGAGCAGAATTTCATCAGTGTTGGGCAGTTATCTCCCTGTCTTAAATAAATTAAATAGACAAGAGTGGGACGTGTAAAGTTTGACCAAGAGTTACCAACAAGTTTAATTTGGTGAATAAAGAAGAGAATAGGAATTGAGCAAAATATGAACAGTATAAATCAGGTAGAAGGAAAAAGGTGATTTTTTTTTGCTATTTTATTTTTCTTTGTGCTAGATAACTGCTTTTATCCTTATTTAGTTTGCTTGAGAAGGGGAATAATATTATTTTGGGTTAAATGAATAGGAAAAGTTAATCCTTAGGGTTGTGGCCCAAACAGTAAAATAGGTTTGTTTATTCTTCAATAAGAGAGTAYATATGATTTATTGGTTTCTGTTGAAACATTTTACTGCACAAATCAGTAAGAGTTGAGTGATTGAGATATGATGTCGACAGCGCTGCTGAATGTTAACACAAAGACTAATTTCTAAAATATATCTATTTTTATGATTATGTATTTATATATATATATAATCATAAAGGTATAGGCAAGCCTGTTGTGAATCAGCAGAAAAGCTAATACTTGTTATGCATAAAATTGATTTTTAGCTGCTTCTTACCTATGATCTCCTTCTTTGGATTGGTGTAGTGTCATCACTAGTTTCAGCAAAATAGGAATATTATGCATATCCTCACATTTGCAAAAGAACATATGTAAAATTAGTTTCTAAGAAAGACTATAAAATGTTTCTATCTCTGTCTTACCTCCAATCCTGAAGTATATCTTGGGTGTCCTCTGAGAGATAAACAGGGGATTTTTCCAGATATCTGGTTACCTGAGACCTTCCCACCTACCTGAATTGATTCTTGTTTTTCATGTCCTTCCTGGGTGTCCTTCCAGAGGTCAATCAAGAGGAAACAAGACAGGTCAAACTAATGTAACCTCTAACTTTGTGTTGTTGTTCATAATGAATGTTCATATATTTTTCAATAATAGAGTGTTTGCATTTAAATATATTGATAACATACGTGTGTGTGTGTGTGTGTGTGTGTGTGTACAGTGTATGTGTATACAAAACAGCTATAGTTCTTGGACACCATATTGGATCGAGTTCTTCCTACATAAACTTATATTCAAGAATACCATCCCTCAAGTTCTTGTCAGAGAAGGAAGACTTCTAGTTGAATATTTTTTTCTTGCTGCTTGAATGAATGACCTTTCCTACCACTATGTTTTTGTAAGAACTGGGCTAGTAACACTAYTCTGCAAATAAAAATCACAGACTTCAATCTTTCCTTTTATCTTTATTATGCTTACTTTGCCCAAGTATTTCTGTCACTTCYTAGAAAATTATTTATGAAGACATCAAATTGTTTCTGGGTTTGCTTCGCCTCTCTGAACTTCTATACTCTCCATAGTAGTAGATTTGAGGAATGTTTTTGTAAAGGTGTCGTTGCTGAATATAACATCTAAATATAACAGCACAGTGTGAACTAATTATTTCTGTGAGAGTGGCATCTTTGTTTTTTATCCAAGTATAACCTCTGTAATGAAAAGATTATTAATTGAGGAGCTAAAAATYCAGGAGGTACCAGAGATAAAAAAAACAAGTTGCTTTATAAATCTTTATGGATGTGACTGCTGTAATAATCATAATCCTCTAGCTACCTCCTGAACTGAGGTAATTCTCCCTTYAAATGGGCTAGTCAAATGGAATGGGAATTGTTATGACCAAGAGTGCCAAACTGAAGGAGTTTGGAAGGCATCCCTCCAGAGCAAGAATAATATTGATGATTAAAATAAATTGCGAGAGAAACTAGAAATTACTTACTAAAAATTATAGACCCTTGGGCTAAGAATAATGTGATATCATTCAGCTATCAGATTAATATCTGAAATATTATCTATTCTTGAAATATATTCCATTTGGCAGTGAGTGGTCAAATGATTAAGTAGGTCTTTAGCATCGCTGATGGCTCTTGTCATATGATTTATATATTTCAGCACAAGGAAACATCAAAAATTCTGCATGTAGGAAATTGATAAACATAGAGAAAAGGATACTGATGTTTTAATTGGTCTAGAGGCTAGATATTTTAGGTTAAAAGTTTGAAGGAGTTCAGTAACAGTCTAAAAATGAAATTTCTGTTAGCTTTTTCTTTATTTACATWATTGTTCTTCCTTTTACTATTGACCTGAAGATAAATAGGAGTAAAAGTATTAGGCACCAGGAAATATAATTTTTTTGCTGTGGCAAAGAAGTAGACATTAAAAGCCATCACAAAAAAATAGGTTTCATTCCTCCTTGCCCTGAAATTCCCTCTTATGCATCTCACCACTATATCCCTCCAGTGCACAAACAAGGCTGAGCCACATATATATTTCATGAAGTACCTGAAGTATCATGAAGTTCATGAAGCCCATCAGTATTTTAGCAAGTTTCTTCAGCTCATTAGTGAGAATGCAATGCATACAGAGTACTTAAAAGTACTGGATATATCTGAGGGAAATTCATATTCCGGAGTCTAAAAATTTGTGCCGTGTACTTAGCTCTAAACTATATTCATCTAAGGAGAGAACTAAGTTGATGGCAGGGCAGTCACTTGCTTTGAGTTCAAACCCTCATCCCTTGAACATGGACAAATGCCACATCCTGCCCTGGAAATGAGGGACCCCCCACAATGATGCAGACTGGGGATGGATAGGCTGGGGATCAACTCTGCCAAAAAGGCTCTACAGGAGCAAATTTGAGCTCCCCATGCAAGAGGGATATCAATAAACTGCAGCAAGTTCTGCAGAAGTCCTACAAGACAGTGAGGGGCTGGAGATGCCCTGTATGGAAAGGCTGAGATACAGGACTGGTTCAGCCTAGAGTAYACACAGCTTCAGGGTCACCTAACAGTAGCTACCTTGTTCCTACTAGCAATTTTGAAAGACAGAACCAGGCTTCCCATAACAGGACATGGAGAAATGATGAGAGTCAGTAAACATAAAATAAAACAAGAGATGATTAGGCTGGATATAAGGCAAAACTTTTTTCTCTCCATGGATTGCTGAGCAGCAGAAACAGTCAATACTTAGTGACTAGTAGCTTACTTCTCCACATAAATTTTATTACCTTTCCGAAGCAACATGTATGAAAGCAATAATCTTTGCCTAAGACAGTGACTCTGAAAGGACCAGCTACACCAAGCATAAAAAGAACATGCTGTTTTACAGACCTTATGTTTTACTGCCAATTTAATTAGTTCCCATTTACCCACAAACATCGCTTGATGGAAATATTCTGTTGTTTATTTTGTCAATTAGCCCCCTGCAACATGGTGCTTGTACAATTATCTCATCTGTTGCAGATGACTATTTCTTCTCAGTGGTGATATTCACTAGTATATAAAGCTTAGCAGAGCTGGTCCCTGCCAGTTCCTCCCAACCTTCCCCTTTTTAAGACTAAACATGAGATTATGGATCCTCATGGGGCCTAGAAAATTGGTCCAAAATGGCCTGGAGATTGTTTCTTATGGAGAGCAGGGAGAGTCATGAAGCATCAATAGAAATAAGCAAAGAGGCATTGAGGAAAAAAGTCCTGTGACACTTAACTGGAGAGAAAAATGGCATGGCCATTTTTGTTAATTTTAGCTATCACACTGCCATGAAGCAAACATATCTATGAATTAATTTTTCAGAGAAGCCCAGAACGACCAGTAATGTGAGCCTTATTTTCTAAAACATCTGAAAAATCCACACAGACACAGTAAAGATTTGTGATTATTCCTGACACGTCCTGATTATTAATAACAAGCAAATACAATCTGGCCATTGGTGATTATTAACAACAAGCAAATACAATCTGGCCATTGGGTACATAAGCCCAAATTATTATTACCCTAGTTGTCATATTGTTACTCCAGTGTGTTCTTTTCCAACAAGTAACACAAATTAAAGAAATTTTTTTTGGTCTCATCTCTTCTGAAACAGCCACTTCATTAACAAGGGGACTGCATGTGTAAAATAAACAAATTTCAGGCTATCATTTTTGCTGTTTCTGCTGTTTCTTGTGACTACATGTTGCTTGTGGACTGTAGCTGGCTAGTGAAAAATGCTGAGGCATTTTTTTCCTTCTTTTCTTAGTGTAAAGACCAAAAAATTCAAAATAAGTGAAATGCCTTGAATTTCCTTCTTGGAGTGGCTCTTCATATAGCCACATACCAGTGTGGCCCTTTTGTCTATACATAATCCCTCAACTGCAGTAAGCCTCTTGTGTCAAAACCTGAGTACAGATTCCAAGSTAAAGGCACCAAGGATGCCATTCCCACTCACAACACTTTTTATAGGAYTATCCAGATAAAACATTTGTAAAAATGACCCACAAAATCTTTTCCACTACTTCCCACTCCTACACTTGAGCCTGCTCATTGCAGTAGAATTAACTTAAACCATTTTCTCATCATACAATCAATTCTAAAGATAAATCACTATCTGAACATGGTTTAAGCGTTGGCTGTTGGTGTGACGAGATGCACATATCTATGTGCAAAAAATCATGTCATTTTACTTCAAATACAAGTATTGTACAGTTTTATATAATATTCTAAATTATTCATTTGTTGGCTTGTTTGTTTTAAAAAAWTGATAGTAATTAGGTTAGAGTTTCTTGTGCCTGATTGAAGCTTTTTTAACAGGACAATGGAGAATTTTCTGGAAAAAGTTTTCTGTAATATTAGGTGTGTACAGAACATATCTGTATGCAGGAAACCTCCTTACCAGTGATGAAACAAAGACTCCACACAATCTGAACTGAGAATTTGTGCTTTCAGGAAATCAAGGGCTTCCTGAATAATTAGCATACAGCTGCTAATCACCCTGTAAATTGTTGTTACAATCAGACATAACCCTGCCAATTTACTTCACTGAAAATTACTTCAATWGCTGGCAAAAGAAAGATGATCAAAAGCAGATATAAAAGAGACAGGCCTAAAACAGAAAAATTATCTTCTCTGTCTAATGTAGAGACTGAGTTTATTCTTAGTCTAGGGAAATAACAGCTGAACATGAGTCAAACCCTTCACAACTTAGTCTTTTGACAGACACAGCACAACTTAGCCCTTAGACACAGTAAGAATATCTTTTTTTTTTTTTTTCCATGAGAGGCTTCTTTAAATCCTAGTTAAAATTAGATTAATTTCTAATACGTAGACAGAATTCTAATACATACATAAAGAGAGAAAGAGAAAAAATGTTTCACGTATTACCATATTCCCCTTCACTGATCTCTTATTGCCCTAAGGAAAACATGTGAATCCACTGCCACATTGAAATCCTAGTTACCATCTGGAAATTTCAGGAAGCACACAGTATTTTCCAGTGAAATTCCTATTAGGAATGATGTCAAAGAAAAATAAACAGAGAAAATGATTTGGGAGCATTCTGTGTTATCTTGTGTTACTTTCGTTTAGCATGCTTTGCCTACCAATACTACCAATAGAGTATATTTTTATTTTAGATGATGCCTTTCATTTAAAAAGGAAAGAAATGGACAAGAGAGAAGAATTAAACTGTTTAGAGGAAAAAAATATTTTTTTTTTTTTTTTTAAGAGAGAGAGTGGGAATCAATGAGGTAGAGAAATAAAGCAAGGCTCTCCTAGATAACAAACACTATACAGGAAAAAGCTCTTGCATTAGAAGTAGTATGGCTCTGCTAAGGGTCAGAGAGGAGGCTTAGAAGCACAGGGAGGAATAATAACAGAAAGTAATAGCTGCAGTTCCCCTTGACTATCCACCAGTTTTATTCATTTCCCCTTTGTGCCAATCAGTGTCATCAGGAATGAACATTTAAAAGTTTATTGGTACTTCAAGGGCTTCTGCTGGTGTTACTGTTCTTGGCACTGTGTCCATTAGTAGCGAAGCCTGGGGAAACCTATCCAGCAAACAGGAGAATCAACACAGCCCTTCATCTAAAATGCAAATGAACTTGAGTGTGTCCATTTCAGACTCATTTCAAGGCCAGGGCAAATAGCTTCTAATACCAAAAGCATTCTGCCTCATTTCCAGCCAGCTTTTTTAACAAGAACATTAATTTAGGTAAAATAGCTTGTGAATTTAAAGTATAATAGCTATCCTTGAATACATGTATATGGCTATATTTCATTTCAGCATAAAAATACCTTATTCCTGCTTAGCTGAATCCACTTATTAGTCATTTTATCAGTTATTTATCTTAACCAAAAGCAGAAAATAAAAAAAGCTAAAGGTTAAGTATCTACAATTCTGGAGCATAGAATAGGCTTCATCAGGACTCATTTTAAAAACAGAATGAATTTGTTTTAAGTACACTAGTGTTTTGKTTTTTTTTTTTTCAAATCCATATCTAAGTCCTAAATCAGTCTGACCTATTTTGATATATTTCTTCCTACCTAACATAGTTTCAATGAAACCTCAGACGAAATTTCCAGTTCAATTATTTGGCCTGGTTGTCTGACAACTGATGACACACTTTTTACAGAACAGCAAATATCTCAGCAGAACATTTACTTAACAAACTTTGTAGCARCAAATGTGATAGTCTGAGTCTACCAATACTGTCCTTACAGGAATGTGAGAAGAAAGAGATCTTGTTCTTGATCACTTCCAAGAACGTTGGCAGTGGATAGCTGGTTTACGTACGGCTCTCAACACACTTCATAACAATAAGGATGAATTACTTGTGATTTAGACACAAGAAAGCCAAATGCATAAAGATGTCAATAACAGAAAAAGTAAGAACAGAAAAGTAAGCCAGAAGACAAGACACAGAGCAATGAAGAGAACTCCTCTAACTGTCAGGAAATGTTCCTTCTGATATCTAAACATTATCCTGTAGTATCCCCAAATYGCCATTGCATTAAGAAACAGAAGCCTATGTATTGAAAGTTTATTTTCATTTGAACATCTGTTTTTTATAAAAATCTTTCTGAAAAAAAAATGTACTCAGATTTCTCATGGTTAGTCTCAATATAGAATAAACTTTGCCTTAAACAGAGTGGGCAAAAAGAAAACAGAAGATTTTCTTCAAGAAAATTTCATGACAATTTATTTCTTTACCTTTGAGTTATCTAGGCTCATTTTTGAGTCACAACTTTTTTTTCCCCACAGATTATGATTAAGAAATGGACAGTGGACACTGTTATTTAAAATAGGTGTTTAAATGCCTAAACTCATTTTTTCAGTCTCAGTGATATCAGTGAAAGCATAACCATAATTAAGAATATAATTTTCCAGATAAGGATGGATTTAAGTATTCATTTAAAGCACTTACCTAAAGAAAGGGGCATCAAGCTGGAACAAGGGTTTGGATCCTGCAGTAACTCTGTTTAGTTACATGAGCTCCAGAGGAACTGCATTCAGAGACCAGACAACAAAATGACATCGAGGTAATGGGTTTATTCACAGATTTTTCTTGTGTTTATCTCATATGCTGAGTTATCAGGTACACTGCTGATTTTTGTGTTACCTTCGTTGTGATTGCAGTGCTCTAGTCACAGACACTCCTACACCAGTAAACTTGCCTCTGACAATTTTCTGCGTGCAGATAGATATCTCACTTATCTAGCATGCACATGCATGCACACAGCRTGACACCTGGCATTGCAGATGCCTGATCTAGATACCCAAAATGGTAGATACTCTGGAGTGAGCACATAACAAGCAACACAAATGAAGAGTTGGGTGCCCATGTTCTCTATAATTTTAATATTTTAATATTCTAGGGCACCTTTGTTTCTCTTTTTCCAATGCATGCCTTGGACAAAGTTATGGTTCCTCTTAAAAATTTCAACATGTACAAGTTTGCTTTTGTCCTCCTGACCATCTGTTGGATATGCACAAAGCAAGGAGCATACACTAATCTCAACAACAGGTTTTGTAACTCAGACCATATCCAAGGCCTCAGTAGCTGCTCTCCACAAAGATACCTAGATTCCTATGCTTTTTTTTTTTTTTTGCTTTTTTTTTTTAAGGCACAAAAATTCACCACCTAGCTGGACGTTGCTGCTGTATCATCTCACTCTCCATTCCTGAGCCTGTCCTCTGTCCTCCGGGATCTTGATCCAAGCTGGTGAATATACGAGTGTGTGCCAGATGAGCCTGAGTGAGAGAATAAGGGCACGTGCTACATGAATTTTTATCCACCGTTAAAACAATGGCTTAATGCATAAACAGCGTTCTAAGAAATAATGTCTGTGACCTAGGCCTCCCTTCTAATGCTCAGTCCTCTGTGAGGGAAAAGAGGACTTAAAACATTAGCAACTTTGTCTTTATGCTCTCTTGCAGTCTTTTCAGGACAAGGTCTATGTCTTCAATAAGGACCATACAAAAATCCACAGTAAAATCCTTGGTAAAAAAAAAAAAAAAAAAACACTTCCTTTTTTTTCATACAGTCAAAAAAAGTACTAGAACCACAATATCCAGGCTGCAGTAAATACATCATTTTCCACTACTTTACCAGCGTCCAAAACATCAAATGGCATACAAATGACATTTGGCTTTTGTAAATTATGCAGAATAGTTAGTTACATTTAAGATAATTTCAATGCCAAAATTAAATAAGGTAGGTCATAAAATATTTGAATAGAGCTATTTTAATATTTATGGTAGAAGAAGAAAGCCCTCCAATGATCTACAGTACTTCAATATCTTATCGAAGGTCATGGAAGTTGACTAAAGTCTTGTGATTTGCACCCAATCTATTGCTGGATGCTCTAGAACTAATGGAAATATGTGATAAACAACTAAGAGTAAAGTCAGGATGACATTTCACTGATTTCCCTCTACCTGCTAGTGCACAAAAGTTTTTAACTAGACTTTTGTCCTCCTTTGATAACATGACTTGACAAACTTTTGGCGAGACAAAATATCTCAAAGCAAGCTGTCGCAGTTAACAGGCCACAAATACTCCCCTCCTCTCCTTACACACAAGAGTAGAAAACATGATTTTTTTTTTAGGATAGGGATTTTTCTTGTGAAATAGATTTGGTTGTGTTCTGTTCCTGACAAAAATGTTTCTCTAAATACCTACAATTCATTTGTGGGGAAAGTGATAAACCTCTGGACCTATGTAAAGCATAGAAAGACTCGCTAAGAAAAGGCTGAAGACTTTTAAAAGATAATTTTATGCTTCTATTTTATATTACAAACAGTAATATTTAACCTAACTCAACACTAGCAGGAACTATTTCATAATAAAATCTTTCCAAATGTGCAAACAGAAGTGGCAAACTAAAATAAAACTGTCAAGTAACATAACAGCACYAATCTGCTTTAGCAACTGAAATTAGGGTTTGGCCTAAAGATTTTTTATCTCCTGCAGTTTGTAGAGATCAGATTGTTATTTAAAAAGTGACATTGTATGTCTAACCTATAATTCTTTATATATCTAAGAAAGGTGGGACATTTCTCATTCAGTGGATGGGAGTCTATACCATAAATAAAAATCTACAAGTTAGTAATAAGAAGTTTATAGGACTAATGCAATCCAATTAAATCCTTATTTAATTACTCTATTTACTTCTTCATTTAGCTGCATGTCTGTTTCTCTGTTATTGTGTCTTCTAAAAACATGCTTATGGGGACAGACAATTCAAGACAGGGGAAGCATAAGAGAACATAGATATAGACCTGTGTTTGTGAGGTTGCTTCTCTGGAGGTCACCAACCACCATATCCCCAAAACCTTTTCAGAAATTTCCATTTGTCATCTGAACAACTTGTTGCCTTTCTAGTCTCCACTGCTGTCATGGAACAACAATTCCAAAGCTTCCCTGCAGAGGAAGGACTTAGTAAACTACARTTTTTTTGACCTTCACGATTGCTAGTTTTCAAAGTTTAAAGAACTCCCTTTTTCTGCAAAAACAGAGATTTGTTAAGCAAGGAACTCTGCCAAAGCCTGCTGGGTTTGTACAGAATTGCTCAAAATGCATCCTAAAACTTTCCACCCACATACTATTTCTTTCTAGTTGGTTGCTACAGCTAATAATGAATTCCTTGAGGAGCAAGAAATATTTAGGAATGAAGTTTTTGATACTCAGTAAATACCATTAAGCAAACTTTCCTCATTAGAAGTTGATGAGATTGTAACTTTTCTGAAAGTYGGGTTGGGGCAGAATTCACAGAAGTTGTTTTTTGGGAAGGACACAATCCCTGTCCTGAAGCAATGAGCAGCCAAATGAATCTACTTCCACGGGAAGGGCAGTTTGCTTTCATAAGCAGTAACAGCTACATTAAAAACATATGCAAAGATGATAAAATTTTGAAAGGCCCTAGAGATAAGGAAATACACTGTAAACTTACCAGAGGTAAACCGTGAGCCTGGATGGCTTCATTTGGGTATCGAGCACAGGAATTTTTTTTGGGGGGGCTGGAAAATATTGCACATTAAAAAAGAAGAGCTCTTGTTATGGCCCAAAACTTCAAACTCTGCATCATCCTATCTGAAAACCCTCGTCCCTGATTTTCACATACTAAATTCTCTGGAAGCTTCAAACCAGTTTCTGGGGTGAAAGCCAGAAATGGCCAATATTTCAATTTAGAATAACTGAAGATGTCTAATGGAGAAAACAGAACTAATCTTGTGAAGCTGTTTTTCTGTCTCATGAGTGCTGGGTGATTTGCTTTGTCTCCGTGAAACTGGTCTGCATAAGGGAGGCCCATTCTTCTCAGGAGATTAAGAATGTTTCTTTGCATTTTGGGATGTCAAATCAGCTGCCCAGGTAGACAGGATCACACAGATCAAAGACTCCGTTGCAGAGTTCCTTTCTCAAGAGGCTGCATGACCCAACCCAAACTCCCAATAGTAAGGAAACCTTTTGTTGTTTTCCTGTCTAAAAATAGCAAGTCAATGTTGACAAAATTTCTTGTTTTAAATCTGTTGCTCAAGTAACAAGTAGATGATAATAAAATAATAAGCCTTAGCATTTTCAAAGCACTAAAATTTAATAAATTAATACTCTCTAATAAATAGCAAACCTAAAGCATAAGAGCATGCTATGAAAGGACAAATCCCTCTGATGACCACTGGGTACTACAAACTGAAATCATACTACTATGGATTATACTTCAGAGAGATTTGAGAAAAATGCAAATGGATATTTTTACCTTCATTTTCTCCACAATTCATACACCTTCTTCTCTCTTTCCCATTGTRTTTAGAAGCCGCATTTTCTTCTCCAAGAGCAGGATTAATCCTTTAGTTGGGCTAAAAGTAGTCCTAATCTTGTATTTTAGCTTTAGGAAGGAATGCCTGAGTGACTTCCAAAACAAGACAGATGGGACTGACTAGCTGTCTTCTGGGGTGTATGTGGTTTTCACTAAATAAATAAATAAATAAATAAATATGTTTTGCCAACATTTTTTCTCAGCTATCGTCAAAATTACTGTAAGTGTTCAGACAGTTTATGGCAATTCTGCCCAAAATCCTATTAAGCAATAATAGGATTTCTTCCCCAACTGCCAACTGCCRTTTTGAAAACCTGCCCCTGTATGCTCCAAACCCTCAGAACAAGCTTTGATTGATTTGTTTCTCATCTTTCTACTTCTAAAATAAAATTATTGTGCTTCACCATCATAAAGCATTTTAAGAGGTGATTAAACTGCAGCCCCTCAGCTTCCTTTTCAGATATACAATATTTTGCTCAGAAGGRGGTTAAATTAAATGTATAATGGCAACCAGGCACTATCATATTTTCCTCCTTGTCTTTTCAAGAAGTATCTATTGCAGGTTACTTCAACAGGTTTATTAACTTATTTGCATTATCTCTAGCATAAAATTATTTGTAGATGTTTCCTTCTTACTTTTAGTGTTCCACTTGCTAAAGATCACGTAGGGTCTTCAAAATGGAAGAATCCTAGGCTAAAGACAAAAAAGATAGCATCCACCCAGCCTAGAAGAGGCAGATTTTTGACTTAGTTTATTACAGAACAATTCATGAGCATAAACACTATGCCAATCACCTACCTTATTGCTGAAAATTTAATGATTTAGTTTTCAAAATAGCTATTGCCAATCCATTTTTTAAGGGCAGTAAATAATACTTATGGTTAAATTAGTATTTCAGATAGGTTAAAAAAAAAAAAAAAAAAGAGGAGGAAAGTAACAGAAGAAATGAAATGTTACTTGGAAAAATAAATGTACGTTTTCCTGACAGTGGATCTGTCAACCAAAACAATATTAGACATTATTTGGGATAGATTATGCAGACTGAGCAGCACAGGCACAATCACAACAGGTAATGAACTAACGAGCTGCTTAAGTGTGATTTATCTACTAGCCTTTTTCAATAGATTTTTTCAAAGCATATGTAACATATCAGTATGTCACAAAAAAAAAAAAGTCCATGATCACTGACACTAATTATATTATAACCTTGTCATAGACATTCTGTACTGTCTAAACTTACAAGGTGCTGAGCAGCATGTATRTCCACGGAGGTCACTGCTGTTTAGTGGATGATTTTCTGTACCTTATGGGACATTGTACTTCAAGACTCACTGTTCAATTTTCTCAGTAACTTCCTGACAAATATTTTGAATCAGAAAAGGGCACAACCTGTCCCATCTGCTACCTCTCTTTACACTGATCTTTGAACTTTTGTTCACTGAAGGAAGAGTTAGTGTGCAAGCTATTAATGACTATGATTAGAGTCTCTCTTTGATTACCACGTTCTGTGAATCAAACSTTTCATGTCCTTGCTCATATCCTTTTTGGAGCAGGAGACCCATTTTTCTCCAATTAGTTGTCGCACAGGATTTTTTTTTTCCTGAGAAATAATCCTGAGTCAGTATTTGACAAGTTGTGTCAGTGACAATAACAGATCCCTCTCATCCTTGTGCACAGAACAATGAGAAGAAAACCTGTARCACTCTTTCTCTGTCATAATCCTTCTTTTTTACCATAGCTGACATTTCTAAAGCTAAGGCTTATTACAGACTATTAGCTAGTAACTCTGGATGGAGAAGAGGATTTATGAAAATCAGAGAACACAAGCACAAATAAAAATGCAGACACAGAAACTGCAAAGAGCAGAAAGAAATCAAGCATCTAATGAAATATTGGCATACTTCTAAATGCTGAATAAAAGATGAAGCAGAAGGTGAAGAAAGAAAATCAATTCAAACAAACAGAGAACCATCTAATGTACCTAAACAATACTACTATTTTGAGCAAAGAGAGGTAAAGTTCATCCTTTCTTCTTATACATCAAAAGTGAACTGCTTCATTCTTAAAAACAAACAACAAAAAAGGGGAAGTTACTACTTAGGATACAATACTAGAGATATTCAAGAAGTACAAATGAAGGCACTTAGTTTCTCTCATTAGCTTTTATGAACAACTTTCTGAGTTTGTGAAATCTGTGTAACAAGCTACAAATGATGCATGAAATTAAAAATTTCTSTTTACCCTGTAGAGTTTTCACCCATGGCTAGCAATGCCCTGCTACAATACATGCAGTAATAACCTCTGCCAGATCTAGCCAATAGCTCTCCAAAAATTTCAGTGCTGCATTCCAAAAGGAACTGTTAAAATGCTGTGAATGATTTTCCACCCAAACTAACATTTTTCCTTTGTAAAGGAGCAACTATCTCAAACCTATTGTAGCGTTACTGATGAACTCATGAATTAAGCCACCTGAATGCAGAATATAGGCTGACAGGGACTGGCTAGTTGCAGACAGCAGGTTGATGTCCACAACAGAGGGGAAAAAAAAAAAGCATTCACGGTTTGTGACGTACTCTCTCACTAGCCCATAAATCCACAGCATAGTAGTCCAACACATAGTAAGATGGTTCTATGCCTTCTTGGTAGATAGCTACAACATTTTAAAGAAAGATTTGCCTTGAAATAATGCACAGCATWTCCAAAAGGAAAATACCTCTAAATCTTTAGGCAGTGATTTCAGGAAAACCATTAAGAGGTACAGGATCCAACACATCATCCCAAATTCAACTGTGCTGAATCTAAATGGGTTTMTTTCAGGCCCTACACATGCTTTCATGCTGACATTATAACTTGAATGGTGCATGTGTTCATAGGATTACAGCTCTTGACTTGGTTCTAGGCTCATATAGGTTTTTTTTTCTTTCACTCTTTTCCCTCTGGGTATTCCTCATGAACAAACTGAGCCTTCTAAACAAAAGATTTTCTATCCATAAAACATAAAAATATCCTTTAAGAATGTTGGATTGACTCCCCTTTTAAACTGTTCCTGTGTTTGGTAACAATTTATCGATAGCTGAATTTTCATCTTAAGAGTTGGAAGTAGCTTCCTGGTCAATGATGATTAGCATGGGATAAAAGAACAAAGTGACAAGGGACTAAGTTATGAGAGGATCTTTTGAGAGTCAACTGATTCATAAAAAAAGTAAGTATATCAGATACTCAAATTTTTTCCGGTCATTACTTTTATCTAATAGTGCTTCTTTCTTGGGCTTTCTTGTGCCTAAATTTGATAAGCGTATGCAGCTTAGACAATGCTTCAGTTTTCAACACTGTCTGTGGCAGATTTTTTCATAAGATAGAGCAACCTCTTCTTTTGGTTCAACAGTAAATAAAGCAAAGAATATACATAACTACTTCATTTTCAGTGCTTTAGGAAGCCTAAGAAGAATCTGTTCACTTATCTTGGACAAAATTTCCAGTTATTTATTTTTAAAAGCTGATTACGTTTAGGCATAGTCACAGCCCTTCCCTGTAGAACTGAATCTCATTAATTTGGGGTTAATCACAATTGACACTTTATTGATTGTCAAAATCATCTTTATTGATTGTCAAAATCATATCCTTCATAATCTGTCCTTCCACATTCTTCTAGTCATTTCAACATGATACCACTTGCAAACATCTAGCTTCTTTATGAAAGTATCATATGACCATGATAAAACATCAAGATATTACATATATAATTTCTTCTCTATTTATGAGATTAGTTGCCCTTTGTTTTCTAATGTCGATGTTTGAAGTATCTCATAGCATCTGACAGCATCTGATATGGGTTTGTATTCTCTGTGGTCTCTTCGTAGTCTTAATCAGTCTTAAAATCAATTTACCAATCCGCAGAGAAAGAACAATCATTAATGTAATCTGCTCATTGTGTATTAACAATAATTTTGATAACTCTGTAAATAACTGTTTCCTATTCCAAATTACACTAGCACAAAATTACAGGAAGTTCAAAATATGTCTGTGCATTAACATTGTTACCCAGCACACGCTTTGCTGTCTTCCGTCCCCATTTACCATTTCCTTCTACACAGAGCATTTTCTCTTTTTTTTTTTTTTTTTTTCTTCAATTTTGGTCTTTTAGTGCAATACTGTGGACATTCCCTCTGTAGATCGACACAGTATGCATGTTTAACGTGTTAAGCATGCTGTTCAATTGACTGGTGATATCTTCTTCCCAAGCAGAGAATAAACACAATGAAAGGCATCACTGAATTACTGAAAATACATTTGAACTTCAGCCAGGGAAATCTTCACGTTCTCAAACTTACATTTTCATTACAGGCATTTTTACTGCCACTCTATTTATTACATAATACATACATTTATTTTATTACATAATATATATACACACAAACAAATGTATAACCTTGTCATTGTTTTGTAGGATTGTGTCAGTAAAGTGACTTTTTTCCTTATATTTAGTAATTCACGACTGATACTTTTAATCCTTTACCACAAAAGACTGCAAAGAAATTCTTAAAGGCACACCCTTTATGGATTACTTTTTACCAAACCAGATAATAGCCAAAGTGCCTTGTTCTTCTGAGTCTCATCTACTGCTTGTCCAAAGAAAAGGTCCAAATTTAAAATCACTTTCTTTTGTGAGAGATGTACTGCTATGCAGCATTTCAATATCTATTTATCATTTACAATATTTGTTACAAGAAAAGAAGGCAAATAGCAAAATACATACACTTATTCCTGTAGAAAGTAATAACAATATTTTTGTCTCTAGTAAATCTTTTATAACTTTTATGTTCTCAAGTTCCTGAAACAAAATAAATTCCAGTGCAATTATGCAAACTCATAAATCCTTAGGTATACTCAAGTCAGTTCATAGGTACATGTTCTGCTTTGGGTGGTTTGCTAATGTTGCTTATGTTTCAAGGAAATTTATGATACTGAAGCAGAACACACATACCAGCCAAAAAACAGATAAACCTTTCAAGAACAACAACAGAGCTATGTTGGATGTGCCTCGGAGATCAGCATCAATTATCAGGAATCACCTGAAAAATGAAGCGTTACAGCCAGTCAATTCATAAATTGCTCATTGCTGTTAGGGACGAATACTGATACACAAGCAATCAGCTCATCTTAAAAATCCCTCCCGGGTAGTTCATTTAGGAACTCAGAACTTCCCGAGTCATCCCCTTTTACACAGACAACCAGGTTATTTAAATGATTTAATAAGCTTATCAAAGTCATGTTAAAAGAAATCTCGTCCCTGTGTTTTTACTAGATATTGTTTCAAAATTTCATGATTGTTATAAAGCCTCCTCTACTTCATTACTTAAATACATTCTTGTCCAGCTTAACATCCACTTATGCCTAAAATAKAACTGTCATTTAGTTTACAGCTTTTGTGCTACAATTAATGTATGTAATGTATCATAATCCTTTCTGACTTAATTTAGCTAAATAAGCTAGTCTTTTTGTGTTATCTTGTAGAAACAGTACACTCTTCCCAATATTATTCAGATTTCTTTTCTCTGCAGTATTTTCTACCTTGACAATGAGTGAACAGAACTATTCTTAGTACTGTAGATGAAGTATCATCAGTATGTTACAATTCCTCTCCATGTTTGCAGACAAACCTCTCTTAATAGGTCCAAGGACTGTCTTCGTCTTTATATAGCTACACCTAACTGCTGATGCCTGCTAATCTTATCATTGATTCCAGGGCTTTTTCACTTAAGATTATAGCTTAGCCTAGGGTGTATGACCTTTGTTTTATACATCAGTCAGTTTAATTCTTGTTCTCTGTTGTTCTATTCTTCAAGGCATGCTATGCAAGATGGGGCAATATATGATAGGTCATCCTGATGATACATTTTTTTTTTTTTCTTCTGTATTGTCTCCTATCTCCATCATAATTTCTCTCAAATTTTTTCATCAAAATATTGCATTAGTTCACCATTGTTTTTCCTCCCACCAAGGTCATAAGCAATGCTAAATATGATCTTGCAATCTGACCTTCAAGAATTACGCTAGCAATCTCTTTCCTTTTTTCAACACAAATTAATTCCTCTCATTTAGCTGGTTCTTTCACCACTTTATCATTCTCTACTAAAAGCTTATCTTCCTTACTTTAGCCTACAGTTTTCAGTGTGGCATCAAATGCTTTGCTAATGCTAAGACAAATGAGATCTGCATCATTTCCTCATTCTATAAAAATAAGTCATCTTATCAACAAAAGATAGGAGATTACGCTGATGAAATTGTCTCATAAAGCTATTTCGAAATTAAAGCATCTAAAACATATCTTTAGTTAGAAATCTATTACTCCATTTCTCCAGGACCCATAGGTCTTGGGATAGATGCCCATAATCATTTAGCCCTACTCAGCTTCAAAGTGCCCTAAAGTCTTAAATTAACTATCCACACATACTACCAACTGCTYACTCAGAAAAGAAGGGTATCTCTTTCTCATGCTTAAAATTTTATTTTGCTGTAAGATTTAAGGATCTCAGAGAATACAAGTTGCAAGTAGTAAGAGGACTTGATAAGTCATAGTGCTATCCTTTTCTTTTTATACTACTTCAATAGTAAGAGTACTCAGGCAGAGTGTGATGAGTCTACGTTCAGTCTGAGAAGGAAGCCACATCTCAGAATTTCTTAATCACCTCACCATGGCTTAAAAAGAGGACAGATTCTACTTCTTATCAAGCTGAGACTCTGGGCAGCTATAAATGAATGTGCATAGGTTGTACTACATAGTCCAAGGGCAGCCTGGTTGTAGCACACTTGTTAGGGCAGAAAGTCCAAGAAAAAGTCTGGATTTTGATCCCTGTTGTCACAATTTCTGTGTCCACTGATGATCATCACATATTTCAGAAAACTAGCTCTGGAATCCCATTTTAATTCTATTTTCTATTGAATGACTCAACTATCCATTAAGCAGGAGACAAACACCCTCAAGTATGGCTGTCCTTTGCATCCTAGGTTTGGCAAACTACGGGCATGCATGTGCCCTGCTTCAGACAACATGGCAACAAATGCCCCASCTCAGGTCCCAACTCCACAGAGGAATGGTCTATTCAGTAGTTTTTTATTCTAGTCAGTCCACTCCACCACKCAGAGTGCCAAGAAAGCATCATGCCCCATGGGATCCTGCTTAGATGAAGGCTTCTGGATCTACTCGGCTTCTTGTGCAGATCTCTCTCTTTCTAGTGACTTCAGTCAGTTACATTGAGCTTGTTTTGTGAGGAGGAGACTGTATTGTTCCCATTGTCATACCTGGTCACAGAAAGAGCAGGTACACTAACAGACCTTTATCTAAGAAATACYTTCTAAAATAACACTTTATCTAAATGTGTTCAGACTCAGGTATATTAATAAGCTTGTAGTTACTACACAAGCAATTTTCCAAAGTACAATATACTTAACAGACTCATCAAAATGTTCATCACCTGACTTGTGAAATTATGTAGAGTTGCTATACTGTTGTTCTTGGTTTCACCGTAATACTAAAAGAAAAAAAAAAAAAAAAAAAAAAAGCAACTCAATAGAAAACACGGAGGGGAAAAAGAAAGATAAGAAAAAGGTTTTCCAAAAATCTTATATGACATGTAGAGATATTAAAGAACTGAGAAGATACTGGTCAGGTCAGTGTAGTTGGATAAGGCATTGCTTCACACACTAGAGTGCAAAACTCTTTGGAATTAACATACCTAAAAATTTTAATTTTTACTTCTATCAGGAGTTCCTGAAGTCCTAACCTGTCAAAGAGCGAAATTTTCTTAAATAGAATTTCAGATCTGCACCTCTGACTTTTCTCCCCTCCTTGCTCAACATATCCTACAGAACACCTTTGTTAGAAATATACTGGTAAAACTGAGATAAAACAGGGTTGTACTAACAGTTAACAGATTATAAACTATGACTACAAAATCTTATCATATGTATATACACATAATGATAGATCTACACAGATGAAATTGTCTATTTTACTTGCCATATAGGAGTACAACTTAAAGTAGTTTAAAACATTTTTTAAAAGAACATTACTTCTTAGTTGTGTGTATTTTTTTCTTTTTTTTTTCTTGACAAAGTTACATTTGTTGAGAGTAAAAATATCTGAGAGAGTCAGCCTGGAAGCAGACTCAGACATGAGTCAATCACTAATAATATCTTTTGGCTTTCCAAAAGAGAAATTGTTTTATTAATTTATGATACATTAATTCCCATAATCTCTCTCTGGGGATCTCACAGATATTTCACTCTCATCCTTGTATTTCCTGTAGGAAATTCTACCTAATGACACACATTTCTTTGATTTTACATAACAGACTTTATGTCTTCAGTGCCTTCTCCAACTGAGCAATACAGGCCTGTGACGAAAAGGTATAGGACTCTAGTTGTAACTCACCTAAATAAGAAAGCAGATTTTGAAGAAGTTATTTTTACTCCAGGGTTATCCTAAATACCCGGATACTTCAGTTACTAGGTCCTGCTTTCACATTCACAGGAATTATTTTGGCATCTAGAGGGTGTTGWAGCACAAGAGTCATATCAAAAATTGTATGTTAATCCAGAGTGCAGAATGCAACAGGAATTTTTAACTACATTGATTATAAAAGGAGATAATACTACCCATCCCTTGCAAATCCCACTACTCAGTGCTACCCACTGCACCAAGATCCAAGACGTGTAGTTGAAATACCTGCAGCATTTTGCAATCTATAACTCAAGACCATCTCCCTGTGACGGATATGCTTCTTCCCCAGCTCAACCCGACTTCTCACACATAGCCCTATTCAGGTGTTAACTACCACATTATCTGATACCTCTAGTTGCCTCCCTGATTTCTTCTCCCACTCAGATATTAACCATCAATAACAGTCCTGATGGCTGCATGCTGATGGGGAAATAAGGTTAACAGTACATTCCAGCCAACAGTTGTTTCTGAACTGAAAGAACAACTGTAAGTTAATCATCTTATCCCATAAATACAGGGACAGTCTGAGAGCCTATTGAGCTCTCCTTGCATGGCAGTGGGTTGCACGCCAGGATCTCCCCTTGAGCAGGGAAGCCTCTCAAGGACACTCCTCGGGGTTGAGAGATCCTTCCCACAACAGATTCATGGTAAGTGAACTATAGCACACCGTCTTTCTCAACTTGTAATCTCTACTTTGTAACTGTGCACAAAATCTCTTAGCCATAAACCACTGACCAGCTCTGGGACTAGGATTTGATCCAGCCGCACCTGAACTGTTCTCAGGAGAAGTCTGGAAAGCAAGAGGGGTCCAATCTGAACCTCATGACTCAACGAGAGGGTGTCCTTGATAATTTCATGTATTTTCTTGAACCTCCATGCAGTAAATAACAATTGACCTTGCCATAGAATCTCATGAAACTCTTTTTCATATCAATAAAATCTATTGCTGTTTCTTTCACCCAAGTGAAGTGTATTGTGTCACTGACTTCCCACCACCACTCATTCCATGACATTCCCAACTGATTACCTCATTGCATTAATATACGTCTAAATATATATGTACACACTTACGCAACATATATATAAATTTTCTATGTGTTTATATAYTTATACATACACACAGATAAAAAATAAATAAATCCATGTCATAACTGAGTGAAAAAGGAAACAGTAGGTTTCTAGCATCTAGGAAACTCTGATCTGCCAGCTTAATTTCCACATTCCCTCATATATAATCAGCCATTAGTCTGAAGACAGGCAAACTTACAGGAATCAAATAAAAAACGTGAAGTGCCTTTGATTTTAAACTCACTTGCAATATGTTTTACACTACTGTGGTATTCTTAACATTTTCTTTTATTAAAACATCCATAGTAACCCATAATTCTTTGACAAGCTGAAATGCATAAGTAGACTATGAGAGTGCATTAACACTACTAAAATACTAATGTGCTTTATTTTATTCAAAATTTTCAGTGAAAATGAGGCAGATTTAAATTTTAGGGATGAAACTGCTTTGGAGGCACTGTAGGGAAATAGGAATGAAAAAGCTGGAGTTGGCAATCAGAATCCAAGACTGAATGATTTTTCACTTAAAACCATTAAACAAAGATAACCAAGAGAAGGTCTCTGCCTACCTTGGTCAAAGGAAAAGCTCTTAGATATTTCATTTTCTTCCAGCCCTGCTGTCACTGAAAATATCATCCTTTCAGACAAAGGCAGCTTGCTTAATTATCTTTCTAGAGCGCTAGTTGCTTAGCTACACACAACCCAAACACCTGAAATTTTGCAGCTTTCCTCCAAATTATCCTTCCTTGCTTTGGGTTTCGCAGAGAAATGGGAAGTTTTCTCCCCGACTCACCACAGTGTGACCGTTACTATGAATGTCCTTGCGCCAGTTTCTCAGGCGTCCCTCACCGGGGTAAAACAAAAAATAATCAATCAACCAATCAATCAAACAAACAAATGAAACACTCATTTGGGCTATTTCTCCAGCAACCTCATTGACTACAGGAGCAGCTTAATAGACATCTTGCTTCCAAGATCTGCAGGGATCACTAGCATTGCTAATTCTGATGCCTTTAGTGCAGGAGACAAGAAACCATTTGCCTTCCATAAATAGAATCCCATATAAAATTTGTGTCTTTAAGGAGAGATCTACTTTTGATTTTAAAAACATGCAGTGGTGCTTTTCAACACCTGCCCTATGAGGAAAGGCTTTAAACTGAAACCCAAGAAGTTCCATCTCCATGTGAGGAAGAGCTTCTTTACTGGGAGGGTGACAGAGCCCTGCAACAAGCTGCCCAGAGAGGTTGTGGAGTCTCCCTCTGTGGAGATCTTCTATACGTGCCTGGACACCACCCTGTGCCACGTGCTCTGGGTGTCCCTACATGTGCAGAGGGGTTGGACTAGATGACCTCCAGAGGTCCCTTCCAAGCTTAATGATTCTATAATTACAGTTGTTGCTTAATTGGTTAAGTAACATTCCTGTTGAAGTCACATACCTTATTTGCTGTTCTTATTTTCATCTTCTCTCCACTAATTCTTAATATATTTTGCTATGCTGAAGAATCTTCTGATATGAAATCCTAATTTGCCACAGGAAATTAAATATATAGAGATGATCACATCTTTTCCTGCCTTCCTCATAACTTTTGCATTTTACTGATACACATTGCTAGAAATTGTCCTTCAGTCCATGGGGTAGGACTAATGCTAGACCAAAGGAGAAAAAAAAAAAAATCAAAATCACCCCCCAAAACCTAAAATTTGTATAGTTCAGATACAAGGTGCTAAACATGTTTCACTTCATAGGTCCACTCTTATCAAATCACACTTCTTAATATGAGCATAAATGTTTCTTCTTTATTGCATTTCTAGCCTGAGTATCTCACTGGTAGCTAATTCAGTGTTATCTACCTTTTTCAGGGAGTGACCCTTCCACAAGGTCTTCTCTGAAGGTCCAGGCTTCCTGCCTCCTCAAATGCCTGGGAATTTGTGCCCACTCCATCTCTCCCTCCCAACACTTCACAGTTCCCAGTTTAAAGCAGGAGTAAGCTCTAGGTTCATCACTGGTGTTTCATTACTGTTAAACTACTTCAAAAGGCAAGCATTTGTTTAGTAATTTCCAGCCCTCCGATAGCTTCTGATGAAAGGCTGAGGCAATGGCAACTCATATGAATGTAGGCCAGGCATTACCACATAAAGACTAGATCTATCACATATCTACCATTTATCTGCGTGTTCTTGACCCTATTATTGTATTATTTGTATTTCTTCTAAGCTTTCAGTTAAAAACTTGATAGATGAGAATATAGTCAACTTTTAATAGTGATACAGAGGCCACATAGACCATCTTCCTCTGTCCAAGGCCTGTCTCCCTTTTACAAAATCTACAGGTCTCATTTTCCTTGCATTTCCCACCATTCATACCACTCAACACAACTATGATATTTCAGATTAGCTTTTTCCATGTACAGCACTATTTAACCTTACAGAACATCAATAAAGCTCTTCATACTACAGCCTCTTTTACTGGTCATAAACACTTCTCAGTAATTGATCCTCTAACCAAGAGCTTCATTTTCTATTATTGATGTAGAATTACATATCTGGTCATGGTAAAACATAAGACAATAAAAGTATACATAATAAAATAAATAATATTGAACGAGTGCTTTATGCTCTGTAATGTTAATGTTATAATGTTAATTACCATTTCCATTAATTTTGCAACATATCTGCATTTATCAGTGAAGATTTTGCAAATGATCTGGAAGAAAATTAATACAGGACTAAAACTCTGACTAACAACACTGCTTACTGTCTCTTTCCTCATTGTGCTTTGGAATATATTAATTAATCCACATTCTGTCCATTTCATATATGCAATCTTTCTTTAACACATTCCAATTTCTTAATAAAAATGTAGCATGATAATAACTACAATGCTTCAGAGAAATTTAATTATCATTGTGTTAATAAAATATCAACAAATTTATAATATTTGGCATTTTAGTAAAATTACATACAATTAGTTCAGCAAAATTAATTTTCCATAAACTCATATTGAATCTTTAATTATTATCATTTATTATTTCCTTATACGGTTTATTTTCCCGAGGTAGATGTGAGTATCACAGAACTGCAATCATAATAATTAAAATCACTCCCATCCAGCAGTATATTTCATCCAATGCTCTCTAATGAACCAGCGATCTACTACTTATTCAAAACCACCATTAATGACAGCACCATTTCCAGGAAAAGAATTTAAAAAGCAGAGAATCCCCAATTCAAGATTGAAGTGTTTTATCAAAAATGCTATATCTTATGTAGCATCTTCTAGCAGTAGTATACAATATAGTGAGAAAWMCTGTAGTAGCTGATTAAAAAAAGSAAAAAGAAAAACTTTATAAGAGSCATAAAACTGTGCGCCAAAATATCAGAAGAGTATCCATGGTTCCTGCTGATGGAAGAGTTTCTGTAATCCTGAATGTTTATTTTCAGAATGGGAGTCCATGAAAAAAAAGGCAATATAAATGAAATATTACTGTTATCATTATTAGAGCAATAGTTCAGTTTTGCTGTTAAAAACGTAAGTGAACAAAGCATTGTATAACTATCCAGCAGCTTTGTATTCATACTGGGGAAAAGCACAACTTGCAAATAAAAGAGAAAGACAAAAGTAATCCAGTAGATAAAAAAGTCCCAGTAGATAAAAAAGTCTACTGATATCAATAAATATTTATGTTAATATGTGGAGTAAAAAAAATAGCTAAACAGTGAACACATACAAAAGTTAGGTCAAAAGAGAGTTATGACTACAAAAAATCTTTAAAAATACGTCAAGTTGGATAGTGTTTGACATTGATACACTAAGGTAGCAACTAAATCTACCAAATATGGGTAAAAAATATGATTGAGAAWGCATCTACAGTTATTTATAGATAAYATATTATCAGCTCTGATTTCTCCAAACAAAACGAGGCTCCTAAGATGATTGGTAGACACTAAAAGGAGAAAGAAATGTTAAAGACATCAGAGATTGATAAAAACAATAAAACTGACTTTCTTAAGTGAGACTTCTCAAAATGGATATGTTTAATCCCTGTATTATACATAGCTGATATCTCAAATAAATATTTCCCGATAGAAAACTATTATTTGATTTATAAACTTGCTTTATTTTAACAGCATTTTTAAAGCATTTATTTTATTTTATCAACTTTTCCTTCACAGAAAGCAACATTTTATGTTTTGAACTCCTGCTTTAAAAAAAAGTACAGATAATCTGACACACTGGAACATCATCTGGTCTTGAATCTCACCATAAAAGTATTTAAGGTTCTTCGATGAACCAGAGGTCTGACTGCATCGGGACCAACCCTGAGCATGATTCCTACACTATGGGGCACTTATGGACATGGTAGTTCCTGCTGTGACAGAGCATTTCAATGTTTGGGCAAATATACCTCCAGACTTGGTTCTGAAGCTGCTGGCAGGGCTGGCAACTGCACACTCAGAGTCCTTGGGTAACATGAGGATATAGCCTCACAGTAAATTGAGTCAGCACCAGCAGCTCCAAAAATATATACATATATATATATTTTTAAACATAGACGACAACAATAACAAAAAAAACCCAGATGTGCAAGAGACTTTTCCTCCCACTACTTTCCCCCCTCACCTCCAAGCTTCCCCAAACCTCTTTCACTATTTCATTTTAATTGGACTGTTATCCCTTACACCATCAACTTCAAAATCATTTAATTTCTTGGCATGTTTTTACACTATTATTGTTGCAAATAGTATCTTCATTTAAAAAAAAAAATCAATGCAAGTTAAATGATTTTTTTTTTCCCCCTCATACCAGTTAATGTACTTTCTGCATTTCACACTACCTTTTTGCATCAGGTATAGTCAGATTCCTCATCTTCCTTGTATAACCAGCATGTCCATATATAGATAGATAATGTGAAAACATATTTTCTCTATCTCCAGCTGAGCAGACATAGCACTGGAAATGAAAATTAGATGCAGAATGTCAAGCTGCTTTTAGAACTGCCACACAGAGAACACTAAATACTTACTGAAGACAAACCTTTCCAGAATGCAAAACTTAGAGGAAAAGGAAGCCCTGTGTGTTCTCATAACATCTGAAAGTGACCAAAACCATTTATTATTTAGATCAGTTCTCCTGTTTTCATGGTTTGCTGTCCAGACACACACCTCCTTTTTCTCTTACCTCTCCTATTTTCCTCCTCTTCCTCCTCTAATACCAAATATTAGAGATGCATCATCCTTTTCATCTCTGGAAGTTATCTGTTGACATTCTATCAGTTTGGCACCCACATAATTCCTCAAGTCACATCATAAATATAGTTCTAGCACAGCACAAGTACAGGCTGAAATGTATGAAGGGTCTATGAAATACAGTCTTGGATGCCACTTCTTTTGGGCTGCATAAAGGATGAGGAGTCAAGATTTATAATTGTCTCAGTCTGCAACTCTGACTGCTTCTAATGTGACTCTCTATAGAGGCGCAGCATAGAAAATTTATAGTTTTTCAGAGGCTTAATCTTGGAAACATGGCTGTTGCAGAGGTGATGAGAGAACTATTGACAGGAAATAATTCTTGGACAAAGCTACACCATATCCGAGAATACTAACAATGTAAATTAGAACAAAAGCAAATTGACAGTTCAAGTGACTTTTCTCTTTCACCGTAGACTTTCACCTGAGAAAGGTTTAGAAAGCTTATCTATGTAAAGCTGTAGGGATAATAGTTGGCAGTCCTTATGCACTAGAGATTTGATCCCGGAAAGCTGATTCTTTGGATTAGGATATTTATTTATTTGAGGGTTTATAGCATGTGGAAGCTTGTCACAGGAATAATTTTCAAAGTGATCCACATTCATGGATTTAAAGATTTCAATCAGAGGAAGTCTCATTTCTCATCACCGCTGGCATATCTCGTCAAGAATAACAGTAAAGTCACCAGCATAATGTTCCCAAGCAGCAGACTGCGCACGATTTGAGGAAAGAGTCCTTCAAAAGAGCAGTCTCAGCGAGGCACGCTCTGCTTCAGAGTATTCTGAGGATTGCTATGGCATTGCCCCTTCTCTGGGGCTCTAACTTGCAAGGGATCTTCAGGTACATACTCTACCATCCCTCATGCCATATGATGGAGGCATCACCATTTTGACACTTTCTTGTTATTGTTTGATTGGAATGAAGGAGTTTGTTGGGCCAGACTTTGCTTCAAAATGCTAGAGACTGGACCCTCATGCCTCCCTGCTTACACAGCACACTTTTTGCCTTTAAAATGGTTCGATTTATTTAATCAGATGTGCAGTTACTCTTGTTGTCTGAAATACAACAGTGTCCAGTAAGATGGTTTAACTAGTAAATGTTACTGGACTGAATGGATTCCAGTTTAAAACCTGCTCACCGCATCCTGGTGACACGGAAAGATATGCATCCCCAGAGAATCAAACTACCTCCTAAATAGAAAACATCTGTAATGCTGCTGTTTTCATCTTATTCTCTATTTTCTAGGATTCTATGATTTTAAAAAATATCACAGTCAACTACTTCCAATTATGACGACCATTAAAGCTAGATATGTACTACAGTCTATAATCAACAATGATGCACATTTCATACAATCCACACTTTTACTGAAAACTACTGGGGATTAATACACACTTTGAAGACTATTTATTTGTCAACTTTAGTTTAAAAGAGTAGGTATTTTGGTTGTCTTTTTAAATTGCCAGCATTACAATCCCTGAAATTATAGGTATATTTTATCTATAAAAGTATACTTTTTTTATAAATGAAATTTAAAATTATAAAATGTATATTGAATTTCAATGTGCTCCTAGTTCTGTGTGTCACATTTTAATAATATTTATTATTCCTTTTGTTTCCAAATTTTACAGTTACAATTATGACCTCTACCTGTGCTCTACCTGTGCTCTGGGAGAACAGTGTTGACAGTAAAAAAACTATATATATTAAGAAAAAAAAAGAAATTCTAAAGGAAACTGCCTACTGAAGGAAACAGATCTAGGAAACTCACGTACAGAAACTACATATCAGCTTTTTCTCTGAAATAATGAACTGCAGTATGAAACATCCACTGTCTAGTGTATCCTGCATGAAAGTCAGCTTGGCTTGGGCATTCTCTGGATATTTTTACATTATCATCAGTCAATGCTGTTAGGGCAGATCCTACAGTAAAAAAACTCAGAAGGCAAATCATCTTTTTAAATTTCATCCTGCTGATTCATGAGGCAAAACAGGGAATGACCATGAGAAGTAAAAGTCAAATGCAACCAGAAAAAGAATATTTATTAAAAAGCATTAGACTTTTTTCTTTTTTACCATGTCTAACATTTTGATAATTTTTTGAAACCTGAAATCCATCCAAAATCCCAGCTAGTAATATTAAGTTACAGCCATCTTCTAAGAAATGATGTCCTTGAATGTAAACACAGAAAAGTGATGCATCTGCAGTATGTGCAATCTTTAGTAGACAAAACAGGGGACTTGCATTCTTCAGAAGTTACCCTACCATATCCAGCCTGTAACTTCTACTTAAGAGGTGGGTTAAGTTGTAGATAATTGTCATTAGCTGTAGAAGGAGACAAAGGTCTTCTATGTCCATCCCTAAACTTGATTTAATGCTGTAAACCTTCAGCCAGCCAATGCAGGATATTTTACTCACAAAAAAATCCAGAGTTCATTGATCAGTCTGGAAAGACGTAAGCCAAATGATTTCCTCAGCAATCAGTTCTCATGGAAACAAATTCACCTAAATGTACCAAGCTAGAAAAACCAAAAGTAATGAAATTGCACATTGATTTTATCCTATGTCTATGCAGACACCAAGCAAACATTTGAGAAAAATGTTGGGGGTAGTTTATAAAAATATATATATATACATATAGTGTGACAGTTTGTTTTTAATCAGGTTATACTTATCAATTATATTTACTCATTCTCAGTCCTTCTCAGATCTCTTTACTTATACATTTATGTTATTAAAATTCATAAATAAATACAGAACAAAGAAATCTTTTCAGCTACTTACGTGAATGTGAAGTGATTACAGGGCCAATCTCTCCAGGCTGGATTTGTTTGAATTGAATGATATCTTTATAAAAATATTTCTGCAAGTGTACTCCCATCTGTTCAAGGCGTCTTTCTGACCCAGGTGCACTACAGACCACACAAACTCATGTTTGTTGTTTGCTTGGGCTTTTTCTTCCGTGTGTGTGTGTGTGTGTGTGTGTGTGTGCGCACAGCGAGGGAAGCAGTGAGGGGATTCAGGTTACAAGGAGTAGACAAGAAATGCCACATCAATACTTTCACCTTTAAGGGAAGATTAATTCTGCAAATTTCACTTTTAAATAAACCATTTTATGAACTGCCACATGACCTCAGTTACCACATCCATAGCATAGGGCCATACTTCCATCCTGTAATCAAGAGAGCCATTTTGAAGTCCTTAGCTTTGCAATTTCATGTTTTCAACCTTCTCATTGAAGAGCATGGAAAGGACTTTAGAACATCACCAAGGCCAGCAGGAACAGGTACGACAAACACACCTGGCATCCAACATCTGTGCTTCCGTACTCTGCCAAGCTTCTTCTACCAGCAATGGCATGCATCATGCAATGCTGACATCTGGCCTTACTATTCAACCACGCACTCAAACTGATCTGGATTTTTTGTTGTTGTTGTTCTCTCCATTTTTATTATCCTTCATTTGCTACAGAGAAAGGATAAAGGAAAGAAAACACTGAGATAATAAGGGGAAAAAAAACCAAAAGAGAGATGAAGACTTCTCTTTCAGTTTTGGGAGAAGAAAGGTTTTTTAGAATTCAAAATGCAAAAAAAAAAAAAAAAAACCCAACAAACATACAAAACAAACAAACAACACTTCTATACCTATTTAAACTTGTTTGGAATATTCTGGCCTGGGAACATACTGCTTTTCTAACCTCTTAGCAAGCCTCTACAACAGCAACTGCATTACAAGCAGCAGCTAGGAAAAGGATATATAAAACCACAAGTGATTATACAGGTGTGTTGGAAGCATTCTTGCTACCTAGACTGAAGCAAATGCATCCACAACACAGCCAATAGTGAGTCCAGGACAGAGGTCCTGGCTGAGAGAGGCAGATACTGAGAAAAAGGCATCAGAAAAAAGAATGTGATTTCTGCGCTTCTTTCTCTCTTTTTACACTTTAGAATGAGGATTTCTGTCTTCTATAACGGATGGACAAGATAGAGTTCATCTCATCACACTTTCTAGTACCAGACACTGAAATCTAGTGCTAAGTCTACTAACGGTCATAAAAGATATAACAGTAAACAAAATGTCCTGCGTTTGCAAATGAGACAGATGCTGAACTGTCTCAGACTTTGTGATTACTGAGAGCAAGATTATAAAAAAAAAAAAAAAAAATTCAAAAGCAATCCAAGAAAGAGAACTGTTGTGCTACAGAGGCAATTCTTTCTTGTGCTATGGATTAGCAAACCCAAATATTGCTCAGTTAAGTAAGTCCAGCATCACGAGAGACAATATTTTGACTTACATCCATTAAAAAAATACTTCTCAACACATTCAAATTCATTAGGCATGCTTTCACTTACCTCCAGTGGTTCTTCAATCAAAGTTTAAAGTGACTGCCATCCTTCCATTAAAACATTAATACAATAACCTTGTAGACTGTTAAACCAGTGAGTAAGACAAATTGAATTAGAATAGAAAGATTCACTTAGGCTAGAAGGAAAAATGGATATACTGATGTGAGGTCTATGCTCAGCAGGCAACTGATATTTTGATAAGTATGAATTTAATCATAATTTGATGAGCTAAATAAGTAGCCCAACATAAACTGAGTGTCTGTATTCCAACAGTCACATTTTTCACATGTTAGTGGCAAACAAAGCAGCAGAATAAAGTTAGAAATAACATTTCTCAATCAACTCTGACATCATTCTGTAAGCTAAGATGTAGTCATACTTTGCCAAAAAACTTTACCACCCTCAACCCCAGTTTTTCCCACTTCATGAATCAAAAAGCCATGAATGGGTAGGTAGACTTAGTTGATAAAATTGTGATCCTGTACGCTCTTCTGCCATTTCAGGTTTGGCCTCTCCTCTGTACACTTGGGATGCCTCAGCAAGCTTCCTAAACTTAGCTCCCCATCAGTACAACTTGGATGCCCCAGTCAGAAGATGTTTAAACAAACCCTCCATCTGGCACTGCCAATATGTACTTACTGAAATAGGATGAGCCATTTGTTCTATCAGGAAGATAATTATTTGATTCACAAGCTAGCAGAAACCAAACAGAGTAAATAAGCTTATGGGGAATAACTTCCACCTCATCTGATGCTGGAGCTCCTGACTGGCAAGTCCTCTTTACACGTATAAAGATAGTTTCTGAAAGCAAGTTTTGCTTTTATATTTAGGAAGAAGTACATGTTTATTCATATACGATGTATCCTTAGCCAATTCCTTTTGATAGATTTAAAAATCAGACCCTTTCCCATACAGATGCACAGTGCTTTCCAACCAGGCAAAAGTAATACTGCCAACAGCACCTATGAACATGAGGCCCCTCAGAAGTTGACAACAGGAAATTCTGGAAACTTAGCAATAAGGATGTGACGGAATTCTTGCCTTGACCCAACACAACAGGCATGCCTCAGGACCAGAAACATTGCCTTTTGCTCTAAGGCGAAGACAGTCAATTTAAAGCCAAATACCAACAACAGTAGTGGGATAGGGAGTTTTAAAGTCCCTCCACGACACACTTTGAGCAATGCCATTTTTTTTTCTTAAAACTATAGTTATTTTTGCAGTAATGAAATTCCAGAACACCCACAAAGAAAAACATACACAGAATTCCTAAACATTTGGATTATCCTAAGAGTCCTGCTAATTAAAACCTATTCAAGGCAAAGGAAGATGTTGAATAATAATTTTAATAAGATTAATACCAAAAATAGAACAAGATGCTCAAGGAATTGAATATCATCTTCGTACAACAGAAGGAATGCTTCTGGTTGTTACCTGAAAACTTAGACAACAAATTCTTGATTTATTATAAAGGACATTTTTAATAGACAATCTTTTTTTTTTTCACTTTACCATTATCATTTCCACTTTTTTTTTTTTTTTTTTTTAGAAAAGTTTCTGCTCCCACAAACTCTTACTCACAGGCTTTCTGAGCTTCCATATCAAATTTAACAAATTATGAATGGAAAGAATGAATATGTCCTCAAACACCAGGGCCTTACTAATGATTTGAAGTTGATAACTTTATGCTAACAGGAACAAACATAAGGGATAAAACTTCCCACAACATTTTCAAACAGTGTTACCTTGATCTTGCTTTGGACAGTTATTATGCAGTTCCTCATTCAGGGCAAAGTCCCTTACCCCATCCTTGTTTGTAAATATCAACCAGGGATTTTAAAAACCTATAAATATTTCAGATAGTAGCCACAGTGATTTGCTAGCAACAGCAACTACATCTTCCCACCACTTCTTCAAGTGACAGCTGGTAATATTAAACAAAAGATGTATTTGGATGGGCCCTAATCAGGCTGACGAAAGGTAAACAAGATTATTGCCCATCACTTTTTTTCAGATCAGGTGGAAAATAGCAATTATAGTAAATGAGAAAGACCAATTTCTGAAGGTTCCCCCCCTGCCCCCTTATAGGTATATTTAATCTAAATAGCCTCCCTTCTATTTCAATACTTAAATACTGGCATCTGTTCTCATCACCTGTAGTTTAAACCAGTCTCCAGTTATATGCATGACTGTTACTTCAGCTGCTCTGTTTTCTTCACAATTTTTTCTTCCTGATTCTTCCTGATACAGGACTTTTTCCTGTAGCAATACAGCAATCATCTGTTGTCCCACAGCACTGGTCAATAATATGCATTAACATTTAGTGTATTTGTCAGGGTGACGCTATCAGCAACTTGTAATGAATATAAATAATTAAACACATAAAACAAGATTTCTCTGCATTTAATGTGAACAAAAATAACAGCATCAGTTAATGTGGAGAGATAGAAAGCTAACATCATCATTAATTTATAAAAATACCTGCAAGGGAAAAAAAACAAGAGGTAAACTTGTAATAGAATATTAATCTAAAGGTTTTTAATTACATTAACAACAAACGAGAAGTACAGTGAGGAAAAAATGCATATTTTGAAGCTGCACATCACTATAGCAGACATCTTTTGCAGTAGTACATATTTCAGTAGTACTACTATTTCAGTAGTTGCAGTAGTTCTTGATATAGTAAAATATAACTATCCTTGTCAGCAAGAAATATTTGAAGTAATTGGAAACAGCTGAGATGAGGTCATATAAATCTCCCTGGACTGAGTGAGGAAAATCTGTGTATGGAGGTCTGACCATTTACAACCAGCAAGGCTTGTGGGAGTTTGTCTTTGACACGAGTAGAAACAGGACCAATTCCAAGGTTCACTACCCCAGACTTCTCTCAAAAGTAAAGCTACTCTCCATTTGGCCCAATACTTAAAATAATCAATTTATAATTTTAATTACCTAAATTGAAAACTTACAAGCTGAACTTTAATTAATATTAATCCTACATCAAATACCAGCACTGCAAAAAGCACTTCACAGTCATTATTCAGCAATAAACAGCAATCGGCAATAAATGAGATGACTTCAACTATGCATTCTGTGCAATCAATAACATCAGTGTGAATTTTAAGCAAAGGACAACTTAAGAACTAAATAAGATCCAAGACACCACAATTAAGCAAATTCTAGTGCTATTCTCTCAAATTATTGACTATATGCATACACACATGTGCAGGTATTGAATTGGAGACTTAAAGAACTGAAAGAATTGAACTGTAAATACATATTCTCTTTCATTAGGCCAAGTTATATTTATCAATTTATAAAATCTGACTTTTTATTCTATAAACAGTCTATAGCTTTTTCAGATATTTGGGGACACTTCTTTTTTGGGAGTATTATAGTCATGGATTTATGAACTCTTTCAATTTTGAAGACTAAGAAAACAAAAGTGAAATATTATCAGCAATATCAAGGGAAGGCAGAGTTTAGACACAGGTTATATTTTGTCTCAGAAAGGAACGATTCCTGTATCTTTTTAAACAAAGGACTCTGTAACTCTAAACCCTCAAAGCAAATCTGAGTCACCAGCAAGCCTTCCAAGAGTTTCACTTCTGCACTGGTTTGACTCATATAAATTTTATAAGAGCTAACTTGGAGCATTTTTTTTTTTTTTTCACTGAAATATCATCTGGATATAAGAACTTATTGTCACCCAAATTAATGTTTAACCATCTAATATCTAATATCTAATTAATCTAATATCTAATTAATATACATCTCCTTAGTAAATCAGTTAAAATTTCTACACAGGACTCCCTCTCTATGCCAAAGCTGTGCTCACTATGCAAACATTGCTCTGGGTGCTGCAGCTGGTCCTTTCATCCTTCCATCAGAAAAGCGAGGAAGGGCTGCAAGGGGTTGTCAGCATCCTGACCACGGACTGATTGCAGCAGTGGTGGTAGGGGTCTCTTTCACCTCAGCCTCGGCACCTTCATGGGGATGTTCCTTATCACAGTCCACTTCCTTCTCACTGGTTCACAGAGTCAGCTTTCCCAACCCCCTAATGCAGCCCCAGGGAAGACCAAGAGTTGTTGTTTGGCCCAAGGTGACTAAGGGAGGCTTGTCAGCACTTTCACCATGTTTGCATTCACAGAGCTTGCATTCACAATGCTCAGCCACATAAAGCAATAGCCATCTGACCACTACACAACAATTAAAAGCTAATAAAACAATAAATAATAAACATGCCAAGGTAAGCCTACACATGCCCTGGGATCCTGCACTATCAGATGAATACAAATCCTTCTGCCTTTTCCCTTGTACTGGCAATTAGCCAGGCTACAATTGTGAATGTGTTAATGCTCAGCAATGGCCAGAGGAAAATAATCTATTTATGTGTTACCTGGGAGTACTGCAGAAAAGATGTATGAAGACAGATGATGTTTGAGAAGTCTTCCTCCGCCTGTATAATTGAAATTTGTATAAAAACACTAAGACTTACCTTGCAAAGAGTATTTCACACACTGCGCAATCCAAGACTTCATTATTTCAAAATGTCAGGAAAATTCATGAATGCTGTCATGCTCAAAAGATAAAGCCTGTAGTTGGTAACATTAAAAAACCCTCCCTACCTTGAGAAAATCAGACAATTAAGCAATCTAACCTTGCATTCTCCTCATACCAGTTGAAAATAAAAAGGATAAGGACAGGACAAAATAATCAGAAAACAATTTTTGAATACATGCGTATATTAATGCTAATCCCAAAAGTGGTTTTCACCACCACAAAAAAAAGTATAAATGAGACAGACAACAGATGGAAAAGAAAAGAGGTTTATTTTTGTGCCCTTGAACAAACAGAGCAATACATTTAGAGGTATGGAGGTCAGTAGCACTTCAGAAACAAATAGATAAGATAGAATATTATATAACATGTTCATTATTCTCGGAAAATGATCTTTCTATAGATTTCTATACTAGCTTCTATTTATTCTTTTAATGTTCCATATTAAAAAAAAAAAAAAAAGAGATCAAACAAATGATTTTCGTAATGCAAAACGGATTTATATAATCTGTTTTCTACAACATGAGGGAAAAAGAATATTACAAAGTCATGTTGCCCTTTCCACTCAAAAGGAATATTGCTACTTACAAAAACAAGCCTTTATTGTCTTCAGTTTTTCAATACTCTAGCCAGTGGGATAAAATATCATTAAGTTGTTTCGGGATGAATACAAGCATGCACTCATTTGCTTTCTTGAAAAAGGTGTCTTCTTGAATTGGAAACCAAGATGAAGGAACATAAAAAGTGGGAAATCAATTACCTTGAAAACTGCTGCAGATACAAGTGGGTCTATAACCCTTTAACACAGCTAGCCCTGCTGTCTCACAATCTTTGGACATATTCAATCAAAAATATATTTATTATGTGAAGTTAAGATTTGGAAGAACAAGTACTGAGACTTTTAACGGTAATGAACAATATCTGTGCAGATCCATAAATAATCCTAAAGTGGACAATTAATTGCAATACTCAAGATCAAAGAAAAAGTGAACAACTTATTTGCTTTCTATCTGATTGCTCAGAAAAAAAGATCAGCATTACTCTCCTGACCACATGCTATTATCTATTGTGTCAAAGTGAGAAAATAAGACATATTCTTACTCTCATTAACTTTACAATAAAATGCTAAAACTGTAAAATAAAATATAAAAAAACTCATTTAAACAATATTTTAATGTTTTTAAAATAAATTTAATGGTCCACATACCCCAGATACTCCATTTAATGAATAAAAAGCACCGCAGTTGGTTTGAAAACTTTCCTAGTAACTTCCTTTGCTAATTAATCTCCTCTAGTCTCTCTTTCCAGAAACTTACACATAGAACTTAAGATAGATTATTCCAAAGAGTCATACTTAAAATGTTGTTTTTACACATGGATTCATCAAGTATCACATGATTTGTGATGACATGTGAAGACATGTGAAGATAAATTGAAGGATATGCATAGTAAATAGCAACTTTGGAATTAAGATAGGTCTTGGGTAAACTTTCAAACCAGAAGCAATCAGAAGACCATATTCCTCTGCAAAACATCTCAGGTCATAGAAAAATAATAGAACCAAGTTTTGAGAAAGTGCCTATCTTCTTGGAATGGCAGGACTAGCCATTTTTAACAATACCATAAGAGAGGAGCCTATGTGTGCTGAACAGACTTCTGAAAGGGTCACAGTGCTAGAAAGTTGGATGAAACTAAATAGTGGGAGATTAAATCAGAACAATCCCGGCAACTTCTCTGGAATATGCAAGCCCAACCATATGTGTGACAGTCAATCTCAACTCCTTACACAGAGAGCCTTACCTCCTGTATGGAATTAACAAATTAAATTAGCATAATGAAACTATAATAACTATACTATTATTAACTATAACTATTAACTAAAATTAATAGTGAGAGATTCTAGAAATTCTCAGGACGCTGGTGTGCACCTTAGAGACCCCACAAGGACCAGTTTCTAACATTACAAGGTTCATCAGGTGGTTTGCAACCCAAACAACAAGGAAATCCTTCCCATCTACGTTGGTAAATGACACGATAAAACATAGAGGATCACAGGTCACAAAACTAGAGCACTCTCTATTTTTAAGTCAGGTGGATAGATTCAAATTTTGAATGCATTATGGCAAAGCATAATGTTAGTGTAGGAAGTACTTACCAAATGGAGAAATCTGAAACGGTGACTCTGAAGAATGATTAGGAACTTGGAATAGAAAAGACATTCTTACATTTGTATTTGCACTAATGTGAAAGTTACTAAAATGCTGGATCCTTCAGTGCTCAAAATTTAAAAATAGCTGTAGAATGA
>PTEX01000267.1:873333-949338 GCA_003342815.1 Eudromia elegans | reverse complement strand
CTCCAGTGCCACAAGCGCTCCCAGTGTCCCCAGCCCCACGCGCTCCCTATGGATCCCATAGGCAGCAGCTCGATGCACACGAGCCCTGCGCCCCACGCGCTCCCTATGGATCCCATAGGCAGCAGCTCGATGCACACGAGCCCTGCGCCCCGCGCCCCACCCCGGCCCGTCACTCACCGGCTCCAGCGCTCGGGAGGCTCCAGCGCTGCCCGGGGCTCCGCATGGGGCCAGGCGCGATTCCCGGCCGGGCGGCCCGGCGCTCGGCTGCCGCCCCCCGGAGCCACAAGCGCCGCCCCGGCCCCGCCGCCAGCGCCCGGGCGGGATCCGGCTGCACCAGCTGCTCCCGCTGCCAGGAAGGGGCCTCTGCCCGGAAAGCGGCTCCGGCTCCTCTTTCCGGGAAGTGGCTGCGGCTCCCACCGGCTCCTCCGCCCGTCCCCCAGGGCGAGTCCCTTGGGGCCCTCTCGGCAGCCCCGCCGCCACCTCCTGCTGCTGCTCGCGCTGCGGCCGCGCCCGGCGCACCGGACGCCGCAGGGGGAGCGGGTCCACGGGCACGCAGAGGGCCCTGGGGGCCGCACCAGACGCCGCAGAGGGAGCGGGGCCATGGGCGCACAGTCGGCCCTGGGGTCTGCACAAGTGCCCATAGGTGGAGTGGGGCCACGGGCAGACGGAGGCCCCTGGGGGCCGCACGAGAGGCCGCAGGGGGAGCGGGGCCAGGGCAGCCCCCAGGGCCTTTTACAGAACACGGGACAGATTTCCAAAATCTCTATCCCAGTAAACTAGACTTGGAAAAAAAAATTATGCAGTTTTGCACCCATGAGAACCTCCATCTTTGTGAAATTCCTGGGTTGCTATTTATGCTGTGCCACATCTTAGTGCAGCGATCTTAGTTGGTACTAGTAGCAGAAAGCAGTTACTCCCTGTGAGTTCCTCGTTCCGTGCACAGAAGTTTTGAGCAGTTTAACGCTGTTTCTGTTCCGTGCCAAAACAGAAGTGCTTCTTTCTGAGTTGTTTATTGGTTTGCCTGCGTGGAGCTGCTGGCAGATTGGCATGTCCTTAGCTCAAGGGCCTTCAAGCTGAGCAATTGTGACTTCTCCATAGCTGCCAAGAAATGCCTACAGTTTCCAGAATCCCTTAGTTACATTTAGCAATGATGATGTTTAGATGGCTGCAGTTAATCACAAAGCTCAGGAACTTGAAGTGCTAATTGTCCAACTGGAAAATAACCAGGTGCACAGGAAAAATTCCCATCCTGCCACGTGGTGTTGTCTAGGCAGGACCCAAAGTCCRTGGCTTTACCCTGTCCGTTTGAGATGTGAGTACTTCTGCTCTTCCTGCTCAGCTTCTGCCAGGCTGATTCTGTCCGYGCTTATTTCAAAGCCTTCAAATCACTCTCTTGGACAAAATCTTGGAAGCAGAAAAAACTTGCAAAGCCAAATTTTATATTTTAAAAATATCTTGTTCCAGAAAACTGACAAAACTTGAGAGCTGCAAAATTTATCTGAATTTTGTTTTCTGCCTGTTTTATTTCATGCCATGGCATAGAGCTAATGCACTGACAGATCACTGGCAATACAGTCCTGAAATACCRCTTGAACAATTACAATTATTCCTCTGTTTTTACAGTTAATCAAGGGAACATTTGGTTCATAATCAAAAAAATCAAAGTCTTTCTCTAGATCAAAGTGTTCTGTCTTTGTAATAACATCCAAGTTAGATTTATTGCTCTGTGAAGGCACCACTGTGTTTATTTACATGTGCAGACAAAAAGCTCAAGTGGCTCACAAGGATTCTGAAATCAAAAAAGCAAAGTGAATAGAATAATTTGAATATTTGCATTGTGCCACAATCTAGCGCATCAGCTATGGGGCATACAAGGGAAGTCATAAATCAAAGTGATAGAAAGACAGCACAGGAGGTTGCAGCTCAGCTGGGGTTAAAAGACAGAGTGCAAAACCATGMTTCTATCAGGAGGCTGAGCAGAGATGGGAGCTTGAACCTTCTGTATCACTCGTGAGTGTTGTAACCACTAAGGTATTAGATAAGGGGCGCATTGCCCTCATAGGCTGCTCTTCCCTCTGTGTCCTTTATTTAAGGTTCGACCTTGGAGGCAAACCAGGAAGAAAACCATCTCCGTGGTGGATCCAAGTGCCAAGGTGCTCGACAGCATCAGGATTCAATGGTTCATCAGCCTTAACCCAGGCAGCCCCAAAGCTCAGACCGATGCTCCGGCAGGCAGGGMTTCAGGCAGGCATGGCGGCACCTGAAGCAGGAGGCAGGAGTCCTGGGCATCTCATGCTGCACTTGAAAAGCCTGCAAGAGACCAGCTGCCAGTGTGTTAATGGGACATATTGTCATAGCGAGGCAAAAAAGCAGAGTCCACATTTCAAAGCCCTTGGATATGAGTTTTTGGCGTGGTTTGTTTGGAGAGAAGTTGTTCTAACAGTGCCTTGAGAGACACAGAACAACTAAGAGTGTCTAGGGTTTGGTACATCAGTGGCYATTTCCTCTTGAATTGTGTGGGTGATGTGAATATAATAAATAAAAAGAGAGCATTTTGTGAAGGTAAAATACAGAATTATTCTCCCAGACTCTGGATCTGTCTGTAAGTGGGACATGTGCTTTTACTTCTATAGGAACTTGCAGAGTATGGTTCATCCAGTCTTCTAGGATGAGACACATGACTGGGATGGAACTGCTAAATACATCAGCATGTGCTTCATTGCTTCCTGTCCATCCCCTTTGTGTCAGTGCCTTTGATTTCGCTTAGCAGGGAAAAAAAATGAAGATAACTGCTTCATAATAAGAATTTTCCCAGTCCCAGGTCGTGCCAGGTCCGAAGACAAAGACTTAAAAGTTCACATTTCACTTTCAATGTACACTTCCATTTTTACAACTCCAGCCAACGCAAAGCCAAAGCAGAGCTTATCTGGAAGGACACAGATATCATGTGCTAGGTCCCTGCAACAAGAACATGGTGTGCAGCACTTTGCTTTTGGCAGAGAGTACAGCACTTTGGCTGGTGAACAAAACTGTACCCCTTGTTAAACAGGTTCGTGGCTGGGTCCTTGGCCACCTACAGGTCTCAGAGTTGAGCTCTGCCATCTAAAAGAAGACAACTGAAACCCAGTAGCACCTCCCCAGCTCCTCCTCAGAGGAGGCCCATCGAGGAGCAGGGTGCACGCAGGGTCTGTGACTGTGGCTGCAGGCAAGCGTGGGGGTTGCGCCGGGCTCTCTGAAATCCCGTGTGTGCATATTTGTGTCTGTGCATCTGTATGCAAGGGAGCACACAGCTCTGCATGCTTTACGAGCATTTCTGCTTATTTAAACACACCTGCAAGCCATGAGTTTGGAGTTGTTTTGCCTATTTTGCATATGTTTTTGGCTTATCTGGGAGCCTGGTATTATCYTCCTCCGTGGCTTTTAAAGCCAAAGAAGTGGCACTCAGCGACCTGCCCCTTCTCCATATATCCCTCATCCCTGAGAACTGGGCACCCCGTGCCCATGACTGCCAGAGCCTCATCTAGAGGGGCTGCTGCTGCAAACCACGGCAGGAGCTTTGGTGCTCCGAATCGCTCTGGGTCGGGGAATGCGGCACAGCTACGCCTTCACCAGTTGCCAGCTGGGATCTTCTGGGACTAAGGGCTGGCCCCAGCTCTYGTCACATCTCAGCATCTCGATGCTCAGGCCAGTGATTGCTCTATTGCTCCCCGCCATCACAGGAGAGCATAGCTCACACTTAGGACTTCAACTGAAACCCGGGCGTGACAGCACATGTGAGAGCAATGACTCAGACGTCACCAGAAAGCTTATTTTCCTTCCACAAAGAGCCAATAAAACGCAGCTCCCAGACAACAGCTAAAGCCTCTTCCTTTCCATCCCAGAACATTGCTGCCTGCTTTGTCAGCGGGACTTGCCTTATGGACATGGGTCACTGTGTGCCTATGGGGCATTAAAGACCTAATTGATGAGCTAATGCACTTGTGGAATCAGCTTAAACAAGGACAACTTTAAACAATCCAAGGGGATTAATTGATACCTGTGATTTAGCTAATACAGACAGTGATTTACAGGCCTTACGTATTAATTTAAAGTTTTACAAAGAATTTGAAAGTAAGCATAAAAAAGCTTGACTATGCCAGATGCTTGCATRAACAAATGGATTTGCCATGCAGGAGACTGCACCAAGGAGGGTYGTCTCCTAGCCACAGGAGGGCCTGGCACCCCAGAGATCAGAGCTCCAGGTTTGGAAGGTGTTTCGTATTCAGTGCTCATACCCATATTCAGTGCTCTCAAGATACATCTTCTTGTCACCTTTGATCACAGTGCAAAATCACACAATACAAAAATCAACTCTCAGAGACTGCTCTGTTTTTAGTAGTTTTTACCTAGCATTTAACCTTGGTTCAAACTCTAAGCAAAAAGGAGCTGTGCTGCCATTTAATGTGCTGGAAGTCCCAGGGCAAAGATACCCTACACGAGGCTGCACCTGGAGAGCTGGAATCTCCATGTGCCAGACGGGATCTGCCGCTGGCACAGGAGCCTGTGTATGTGATGTCCTATGTGCTACGTTGCCTTTCCAGCCCCAGAGGAACCCAGGACCCCATCCTCCGAGAGGGCAAGGACCTGCCTCACCCTACGGAGCAGCTCTCCTTGCAGTGCCACCCCAGCCCYGGGGGCTAGAGCAGACTCAGCATACTCTAGGTAATGCCAACACCTTTTCCCTTCTGGAAAATTTTGTCATGGTCTCGATATGTGTACTTGTTGTAAGTAGATCCATGCTAGGGAGCAAAAGTAGAGRTGCAGAGTACCCCACACTTGTCATGCTCCTGGCTTGTTCTCTTCTGGAGCAGGTGGACCCAATCTGCAGGGCCTAGTGCTTTGGACAAGCTCTGCCGCCTTCTTGGTACGCGCTCCAACATAGTCCTGTCTGCCCTCCCTTCCCACCACTGCTCTGCATGCTGCTCTTGCTCACACTCACGAGGCATTGGGGTCACCTCAAACTTAATGTCATGCTAGATGAGGGCTGGTGTTGCTTCAAYGTCTCCAAGGTGGTTATGACAGTATCCTTCATCTTGTGTGGATACCCCAGCTGCATGGGGCCAGTCCCCATGCTAGCCCTTGGCAAGACACACCAGGTCCTGACCATCAGGCTGTTGCATCATCCCACAAGTCCTCACGGACCTCTCCAGCTGCATTATGGACTGTATTGCTGGTAGACTGGGCACATGTGTGTCCTYGGCTTCATGGATCATGCACTTGGCCACTACACCAATCCTGAGGAACAGCTGGACCCCAAAATCTCCTGTGTTGTCCTGGGCATCACTGCCTGCTCTGGTTAACACAGCCTAGACAAAGACATGAGCATGCTGTTCTGTCTGTAGGGACAGTGTCAGGACCCAGATCTTCAACATGTATATGCGTCTTTACCTCCGAGAGTGGTCCTGAATCTTGTGTAGGTGGACAAGTGCATGAGGCCACCTTACACATAGCTTTGGTTTAGCATCATCATGGCAAAATAAAACATCAGAGCCAATGTTTCACCATCACTTTCTATGCAACAACTGCATCCTCTTCTGCATGCATCCATTCCATGGTGCAGGGGACAGTGGTATTCTGGGGAGGATCCTGGGCTGGAGCTACATCAACAGAGCAGAGGGCAYGAATGACTGAGAACCTGGGCACAGGTTTCTAATGCTGTGGTCCAAACTGATGCGACAGCAGTGCTAAGGAGCAGAGGAGGACAACCTCTGCATCAAGTTGGCAGGAGCCTCTGGAGCTTCTGGTCTGAGGAAAGCAGAGGCCTGGTGCTCTGCACCATGGGCTGGTGTCCCGTACTACGCCAGCTACGTGGATGCAATCCAGATCATGCACGGTGCCTTGGTTACACATGCCCTAGAGATCCCTAGTTCCCTGCATTTTGATCTCAGCATCCAAGATGCTGAACAGCATGAAGCACTCCGCTCCAGCGAGCCTTGGCACACCTGACATGCCAGCACCTCTTAGCATCCTGAAGGAGACGCAATGGGCTCTTCTGCATCCCTCGCGCTATCTGCATCCAGCACCACTCTGCTGTGCCCAGGTGTGGCTGGTACGAGGAGCACTAGAGTGAATAGGAAGGGGTCCCAGGCAAGGCACCCCGCGCACGCCAGCTCCGCGCCAGCACAGGAGGGAGGTGCTGGGAAGGGAGGTGCACGCAGGGGTGCCCGCCCCAGGGTGCTCAGAGCTGGAGCTGGGCCTGGCGGGGCCCACCGTGCTGCGGGAGGCAGGGAACACCCCGTGCCCCAGCCCCGGGAGCAGGAGAATGGCTGCAGTGCCGCGGAGTGGCCACGCGCACCAGTGCCGCAGGGTCCTGCCTTCGCCTGCCTGCTTGTTCAGCCCAAGCTGCATTTTGTGCAGGTCAGACATACCTGTCTGCAGTGAGTGCTCCTCAGGGCCATGAGCCAGGGAAGAGTGGAACTGTCCCTCTCTGGCCCTTCACTTTGCCACTTCATTGGGGTTTGGTATCCCTGGCATTGCCATTCACTCCATTTCTACCCACTAAGGGCTCATACAAACACCTCCCCTTAGGGTTTTGACGAGGCTAATGTTGGGTGTGAGGGTTTCCCTGCCCTTGCTGCCTTTTCTGAAGCTGAGGCCTCCTCGAGGTTTGCTGCCCCACTACCATGGCTCTTCTTGAAGCAGGCAAAGCAAGCCCTCATCCACAGGGAGAGAGCTGCAGGATGCTGTATCACTGCACCTGGGAAAGGGGATCACAGGCAGCCACGAAAAGGAGGAAAAGRGTATCTTCTTAAAAGCTTCAGCTCCCACTGTTCTACATGCCCATCCCTCCCTTGGTGCTCTGAGGACAGCCTTGCTGCCTGGATGTTGCTGAGCTACAAAACATGACAGCTTGCACTAGGAAAGGCACTCAGTGTCTTCTGGTGGGCCGGGCCTAGAGCTATGTGCCAGCAATGCTTAAATCAGGCAGTAAATGAGCTTGCAAGGGCACTGTGTGTGGGAACGCGTTACAGAGCTGCTGGTGGCTGGGTGAAAGCAGCAGGACAYGTGGGTGGTCACTCCACGACGGCTCCTTCCCTCATCTCACGTCATCATTGCAAGGCATCAGAAACATCCCGAGGAGGCAAACTAAGTGTGCCCAGGCCCTTTGGGCAACGTCCCATCATCCAGGAAACAGAAAAGAACGTGCCTCTGTCCATGCCAATCCCTAGGGCATGCCATGATGTGGAGAGCAGTGAGGGGTCTCTAAAACAGCAGGGACAGAACCGGCCCTAACTAGGATACCCCAGACTGCCACAGGAAAAGTAGGTCAGACCTTGACATAGAAACCTGCCCAGGAATTCAGGTGTGAGAGGCTGCAAGGCAAGGGGACATGTTATTCAGGAAGTCTGAACGACGAGGACACCCGAGTGGCCACCGCTGCCCTTGTACCCCAGCGCCAGGAGGGGCATCTGCAATTGTGCTCAAGCAGACAAGTGCTGCTAGGACTGGTGCCTCTTTGCTCTCAGAGCTTCAGTATGGACACAACACCCACACCCCCTCACCATTCTCTTTATTTACAGACACAACATCTTCTGGGGGGAGTGAGAAGGAGAAATGTTCCTGACCTGCCCGCTCGGGCAGTGGGGCACCTGCAGCAAGGTCCTTGTAAGCACTGTGCAGGGGAGAGACAGATGCAGGCTCCGTGAGCTAGGAAAACAGCTGGCTGGCCAAAGGTGTCTTTCCAAGGCTAAGCCTCACCTTTGCCTTCAAAGTCATCTATTTCCACCGGCCACCCACCATGGTCTTCCCACGGGCAGCCTTTGACCTGGAAGGGAAGCAGAAAAGCACACGCAGAAAGGCATTAGTGAATGGGAAAGGAGAGAAGAGGTGGACTCCATCTGAGAGGAGTCCATGAAAAGGGTCTCATCAGGCTGATCTGTCTCTGGTTGATGCTCACTGCCCAACAGGGACAGAGATCTTCAGGAGCATCTTCCCCAGGTTAGGCCTTGGGACCCAGGTTGGCCTGTGCTTTGGGACTGCACGGGAACAACCTCATGCATTTCACCAGGTGCTTCTAAGTATCCCTGATTCCCTTCCCATGTTCCTCCCTCTCAGGGATCCTACAGAAAAGGAATGAAGTATTCAGATCTGTCTGCACAGGGATAATARTAAGTGCACAACCTCTCTCTCAAGTACCACAATCCATGAGAGTGTGTTAGCCACGACTCACTGAACCATCTTCGTAACCAGCACGAAGGGAAGAGCTGCTGTGCACAAGAGTTAACAGAGAGGAAGAGGAGGAAGCTCAGATGTCTGGTGAAGAACGTTTCTGGCCAGACACTTTATCCCAAGAGTCACTGACCCTGCTCTAGCTGTCGATTGCCTCCTCCCCTCAGCCTTGCCCCTAACTTCATTTCAGCCCTGAGTGTTCATGCAGCTCGACAGTGGGAGACACACAGCACTCATGAAATGCCTGTACTCACCCTTTACTGCAGGAACAGGCCATGTTAGGGCAGAAAAGAAGAGAGACTTGATGTAAGCAAGAGGGAAACTGCTATCGGGCACACAGTGCAGGCCAAGCACATCTCATCTGAGCGGACAGGGCAGGAGGGAGTTGCAGGAGCAATGTGGTGCTCCTGAGGGTGGGGGGTTTAAACAGCCTGTGCCCTGGGAGTGYTATGAAGGGTCCCCAAATCCTATGCAAAGGACACAGAGACAGGATCCCCCTCCTTGCAGAGCTCTGACAGCCCAAGAGATTTCCCTTCTCATACGCGTTGGGTCTCCAGGGTCTTCTCTGACGTACAGGGCAGAGCTACCCGCCATGCAAGGACGGAGACTGCTGCAGGCTGGCAAGTCCTCTGAAAGACTAAGGCTCCACAGCAGAGCCTCATACAGAGATTCAAAGATCTCTATTTGCGATTCATCCCTAGCAAGACCTGGAGGGAGAAGCAGATGGAGTTTGGAGGCAATGGGGGCCTTAAAGGGAGCAGAGCAGTATGGACCAAGGCTCTTGGACTAGACCTGCAGGTCCATGAGCAGCAAGTAGCAGTGGCACTAGATGTAGAAGCAGGAAGAAAAGCAGGAGATCTGCGATAGTGACAGACACCAGGAGAAACACAGGGAGGGAATTAAGACAAGCAGAGTGAGGCACTTGGAAAGGCAGGAAGAGGGCAGGAAGAGTGCATGGCCTGCCCATTTACTTACACTTTCTGATGATCACTAACACGGTTTCGGAGAACGTTAATCTGCAAGAGAAACAGAGGTGGATGGTGAGGACTGGCAGGATGATTCATCAAGGGATGGTGTCAAGCTGAACCACTGCTCTTTCCCTTCCCTAGGAGTTCTTGTCTGGCTGCATARGTTTAAGCACGGACAGCCAGGAGCCCCATCCGCTACTTCTGGTTCCAAGCCAGGCTGAGGAGCCTCAGACACTGTCATGGTGATTCTGGGCCTGAGAGAGCTAAGTACTGGAGTACTAGACTGCCAGACACTGGGAATTGCTTCTTTAAGGTAAATGCAGTGCAGTGAATCAATGCAGTGAGAAGCCCATCACAGCACGAGGGATGTGTCTGGGGAGCTGGAACTCACCAGGTCACCACACAGGGAGCCCTGGCTGTATAGGACAGGGACTGGCCAGAGCTCCTTTCTTCTCCCTCAAGGCTTCCAAATCTTCTCCAGCACTTCCTAGCTTTATGCCCAGCCTTGCCAGAATGGCAGGGCATGTGGCTGGCAACTGCTGGGCTTGAATTTTGGGATGATCCTGGGTCATGTCCAGAGGTGAGACCAATGTGTTTTGCTTCTTGATGGTGCAGAGCCTCTCCAGCATTTGCTACCTTCTTCCCAAAGAGAGCACAGGGCTGTTTTCTTGATGCAATCAGCTTTCCTGTGACAGCACTGTGAGCCAAAGAACCCTCCTCATGTCCCAAATGGGGATGCAAAGAGACGGAGGAGATAGGAGTAGAAAGGATGCACTCAGGGCTGCCTTTGWGTCTCACCTCATATTTCTGCCGCTTGAACTTCTCTTGCAGGTCAAATTTCTCAGCCTCCAGATCACGGATGCTTTGCCACAGCTCCTTGGCCTTGTCTCTGTGGGAAGAGCTGACTGTTGTGAGTGCAAAAAAAGTGGGGCATGGCACACAGGATGTCACTGCRGGGGGACAGAGCAGGGATGACACCCTCTCCATGGTATGAACCATCTCTCCTCCTCCCCCAGTATGGGTCTTTCTACAGGCTCCTTGAGCAGCCAGGCCAGAGGGTGAGGCTGATGTCACACATGTGCAGTGCCACGAGTGAGGTCAGGATGCGTAGGGGACACACAAGTGTCATGCGTGTGAGTGTGGCTCCCTCTGATGGCCAACACCGTCAGCAGCGGCAGTGGCCCTGCAGAGCCACCAGCGTCCATGCCCTAGGTGGGGTTTTGTGGCCCATCGCCCCGCTGTGCCATCACCCCGCGGTCCAACCTGCAAGCACAGACCAGGCCGAGGTCCAGGGGGTGGCAGTATGAGCTGCGGTCTGTTGTAAACACCTCTCCTGCAGCCCGTCCTCACCTTAGCATATCCTCACCGAGGTGGTCAATRTTCAGGGGCTTCCGCCGCTCACTAAGGATCTTCTTCTTTTTCTCCCTCTCTGTTTGCTTCTTCCCACCCTTTTTCTCTGTCTGAAGAGATCAGCAATCACAAGAAAGGAAATCTGCCTAACTATTCCTCCCCTCCTCCCACCCAGCCCCAGCTTCTCCTGTCCCTCCTGGGCTCTACCCCAATGCCCATCCCTTGCTTGGCCTCCTCTGCTTTTGGGGCATGAGAAGCACTTGAGTTCTTCAAGGAAATTTTGACAATGCCAGACAAGATAGCCCTCCACAACACATCTGGTGCTTTAACAAGTCAACTTTCTGCCCACTTTTGCTTTCCCCTGTGCCTCTTTGCCCCTTCCCTATCCCTGGGGGCAAGGTTGGACTCCCCAGCATGTGGGCTCGGTTGGCATCTGCAAAGCAAGGCTCTAAACTCAGTCTGACTTTCTGCCCAGCCCACAGTTAAGCGCTTCCTGAGGGCACCAGCAGCTTCACACAAAGCACCCCCAGGACAGAATAAAACCTTCTGCATGTAGCCTCCAAAATGCAGCATGTTGGAGAAAGCTTTCTTCTTCCGGGCCTCCTCTTCAGCCCTCTTCCTGGCCTCCTCTTCCTCTTTGCGAGCTCTCTCTTCCTGCCAGGGTTAGAAGTGGATTAGGAGAGGATGGGCAGAGACCTCGCAGACGGGGGTCCTGCGCATCCAGACAGCTTGTGCTCCACGGCAGCACTTGCGCTGGAGGAGCTGCGGCAGCAGGGCTGGATGCACCACGGTGCTCAGCAGGGAGCACCGCCGCAGCTCAGGGATAGGGAATGCCAGGCGCTCCGGAATGGGCTGGCGAAGGGCAAAGACAGCCCTGAGGGTGCAATCAATTCGCGCTGGCCCCAGGAGGGAAACTCACAGCCATGCGGGCCTGGCGCTCCTTCTCCCTCTCGCTGCGAATGCGCTGCTGCTCTGCTCTCTCTGCTCGCCGCTGTTCCTGCGGAAGGAAAGGACGTTGGCCTGGGCATGCTGGGGAATTTGCATCYTCTGCAACACGTCTCTGACCCAGAAGCCAGGCTTTGTGAACCCCAAGGGCAGATCTCCTGCTCCCACTTCTTCCAGGGGAGTGCATGGACTGGAGGCCACCGTGGAACGGGTCTTTGGTGCGGGTCTGCGGCACTGCGCTAGCCAAACAAGGGCATTTCCAGATACCAGGACACAAAGACCTGGCTCAGCCTTCAGGCCATTTCTTACTGGGACACAGAATGYCTCAGGTCTTGCTATCGAGGATGTGGGGAAAAGATAGGGCCTCTGCCCACTTGGGAGAAGATACCAATAGTGATAAAGGGACAGAGCAGCAAACATACGATCCTGTCTTTGAGGGACATCAGCTCCTCTTCCTCCTTCTTCCTGCTCTCAAAGTGGGCTTCGATGAGTGCCTGCAGTTCATTCAGGTCCTTCTCCATGCGCTTGCGGTGGATATCCTGCACCAAAGGAGAGTGGGGACAGGTTCACACCAGTAGAACCTCCTGGAAGCTGCAAGAGCTGGTGGGCATGACGAGAAGGAGGGTTGAGAGAGGAACACCCCATGGGATGGACTCAGGAGTACTACTACTCACATCAAAATCCACTCTCTCCCCATCTGGGATTTTAGGGGGCACCAGGTTTGGCATGAAGAGCCTGCAATGAAAGGTGATTAGGAGGGCAGTGAGCCACAAGGCCCGGAGCAAGATGGGCCTTTCTTCTGTGCACTGATGCAGCCGGCTCAGAGCTATGAGCTTCATCACCACCAGGGAGGCAGAAGGAGCGTGTTCCGAGGACAGCGAAGTGTGGCGTGCTAGTTGAAGGCTGCCAGCTGGACTGCCTGGGAGCAAGACCTCTGCCATTCCCGGGAAGCACTCCAAGGTGCCTGCATGGCTGGAATAACTCTACAAGCAGCAGGCAAGTTTGTTGGCCACATCTTTTTGCTAGGGGCCCCAGGACTGGCAGCCACCCATATTGCTCACACGAAAGAGTACAGAGGAACTGTAAGGCGCAGCATAACCTGACACACAAGTGGTCCCCCTGCTCTCATCACCTAAGGGACTGAGGGAGGGCAGGAGACCCTCAGTAGGGGCACATAAATGCCAAGGTCTGATCACGACTGAGATCAGATCTGCCTCTCAAACCACAGCATCCAGGTGCTTTGTGAGGATATTCTAGGTTCCTGGGAACAGCCTGCAGTCCCTTTGCTTCAAGCCAGTCTCAGGGATGACCCAGGGATGCAGGTGCTCCAAAGCCCCATCCCACTCCAACCATGGCTGGGAGTGTAATGGGAAGGAGACATCCTCACCATGCTAAGAGCTATATACCCCAGGCTGCGTGGAGGAGCACACAAATGTCTGCTAGCTGCAAAGCCAGATTGTGGCTGGACTGCTTCCAACAAACACATAAAACACTTCAAAAGTGCCAGTCGTGACCCATTCTCAGGATTCCCTTCATAGTCCCTGTTTGTCTATATGTTCTTCTGTTTTTCTACCTGCACTTTTGTGTTTCTGAGGCCTCAATATCCCATGTCCTTTACAGATCTCAGTAGTACTAAGCACATCACAGAGCCTCTAATCTGGCACCAGAAAACTCATAATTCACACCTGGAAATGGAGAAAATGCATCCACACTTACTTGGGCTTTGGCTTCAATTCACCTGCAAGTCCACAGGAACCAGAGAGAAAGAGAGCATTAGTGGAACAGAGGTATTTGCTTTCACACCTCAACCCAAAGCCCAAAAAACTCTCCCAGGCTGCCTCTTTCTTGTCCACAGCACAGGCTACGTGACACATTGCCTTTCCATGGAAAGGTGCGTGTGGAGGTATCCAACTTTGAGAAACGTGTATTCACCCGCTGAGCTGAGGGGTGTCCAGAGCACCCTCTCTCCCAAGATCAGGCAGTTTTGCAGGTCACGTAACGGACAAGGTCCTTCCCAACTGCCTGCCCGGTCCGGGTGAGCCAGCCTGCGAGCACAGATTCAGCTCAAGGCAGCAGTCTAGCTCACCAATGGCTTGCTTGTCTCTGCTGGAATCCCCAGCACAAGTGGGAACCCCAGTGTTCCTGGGACTCGAGATCTGTCAGGGCTCAGCCCCAGGCAGGAGSGATGACACCACCAGCCCGTTTCAGCCCTGTTCCAGCTGAGCTCTCCTTTTTCAGCACCTCCAGGGGAGGTGCCAGACCGAAGAGAGGACAGGGGTAATGGGTGCAGGGACATTCTTCTCCCCTCACCCACCACGAATGAGGATGGATACTTCACCTTCCCCAGGCTCCTGCTCTCTGTCCCCCTCTTCACCTGTGGAAAACATGGTGTTTTGCCTTCAGAAGACCATTCCTGATGTCCACCCAGGCCAAGCATGGCAGTAGGGTGGTTCAGTCTGTTCCCCACTGCCCCATGCTTATYCCTACTGGAAAACCCATCAAGGAATATATGGCCTTGGAAAAGATCTTCATGTTTTCTATGGGAGGTAACCCAGATGCCAGGACTGCAAACTGAGATGCCAGGAAAGATCTGGCCTCAACAGGATCTGAGGAGGGTGAGCAGAAACGTTGAGGGGCTCCAGGATGAGTGGGGCCAGAGCAGATCCCTTATGGATGTTGCTTTCCCCCAAACAGGCTGAGAGCACCCCAAAACCCCTCAGAAAGAAAAAAGACACCTTGCAAGAACTCAGATTGGAAAAGTAGGAGCACTGTCCTTCTTCATTTTGGATGAATCTTTTTATGTAGCAGCACAAAGCTATCATCATTCTTGCCTCCTGCAGGCCCCTTCTTGCCCTACAGAACTGGCAGAAGAAGAGTGAAGGGCAACTCTACTGCGTTTACATCAGAGTCTCTATCATAATCATCAGCTGAATTTGATCCTGAAAATCATCATGATAAGGGCTAACATCCTGTGGCTTTGGGGTCAGGACTGAAATGGCCAAAAAGTGGTCCCTTCTCCACTCCTGCTTTACCTTCTCCTGGTGCCTTATTTTCATCTTCTTGCTCTGTTTCAAAAGCAATAGGGAGAATACAGTAAAAGAATCCACAGACATTCTACCACATCCCCATTCTACATGAAGGGGTCCCAGCACCCTGCCTTCCCCACCATGTTTTCCACGTCAGATCTGATCTTRCCCCACCAGAATTTTCAGATCTGGGACATAGATGAGATCACTCAGTTTACTCCAAAGAAGTCCAGAGCTCTTGGGTTACGAGATATTTCCAAGCATGACACCACCAATGGATTTCCCAGTTTGAGGCAAAGGTGGCCTCTTGTTGAAACAGGCTTACCTCTTTCTTGGTACTACATATTTGTGTTGGACATGAATATTTTGGAAACAGGTCAACCAGCARAGAACACTTATCCTCATGCTTGCGCACCCGAAGGTCTCAGCATTTGGTAGGATAAGGAAAGGGCAGCTCAGTTTTGCCACCCATTTATGGACAGCCACAGAAAAGGGGGAAAGCAAAGCTTTCTCTTGTGACCTGCTGTCACAAGCCACACTGAAGCATCCCAACCCATGCTCTGCAGCACAAGAGGAAGAGCTGGCACCCCACCAAAGGCAGAAACTTATTGGAGCCAGCTGAGCCATGGAAGCCACCACACACCTTCTGCCTTGGTTTCTTCTGTTTCCTCTTCCACTTCCTCTACMTGTTCTTCCTGATCTGTGGGATAATGGGCAGTGTGAGTCCCACAGCTGGAGCTTCCTTTGACTCCTTACAGACTCAAGTAACAGGACAGGCTGCTACATGGAGCCAACCATGGACAAACCCAGGAGAGAGGCTCAGAAGTAGAGGTAGACATAGGAGAAAAAGAAAAAAGACAGGAAAGGACTCTGACTCTTATTCATGCGCTGATCTGTGTGCTTAGGTAGGGAAATATATATAAATATATATATTTATTTATATATGCACCTTCTGGCTAGTCTCTGACTCCTCTCCTACTCTATGTGCACCTCTGCACTGCCACACACTCAAGCAATGCAGAATGAAAGGACCAGGCACCATTCAGGGCTGCTCTTGCAGAAATGCCCACTATACAGAGATACTAAATCAAAATACCCTCCCCCTTAGACCACAGGGCAGGGGGGGAGTTATTCCTCCTGCTCTCCTGTACCCAGCAAAAAGCAAGCCCTACTGGCATTAAAGAAGGTGTCTTCAGCTGTTCTCCATCTTATTTATGATGCAGATGGAGCATCTTTTCCACTGGAGGGAGCAGTGCCCTTGCAAGAGTCCTCCATCAGAGTCAGGGTGATGCTGGGACCCGCRGGGACTGGGAGGCCCTGAAGGATTTGGAGTGCCATAGCCCAAGGGAAAGAACAAGAGAAAAAGGCACAAGAAACAAGCTATGGACACATTTGCTCCAAGGAGGAGAAGTAGAAAACACAGAAACTGAAGCAGACATGCATAGTATAGCGCGACGTGGAAGGTGGAATGCAACAAGYGACACGGAGAAGTGGAAGAATGAAAGAAAAATGTTTCCCAACCAGGGAAATGCAAAAGGACATGACAACTCACAACATACTTAGAACATCAACAGAGAGATGAAATAAAGAAAGGTGTAATAACTACCATCTTCTTCTTCTATCCATTCTTCCTCTTCTCAGCCRGGAAGGAGTGAAAGGAATAAGTGGAAAGGTTAGTCAGATGCCATAAARCTGTGGGGTCTACTATGGTATGCAATGAGATGAGGACTCTAGTATTGCATTAATTTCTCTCTTGAGCTGCTTTTTTGCTTTTAACACTGTGGGTGTTTCGCTGCACAGTAGGTCAGGCACTAAAAGCTTTCCTCAGCAGGCCCACAGTGCAGCCCAGCTCAGCATGCACAGCCCAGCTGACGTGTCAGAGCTGCTGAATGCACAGCAAGATTTGCTCCCTCCTCAGACTGAAGCAGTTGGAAGTTTATGCTTGAGCATAACTAACAAATTCAGCTGAGACTCCAGTTTTAGGTAGAGCCTAAAACTGTTGCATTCAGGAATGAGCTGCAAAAATCTGAGTCTGCATTTCTACCCCCTTTTCCGTGTTCAGAGCTGGATTTTGATAAAAGAACTCCCAAGAACATTTGGGCTAGTTCTCCTCCACCTGAAACATCAGTGGGAACCATCTGGAGCATGATTTCATAGACTTTTTCTGGTCATGATTTACCCATTGTAGTCAAAGAACTCACCAACACAAACCGCTCAAGCAAAAGACAGACCCAACAGCTATAGTCTGTTGGTCTTGGTAACTGCCAGTGAAAGACCTACCTTCTTCAACATATTCCTCTTYACAGAGCACACGTGTGCAGGGGAGAGAGAAGGCAAAGAAGGGATAAGTTATTGGAGTTGTTCTAATCATTTCCCGTTTCAGCCTCCGCGTGACTGCAGGTGCTCCACGTCCTCTTACCTTCCTGCTCCCTGCAAAACACGATGCAAATTTGGATTGATCCACTGAGCTACACTGATGAGCTGCAATGAGAAGCACGTGTCAATTGGTAGTCCAAAAGGGAACTGGGAATTTTCTCAAGAGTGGCTTGATCTTTCCCATAGAAACAGGCAATGAAAATGYGGCAGATTGGTGTGTTGCATGCAGTAATGTGATAGAGGGAGAGGGAAAGGCCCAAGTCATATGTCATCCTGCAGGTTAGGATGTTAGGAGCTGAAGTGTTTGATTTACACTTCTGTACCRGTCACTGTTTTGCAACATTAACTTCTTGAGAAGATCGGGTGTCTATGGCCTGCAACTCTAGACACAAGATATCCCACGTCCTGCCTCAGCCCTGACTCCTTTCCTGCCTTTGGATGAGTTGCACAGTCTATGTTTCATGTGCAGAGGGAATACCAGATATGGAGGGCAGACCCGTTGACGAGATATAGGAGGCTGTGGGAGCTTCAAGACACAGGCAAAGGATTCAAATCTGCTGAATCTGYTTCTACAGCCACGCAGCTTCAATGGGGAGCTCCTTCTCTCTGTGGTACGGACAGTGCCCTCTCATACTCTGCGTCCCAGGAATTCTTATTGCTCCCAAACTCAGACCTCCTTGCAGGATGCTCTAAGCTGGCACGAGGACCCCCACCAGCAACAGAAGGATGAGCTTGTCCTTTTCCCAGCTTTGTCTCATCAATTTAGATGGCATCACTTTTAGTGGATAGTCCCCTTGCTGCTTTAGTCTTCATACAATTCCTAATGCAATTCATACAATTCCTAGCCCTGCCACTGCTGGGAACCTCAACACTAGCTCAGCAGAGGAGCAGGCAGGCCCAGGAAAGGCTCCCAAAGTGAGGTGGAGTAAAAACCAGAGCTAATGCACCATGAACAGAACCTACAAGGGTTGCTAAGACCCTGTGGAAAGGTAGGAATAAGGAGGTGAAAAAAGGTGTTTAAAAACATGGCACTTACTCTTCATATTCTTCGACGATCTCTTCAGAGTCCGACATGACTGGTTATCTAGCAGAATTCAAGGCAGATTGCAAAGAGTGAGCATTAGGAGCTGAGACAAGAGCAAACACAGCCTGTCCTGTGGAGCCTCCCGAAAGCATTTCTTGACGTGAGCTGTCCCCAGCCAGGCCGTGGTATCTCAGCTGAGATAAAAACCCCTTTCCCCTTCCCTCCTGTCCCAGGATCACACTCAACTCAAATAAGAACCGGGAGATAAGGCACAGCTTCAYGCAACACCGATAACTCTGGAGTCAGGAGTGGTGTCCGGGACACAGAATGCCCTCGCCAAAGTGGTCTCAGGGTGCTGGGATTCCTCAGAGCATGGGAAAAGAATCTAATTACAAAGTTCAACTTGCTTTGCTTCCCTTATATTTGTAGTGTGGTTGAGATACAAAGATTTGCCCTGTTATCTCAAATTTACAGCCCTGAAAAGCCAACATGATGTCAGTAGAAACTCCTAGTCCAGCCCTTACAGAGCAGAGAGTGCCCTGGGCTCTRCTGTCGCATCTTTATTCTTGTCTCTGATGCAGAACTGCTAAAGGATATTGGATTAATTACGTCTTCCTCCCATACCTTCCTTCCTCTTCTGCAAGGACAGCAAAGCATCTTGCAGGCTCCTCAGTCACAAAATGCCACAGAAATGACAGATACGGATTTTAGTAAGATCTCGGTCACCTTAAATCCTCTTTCCTCCACTCCRTCTGGGCTTTGGCTTAAGTGACGGCACGCTTAAATATATTGAGAATTTAATTCTTTCCAAAACCTGGGATCGAGCATGGCATTTACTAAAGATGAGGTTCAATCTTACAACACTATCACAAAATATCCAGGAAAAGAGACAGGGCTGGCGACAGAAGCGGTTTTAACGGAAGCTGATAAAGCTAAATCTCTATCTAGATTAAGATAGGGCAGGAATCAGTCACAACCTGATTTGGCAAAAGAGCTAACAATTGCTTTTAGGAGTGCAGCTGCAGAGGTAGATATGGCCATGCTCCTCCTCCCCAGAACACCTGTGTCCTTCCCAAGCACATTCAGCTGGACTCCAGCATGACTCCAACATCTGCTCATCATCCCACCTCTGTGCAGCTTCCCCTGATGCTGCATCACCAGCTCTGTGCAGACTGACCCTCCCAGCAGCTCCCAGTTTCACAGATCTGCAGCCCGTGTCTGRGCACTGGTAAAAGCCTCATCACCACCTCTCACGTTCGTGCCAAACCTCGGCAAAGTGGAGATGCAGCAGGACAGTTTAAGGCAGTTCTAGAAATAACTTCCATGTGCTAAAGCACCTGTTCCCCGAGCAGCTCTGCTCACATCTCCTCTTATCAGATGTCTAGGAGCAACTGGTCCTGGCTACATCTGTTCCGCATTTATTACTTGTGATGCGTGGGACAGGCTTCATGATCACTTACTAAAGATGCTGACTGCCTGAATCTGCAATGGGAATGCATGGGCATGGGAAAGCTGCATTGCATTCCGAGTGCCTTTGCACACCAAGCTTGGTAACACCTCACTTCAGAGCCATGACTCAGACGGCGCTTTCTGGAGGCAAATGATGTCAGGATTCGTTCTCATCTGCCTTGGGTTCTCCACCTGCATTTGCCATCATCATTCCAGACTTTCCCTTCACTGCAACTGATCTTAGCCTTGGTTCTAAGCACTCAAGACTTGATGTGATCCTGGCACGAGGGTGGAGATTCCCTGMAAGCTGTTGTAGTACAAACACGTATTTGTGAAAAAAAATTTCTACACTTCCCTTCACATTCCCTCTCATATATCCTACAGAGCAATTCTTGACGAACAGCAGGAAAAGCAGAACTGCTAAAGAAATGCATGAGAAAAACTAATGTTATATTGCAAAGTCTTCTCTAAAGAATTATTTATTCACCCCATAAGCAGGCTAAATCTTTGGGTTGAAACTATGAAAACTTGTTCTGAAGGAGCTAAGAGAACGGAGTGGATATATTACAGAGCAGATATTACTGATGCCAAATACTCTCCCGTTATCAGCTGCGGGTTGAATAGTGCAAATATCCTCCCTCTCTTCCCAATGCCCACTCCTTAAGCGTGGGGCTGGCTGCTCCCTCCTCCAGAGAGGGCTGATCCTCCACAGTTCACACAGTTCCTGCAGGGCAGCCAGGTCTTCATCTCCAGCGTCACCGCCTTCCCCCCCGACCAGGCCAGGTCACACACGCAAGTCTCCTGCCTCTAATCCACCCTGGCTGATAGGGAACCAGGGGCCATCACATCCATCCTGTCTCACCYAAAAGCACAGGGGACAGGGACCTTTATCAGGGGTCCCCGGCACTGTGGCAGCCAGGACGCTTCTCAGCCACCTTGGCGTGAACCAGAGGTAACTCCAATGGAGTGAGATGCATCACAAGCAAAAACCCATTGAGGAGGGTACGGATGCTTTATCTGGGGAAATATCTTGGTGGCAGAACGATGGTCACTCATCCAAGTGGAATCAGCTGGACAAGGCCAGTAAGTGCAAGCCAAATCCTTCTCAGGTGTTCTTTGCTCTTTCCTAGAAGCGACCGAGCAACTTTAGGCACGAGCAGAGGTGCTCTCCCCGCCCRCCGCCCTTACCTCTCCCACGGGGTGCAGGTGGGATCCCACGGAGCCCAGTGGAAGCTGGCGGGTGTCTGAGAAATGCTCTTTGGGAGCAGGAGGCTTTAAGGGGGCTGCAGAGCCCACCCCCGAGCGGGCAGCGCCGGGAGGAATGTGCCCGGCGCCCAGGCAGGAATGCARCACTTGTGAGCTGCTATTTTGGCAGCCGCAGCCATGGCCCCCTCTGCAGCTCCCTCTTCCCCCCGCCCAGGAGCCCATATAAGCCCAAGCTATTGTGCAGCCTCAGAGATTTGCTATTTTAAAACCGCCAGAGCAAGATACGCAAGTGCCCGAGGGGCTGACACAACCCAGGCAGCTGTCACTTTCTAGGGTTGGGGATGCTGATAAGTGAGCGCTCCCACAAGGGGAGGTCTGGACCCTCTGCTGCAGCCCAGCCAGCAGGCAGGCCCTGAGCCAGGCTCGCTCAGCCTGCACGCTGCTCCCAAGATGCTGTAGCGTGACAGCGTGGGGCACACGAAGCTGGATGCTTGACCAGGACAGTTTCTTGAGAGCGCCCAGGTTCATGTGTCTTGGCTCTGTCCGCCAAGCCTGCTCCAGCTGTACAACACTGACACCAGCACAGCTGGCATTTGCCTTTGTCTCTTGCCAGAAGAAGGGAAGCCAAGCTTTCCTCTTCCCAAAGCTGGAGCACACCAACCAGGAGCATCTTAAAAAGAGTCTTTTTTATCATTATTATTATTATTATTATTAGAAAAAAAACTATAATGAATGGAGAAAAAACAGGTCCTCTTCAAAGCGTTACAAGCAAGATCAGGTTTAGGGTGAGCGATAGAGTCCCACACGGCATTTAGACGCTGCAGTGGCTGTTGGAGGCACAGCCCTAGCCCATGGCCTGGTCCCTGCACAGGGACCTGAGCACCATTTCATGAGCTGGCCTCCAGAGAACACCTCGTGGCTGTTGGTGGCAGATGTTCYCAGGCAGGCTCAGCAGGTGAAAGAGGCAGGAACCAGGTGACCTTGGGTCCCCATAGCCAAGGATAAATGGCTCCTGAGGAGTGGTGAGAGGGAGGAAAGAGTTTACAGGGGCCTTGCACTCAATTAGGCCCAGGACTGGGCCTATAAATAGATCATGGCTATTCCACCCTCCCCAGAAAGGGTTTGCTGCTTGTAGGGGGCAGGAAATGAAGGGRGTAGGATGGAGGAGGGCAAATCTCCTGCTGAACTGTCACAGGAGTGGAGCACCAGGGCCACTAGGTCTACCTCTCCTCCAGGAGACATTTTCAAACCAAGCCTTTACAAGCAGCATTCATCTGCTTCATCTGTGKCCGTGTGCCTTACAGCAGTCGCAGATGGAGAGAGGTTTCATCTACCTGTTCCAGCCGTGAGCCTGCCATGGGACAGGGACAACATCGTCCACAGACAGGCAGTTATAACTGCCCTGGCCAGGCAGCCTCTCGCCCACCACCATGACCCTGCAGCAASGGGTGTGTGTAGTTCACCCTTTGCAAGCACAGTTATGGGGCACATTCAAGAGCTAGGAGCAAAACACCCAAGTGTTGCGAGGAGATGGGGCCGGACTCTGCCTTTGGCATCTGCAAAGGGCCTCGAGGCCTGGATATTCCCAGACAGGGAGTGGGGGAAGACTGGGGGCACAGGAAGAGTCTTCTAGTCTTCTTCCTTCCCAGTCCACAAGCAGGGGACCCCGGCCACCCCTGGGATCCACCCCACATGGCGTGCTGGGGATTCTCATGGCAGTGGGCTGCTTGGGTGATTAGTAGGGCCGGACTTTGTTCTTCAGAGCAGATCACCTTTCCCCAGATCATCTCATACTGTTACAGCTGGAAAGGAAAAAAACCAAAAACAAACAACAACAAAAAAAGTGAGAAAAAAGGCATCTGCTTTAACCAGGACTGTATATGCCCCAAACAAGAGCCATTTATCACTTAAATTACATCGTGTCCCATTTCTCTCCCTCTCACAGACCAGATACCTTTTGTCCTTGTGTCTGTCCCCAGTTCCTCCMCCTCCTACTGACCCTCTCATGCACCAGTTCTCAGAGCAGGTTCACACGTACCTTGGTGTCCCCAGAGGAGTCTCTCGGCTGCTTTACCCAGACATCACGCTTTATCACACTGTTTACTCTCCTGATGTCCTGCAAATGAGAGAATCAYAAATGGCAGGAGTGGTTTTTATGTTCCATGCACCACGCACGATTGCCTTGGTGTGACTTGAACCAGACCTTCGAAGCACATGTGCTCCTGATAAATCAGTCAGCCTTGAGCCCCCGGGAGATCTGTTTCCTCAAAACCAAAGCACAGCTCCGATCCCTAGAGACGGAGGGTGGCAGATCACTACTGCAGGAAGAACCCATAAAGGAGATGCAGGCTTTACCCTGGAGTGACTCTGGGAGTGAACCATACGGACACGTTTGCGCAGCCCTGATCTCTGCACTTCTGCACTTGAGATGCCTGGACTTGCCTTCACTGGTTACAGGGCTGGGCTGGAGCTCCCCGTTCTGGAATCTGTATCCAGGTAGGACATTCTGTGCTACAACCGRTAGCAAAAAACACCATATCCTTGTAAGGGGTGACCTCTGCCCAGCTCCGCAAAGGCTGGAGCCCATGCCAAATCTCTCCTTTGCAAGCACAGGAACTTACCTGGAGTCCAAAAGATCTCCTGCCTGACTCATGCTTGRAGTCCACCTGCCTGGAACAGCACTAGCAGCACTGACTCCTCTCACCTGAGCATTTTGTACCCTCAGATGCTGAACACACTTGGGGGCCAGAATCTGCACAGAGAGGCTTCCTCATGCCCTGGGAGATGAACACAGACCATGCCTAGACCAGGGCATGCTCCCTCCTTATCCTACCACCGGCTGAGCACAGCTGCCTCTGAACCTTCTGGGTCAASCTCAGAGCATGACAACAAGCAGAGCCCTGGCATCTCCCCATGGTGGTCCTGAAATACCTGAATAACAGGCAGAACGTGTCCTTAGGAGATGGCAAAGCTCCCCTTGAACCTTTCAATGAGTGTGACTGCTCAGGCTCACCAGGTCTGGGCTGTCCCTGTTGCTTGCAGCAACGGGGACTTGTCCTGCCAGGACTCTGCCCYAAGATGTCCCCTCAGCAAGTTTGCTGATGACACCAAACTGGGAGGAGCAGCTGATAGCCCTGAGGGCTGCGCTGCCGTCCAGAGGGACCTGGACAGACTGGACAGCTGGGCGGCGAGTAACCTCATGAAGTTCAACAAGGGCAAGTGCAGGGTCCTGCACCTGGGGAGGAATAACCCCAGACATGCCTACAGGCTGGGGACCGACCTCCTGGAGAGCAGCCCCACAGAGAGGGACCTGGGCGTCRTGGTGGACGACAAGTTGACCATGAGGCAGCAGTGTGCCCTCGTGGCCAGGAGGGCCAATGGGATCCTGGGGTGCATTAAGAAGAGCGTCTCCAGCAGGTCGAGGGAGGTGATTCTGCCCCTCTACTCAGCCCTGGTGAGGCCGCACCTCGAGTACTGCGTGCAGTTCTGGGCTCCCCAGTGCAGGAGGGACGTGGAGCTGCTRGAGAGAGTCCAGTGCAGGGCTACAAAGATGATTAAGGACCTGGAACATCTGCCCTAYRAGSAAAGGCTGAGAGAGTTGGGCCTCTTCAGCCTGGAGAAGAGAAGACTGAGAGGGGACCTGATCAGTGTGTACAAGTACCTCAAGGGAGGGAGTGAGGAGGATGGGGCCGGCCTCTTGGTGGTAGCCAGCGATAGAACTAGACAAAACGGCCAAAAATTGAGGCGCCAGAAGTTCCACAGGAACTTGAGAAAGAATGTCTTACCAGTGAGGGTGACAGAGCCCTGGAACAGACTGCCCAGAGAGGTGGTGGAGTCTCCTTCTCTGGAGATCTTCCAAACCCGCTTGGACACCACCCTGTRCCACRTGCTCTAGGRGACCCTGCGTGTGCAGGAGGGTTGGACTAGATGATCTCTAGAGGTCCCTTCAACCTTAAGTATTCTATGATTCTATGACTCTAWGATTCTACGATTCTATGATTCTATGTCAGCACAAGCTGGTACCTTGCTCTTTTCCTCCTTGCTGGGCTCCTGTGTCCGGCTGATCCACAGATTAATGCGGGATGTCACCGACCCCGGGATCTTCAGGTTGTCCTGTGGCACACAGAGGAACCAGGGTTACAGCACCAGGTCTCCAGTGGCGCGAACACAGGACAGGACAATGTCCAGGGCACAGGGAATCGGAGCAAAAGTGCTTCAGGCAGTGTCCAGCCTACACCTTGGCTTTATCCCAGCTTTTGAAATGCCAGCGCGTGGGCACTAGCCCCCACACTGCTGAAACGCTGTTTCAGAGGCTGTGCTCAGCCCAACCCTCCCCAGCACTGTGCCRAAGGGTCCCACCTCCTATCCCTGGCTGCATCTAGACAGCCTGCTGGATGCGCATTGGGTATCCAAACAGGGGAGGATTTGTCCCAAGAGCTAGCGCTTGCCATGACCTAGGACCCTGTTGCGTCCAGGACATGCAGGAAAGTCCTGCCTTGGGACAGCTCCCAGTCTTACCTTCCTGACAGCAAGGGGCTCGGCTTTGGTAGGAGCTGTCATCTCGAAGAAGCTGCGCTTGCTCGCCACCCCTTCTGAGGACAGCGGRAGGTTTTTCTGAAGAGCCAGAGATGGTTTCGCCACCTCTGATCGCTAGGAGGAGAGATGGGTGTGAGCAGGAGTTGTGCCGCACCCAGGCGCCAGGCTCTTCCCCAGGGAGCATCATGCTCCATCAAAAAGCCAAGTCCGCCCCGCACATCAGCACATTCATGGCTTTGCCCCACTGCTTCCCACAGCAGGAGCATGCAGTGATCTCACTACCCTCTCCAAGTGATATCTGCCTCCTGCTCCTAATACCCTGAGGCCAATCCTTTTTTTTTCTTTTTGGCTGTGATATTTTTCTTCCGCTCCATCTAGCTCTTTGCCTCAGTCCCCAACTCTCTCACTACCTTCTTGGCTCCAGGCAACCCATCTCGCTCTCCTTGTGCATCTCTCCCATGTTGGGGAAGCTGTAAGGAGAGTTTTCGGTACCTGCACGGCTGAGTTGTACTTTTCCAATTTCTCCTCAATAGTGGTGCTGCTTCCTGGGATCCTCAGACTTGCACTGAAAAACAAACCAGAAAAAGACAGGAGGGARTTAAATACAGATCCCAAGGTCTGTGGTGTGTGATGCAGCCCATGGTCCTGGGGGCCTCAATGCATCAGGAGGAGATATAGTCCAACCCAGGTTCTCACCACATGTGTGTTYCCCAAGTGAGCCAAGGCATTTCCTTCCCTATCTACCTATCTGGGTTTCACCACCTTGCTAGGACCCACTCAGTGCTCTGCAAAACTATGTTTAGCTCCTTGGTTTACCTACTCTTTGTCACTATCACGTCTGAAATGTTTCTTCAATCATGTAGAGGTCGGGAAAGCTCTGCCCATAGCAAGTAAAGCCTTGCTCATCTGCYGCACAAAGGTGGGAGAGAGCATCCTACTCACAGAACTCAGACCCGAGCTGTCAGTTCCTCACGAGGTTCTAACTCAGCAGTCCAAATTTTGCCACAGAGATGTGGAGGATCATTTGATCAGAGAAAGGTTTAGGCTGGAAGCAGCCTCCAAAGGTCTCTGGTCCAACCTCCCGCTCAGGACATGGCCAATTCCAAAGCCAGATCAGGTTCCTCTGGGCCTTTAAAGTTGACTTTCAGATATCTGCAAGGTTGGGTCCGTGTTGTAGTACCACACTGCTCGCAATACTCCACTGCTCCTAACAGTGCAGATGCCAGCACCAGCCAGAAGCTACATCAACCAAGAGACCTCGGGCACAAGCTGGGGGATCCCCTATGGCTGCGGTCTTTATGGTGGACATCGGTCTGTGCTCCGCTCTCAACGTTATAGCCCAGTCATCCAGGCACCCTGGGGATGAATGTTCAGCCCTTCTCCAGGGCATTTAGAACGGTGCCAGGTCCTGTCCCTCTCTTCCTCCCTTTGAAAACAAGGGATGACAATCCCTGCTCAGCAAAGCCAGAGCAATGTAAAGAGAGGAGCTGACCTCCTTGTTAGAGGGCTCTGGTTTTCTTCTCTCTCTTTTCTTGAGATCACCTGGAAGACACAAAAGAACAGAGATACTAAAGCAGTTCTTTGTCACAGAAGAAAAACATGGGAGAAAGTGGGTCAGATCTCCTATCTCCAGGCAAGCTCAATATTCATCCACAGAAAAATCATACGTTAAAGCTGTCCAGACTGAAGATATTTTGCTGTGCTCTTTTATGCCCCCCAAAATACCGTAAAATTCGGTTAAACTATAAAAGAGAGGACCTCAACAACACTGTTGCTCTTTCCAGCCTCTCTAAGTAGTTATTTCCAGAGACCTTTGGCTTGGTTAGAATTGAAGAAATTCTCAGGAATTTAACAAGGAAAAGGAGACATGATGGATTTTATTTTGATCCTGCTTTGCCAGAGAAGATAGAAATATCAGAGGGTGGGTGAGGGTTCTTGTAATTCTTTGGGAAGTCTGAGGACAAGAGTTCTGTTTTCTCAGTATTTCCCACAAGCTTCCATGGTGGTACAAGGTGTATGAACATGAGCTTGTCCACAGTCGCATTTGAGTCAGACAAGAAGGAAACAGAGGAAATATTGAAGGAGGTTGCAGTGTCCCGATACAGGATGGACCATTGACTCACTTTTGGGAGCAAGCCAACACTGTACAGAGATCAAAGCAGCACTTCCTTGATTATAAGAGCTGAAGACACTGCCTTCTCTAACGTAACGGGAGCCTTTTGCACTCGCTTTATCTCTTACCCGGAAGGAGACTGTTCTTGGACTGCTTCGTCTGATAGAGCTGCTATAGATGACACAAGTTGGAGAAGCTTCTGACTTTTCTGCTGGTTCATCTTGGGTGGGARTCCTCTGTGTTACTTCCTTTTGAGTACTCCTGGGTGGATGCTAAGGAAAAAATAGACATGATGCAGCCATGCAGAATTTGCAAAGAAGGTTCAGGCCCAGGAATCTGAGCAGACAGGAAAGATTCTGGCTTGGAGGCAGGAGTATGAGATCCTGCTCCTCCAACCCTTGGCTGTCTCATTTGGATATGTGAAACCCCATCCCTCTGCTCAGCCAAACCCTGAAGGAAACTGATAGAGGCTTCCTTGAGAAGGTCATCTAATAGTACATGCAGTGGGGAGAGGAGGTAGGCAGCGGGACCCTGTCTCTGGTACCACCTCATCTTTCTTCCAGATCAAGTGCAGTGGGGGCAAGGATACACTCCAACTATCCATCCAGGCAATTCACACCTTCTCCCTGAACTATGCTGATGCTCTTTGGCCCATGACACCATGAAGTCCGCCAATGCTCAAATATCAGGAGTGCATTCATCAAATCCCATAGATTGTTTTTCCTTCCTGATACTTTTGACTTTTGGCTTTCTGACTTTTTGACTTTCTCTTCTCTTACAGTACCTGGAATTTGACACCAGAATCTCCTCCTTCTAGGGCTGGAAAGCAAGAAAGGGTTCCCTTGTGGTGGGGAGCCACAAGTGTCACCTGCTTTCCAAGTCCTTCTCACCTGCTGGCCAGGAGGCAAGGTCACCACTGAGACCATCTTCTCTATTCTGGGGTTTCCTCCTCCYGTCAAGGTCTTCACTTCGCAGAGCCTGGAGTCCCTCTGCTCCTGCACTGCCTGATGCTGCTGCTCCTCTGCCTCACTCCTCTGGTCCCTCTGCGGTGTCCCCGTGGCCTGTCCCTCTTTGTCCTGGAGCCGTCCCCTTGTTATCACCTTCCTCTCTGAGGCTGGCTCTGGGTGCTGCTCTCCTGATGGTGCCTCACTGTCCTTGGCTGCATTCTGGCCCTGCTTTCCAGACAGGACCCTCTCCTGCTCCACAGGCTGCTGCAACCCCGCACTGCTCACTCCTGTCTTCAGCTCCTGTTGTTCCTTCTTCTCTCTCAGCCTTTCAGGAATGGCCGCTGGGGGCCTTGTCCGACGCCCCTCTTGAGTCTTCAGCACGTCCGAGAGCTTGGGCTCTTCCACTTTCTCTGGAGACGTTGCCTTCACCTGAGTCTGAGGCCTAGACAGCAGATACAAGAAGAAGAGAGAAGAAGAAAAAAGCAATAAATATTATGTTGCATCTGAACAAAAATGTGGGAGAAAAATAATATTTTAACAGTTTTAATGCTCAATATCAAATAACCTGAGAAAACCTTAGCATCCCAGGGTGCCAAAGGGTGGTCTGTTATCCTGCAGGTTAGCTTATGGGCCACCTTCCTATTCCAGCACAGGTTGTGTAACATCAATGCACGGTTTGCAGGAGATGGGAGGGCAACCAGACAGGCCAAATATGCACAGCCCACCTACTCTGCGGAGATGGGAGTTCGCTCTTATCTTCTCATGCTGCCTCTCTGGCACGGCCAACACCACACCTGAACTCAGCCTGGGTACTGACTCACCATGGCATGCTGTGGGATGTGCTTGTATGTGAGATCCATGCTTGAGTCTACCGGAAACATACCCCTCTGCTGTTCTATCTGCGAAACTCGTCTGTCTGCTCCTAAAGCATCCTTGGATTCTCTGGTCTTCCCCCAACTCAGTCCACTCACACTAARGATAGACTCTCACTGACTTCAGCAACTTTGGCCAAGAAAAACATGGCAACAAGTGCRTATGGGCAGCATCATGTGCAAGTTGATGCCAACGGGACTGAACACACCTGCTAGGAGCTAGACTGATGTCCTTTGCAGGACTAGGAGGGTCTTCATCCGCTGATGTGGAGGACAGCAAGCTCCGATGTCTTCGCCGGCGTTCCCTTTGCTGCTCTTCTTCATCCTCAAGGGTCCTCTGCCTGGCCAGGCTGTTTGGGGTGAAACACAACATCACAGTGAGGTTCAGCCTCCCGGGCATCAAGACAGTCCCAGAGAAAGAGGAGGCTGCAGGGTCCTGGGCAGCAGCACTCTGTCAGGCAAGGGGCCAGCCCTTGAGGGAGGCAGTGCTGCCCCAGCTGYCCCGCAGCACTGCCCAGGGCTGGAAAAGAGGGGCAGGTCACCACACCAGCACCAACCAGGGGTTGCAAAGCTGCCTCACTCCACCCGGCTGAGGAGGCATTTCCCAACACCAGCCCTTAACTTTACACCTCCCAATTCCTCCTGCTAGAAAGAGCATTCACTTCAAAGGAATCTCTATGTTAAGCAAGGTTTTTCTGCGGAAGGGTGTTTAGCCTGTGGGGCAGCAAGGCCGGGATGGTGTTTCCCAGCCAGGAGGGGCAGACACCCAGGGCCTGGCTCCAGGAGCAGGACCTCAGAGCGAGGCACAACAGGGCACAGACACTTCCTCAGCACTTATCCTTTCTCTTCCTGACACTGGATTCCCAAACGTCTACTGTGCTCCAGCCATCCCTTCAGGAGGCTCTGGCACAAATTTGGGGGTTTCTCATTGGAAAAAACACACAGCAATTTTTACCGACCCCTCATGCCATCTTAGGTTTGGAGGCAGCACTCCAGTTTCAAACCAGCTCAAGGTTTCCTCTGAATTTAACTTTTAAGAATGTGAAAATCAGAGCAGGGCTAGACCTGTGGTCTCACTAATGTAACTGCAGATACAGTGACTCGCGGTCTGGTTACAAGTTACTGTGTAATGAAATCTCAGTCATAAATTAAACCTCGTTACCTCCTGCTCTTCCTGGTCCACGGAGACAGTGAGAGTGAAAGGATAAGGAAACCAGGCCAGAAAGTAAAGGAGGAAAATCGCACATCACGGGGGAGAACTCGACACGTACCTGCTCCCTGCCAGTGGCCAGACCCATCACCCTTGGCTGCCAGAGGTCTCATCCCAGGTCTTGCACCAAGGATGCAGATGGATGGACTGAGTATCTGCCCCAGAGCCTAAGGAGTCACTGGACTTCATTAGCGCCCCAGATTTGCTCTTGCTCTGACAGGGACCCTCCTCATTCAGCTCTGTGTGGCTCTGCTGGCAGCGGTTGTGTCTGTGGGCCTTAGCCTGTAGATGTTTATCGTTGGCTTAGCAGCATCGGGAAGGCGCATGGCTTTGTCTGCATGGCATGCTGTGATGTCCCGGCAAGGCGYGCCGGGGCTGTCAGGACACACACAAATTCCCGCTGGGAAGGGTTAGCATGTGCGTGTGAATGTAGACCCAGAGGTGCTTCCACAGGGGCCRTGTCTCATACTGTAACGGTACGGAGCACTCAGGTTTACCGCAGAGCCAATTGCTTCCTTGTTTTGCATGAACGGGCTTCTTCCAAAATGGAAATGAGATTTTCCTGCTTTGGATTCTTTAGGCTCCTTCAGAGGTAGCATTATCGGGAAGCAGTTTCTCACTATAAGTATTCAAGCAATCCACACACTACGCTATGGATTTGTTTTGCCAGTGCCTCCCTCCTCTTTTCCAAGAGGGATTTATTTTTCAAGGTCTTATCCTTTTTAACATCAAAGAGATGAAGAAGAAAAGGTTTTACACCTCCCCCCACCTTGTCCTCTCCTGCCCTGTTAATTATTAGTACTCGGACGTCTGACATTTATGCTATTTTAGTTAACGTCCCATCTAAGGAGAGAACAGAAATTGCCTTTCTGGGTTATAAAACAACCTGCTGGATCCTGCTTGAACTACATGCAGGCAAGGCCAGGGTTAAAGCGTGGCTTGGACAACACGGATCTGCAAGTCTTTGGATGCAGCCTCTGGAGAATGGGCTCTTACATCATTCCCATTTCCCAGCTGACTGTGGAGAATGGTTTAGGAGAATAGTGGCAATGGAGATAGGAAATTAAACTGATAAAACTACAGCTGTTTTGGGGGTCCTTATGGGCATCCTGTGTCACAGCAAAGCCAGGACACTCCAAGCCACTGCATCCATTCAAAGTACGATCTGGGTTGTGTCTTCTGGAAGAACACAGCTGTGTTTGACCCACCATTCCCTGTCTGCATAGTCAAGAATCAAGGTCAAAGTAACTTTTCCTGCCCCTGCCATAGGTTGGGAAAGAATTCCAGGTCTTGGAGGCTTCTTGGTAGCCACGGACACCTCTCAATCAGCCAGCAATGCCTAGGAGCCTMTCCTGCCCAGATTGTGATCTGAGCTCCGTCACTTAAAAGTTCTTTTTAGGAAAGGCCGAGTGGTTGCAGGGCTTGCTCAGCGATTGCAGATGAATCAGGGCTTACTCAGCATCAGAGGGACAGAAGCTGAAACCCTCCCRCACAGGCCTGGAGCCTGCACGACCACACGCCCCGGTGCAGAGGCYGCATGGGCACGGCGGGGACACAGAGCTCCGCAGTCGGCTCCAGAGCCAGCCTGGAGGCAGGGTGCCCGGCACCTCTTCCAGACCAGAAACACCTCCATCGCGAAGGCCAAGGACGTGTTTCCACCACTGTTTCCCTATTCAGACATGAGCATCCAGCCTCCCCAGGCAGCAGAGATGAGACTGCCTCTGTTCTTGCCCACGCATAAGAAACTGCAGCAACGACCAAGCGCTCGGCAGGGCTGGCACCACCTCCACCCCTGYGAGCAACCCCCTGGCACCGCGGCTGCCCCTTGCTCTCGTCCCTCTTGATACCTCTCACCCTCCCTTGCCAAGGCTGGAGCCCACCTCGAGCCGGTAGAAAGGGTTAAGCATTAAGCCACAGCACCTACCTGGAGAGATCAGACCAGTTCCTTCTGCTAAAAGACATTCCTCCTTCCAGTGAGTTTCAGAGGGCTCCGAAAGCTCGCAGAGGCATCAAGGCCAACTCACGCACCTATCTCCAGGGATCTGCACCGCTCGGAGACTCTGCGCCCCATGGAAGGAGGGACTCCCTCCAAGGTTATTTCCCTGTGCACCTTTACCCTGCCTTGCAACCCATTTACCACCGGGCTGCATCACATGGTCTCTTATCTACCTTGACAGAGGCAAGGCTGTAATTTGCCGACTAGCAGCGCCGGGCAAAAGACGCCCTGCCCAGGAGTGCCACGCAAAAGCAAATCACTCTTTGCTGCCTGGTGTGCCAGGGTTCAAATGGAGACCCAGGCTCAGGGTTTGATCCATCCTGGTCTCCCAGGGTTTCGGAGACAACTCCCTGCTGAGAACCTGTTTTACCAGCCACCCTCCGCCTGTCAACAACTCCTGCAGCGCTGGCCTGTGGAGGAGGTGAATTACCTTGGGCTGAGTGGGAGGAGGCAGGGAGTTGATCCAACACTGGCTCCCAGGTATCCAAAACAGTCATTAAAACACCTCCATCTGGGCGCAGTCCAACCCTTTGCCGAGAACAGAACATGGGAGGGTGCACTGGGCTTTGCAGCCTTCTCCGGATGTCTGGGCTTTAGCACTCACAGCCTCCCCTTAGCCATGAGTTTTAGTGCAAGAAAAAGCAAACACAGATTTCAGAGGAAGTCGCTGAAGGCTGAAAGCACCTGGGTGTTGAGGTGCCAGGTCTACAGGTAGGGGAAAGTGCAAATTTTTGAGTGTTGAAGCTCTGTGCMAAATGGTGACTGTGACCTGGCTCATCCTGTGCCTGGCCCCATCCCTTTCCCCCTACCCTCCCTCTGGGCTAGGGCTGGGGCTCTCTCTTCCCACACTCCTCCGGAACAGTGCTATCCTTGCAAAGGTCAAGCATAGAAGCAGGAGGGGCACTGGCTCAGGTAGGGATAYCCCAGATAAAGCCTAGCTGAGTTTGAGCCTCTCCTTTGCCTGGGTGGCTGCAGCTCCTYTCACATGAGTCCAACATACTCCAGTATGCCGGGGAAGCTGAGGGTTAGAGCACTCCCAGGGCTCCTGCAAACCCAGGTTCCCTTCTGCATGTGGTCTGGCCCTGATGTGCGGCACCTCCAGGACTCCCAAGGCTGCTGCATGCACCAGATGGGGCCTGGGTCACCCAGGGGAGGTTCCCAGTGGAGGCCTGAAAGATAAGGTACCTGGGACTACTAGAGTAGGAACGCAGGCCCCAATTCCTTTGAGACWCATCCAGGCTTCCACAATCGTCTTCCTCTTGGGCATCTACTTGTTAGACCTTTTTGTCTCTCCACCTGGTGTCTGAGAGATCAGATCAATAACATCTCGTGTCCACCCTGGGTGCTTAGGGTGCCCTCAAGTGTAACAATGACACATTAGCAATTGTCCAGTGTGGTCCAAGGACCTGGTGAAAGGAGCCACATGGTCTTGCAGCATATCCTGACCCCCCCACTCAAGCCTATTTGGCTCTCCTATTGCCACCACTGTCTCCCTCAGTCTCACTCCCAGTGCTACTAGACCTAAGAGGTTGGTTATATTACTAGGCTGGCCACACATGCTGCAAGTGTCCAGCTCACACGTGAGTGCCTGGGACCTTAACAACCAAATGAACTATTTCAATCAAAGGCTCCTGACTAAATACCATTTATAAAAGAGTGGCCTGTCATACGTGCCACCTACTCACTGCAAGTATCCTTTGCTTTTCTTCCTTTTTGTAGTACTAACTGYCTTTCAAATGATTTCATACACAAAGAAAGCCCGCTAAGCCACGTTATAAGAAAACAAATTTACTTAAATAACCTTGTGAGTGTCCTGCTAGTTGCTGGCAGTCTATAAATAGCAGTCCAGCATCAGCAAGGAGCTGTAAAGCAATAAACCGTTCTGATTAATGCACAGTGAGCACTTCACTTGCAAAGCTCATTGCCAAAGGATATCACTGAAGCAAAGGACTTAACGGGATTTTTAAAAGGATTAGACTTAATGTAGTGAAAGAACACCCCCAGCAAATCTACACAGCAAATGAATATAAAACCTCACAGTTTGTGATTCCTCTGATTATTAAGAAGAAATTCTAGATAGTTACTTAATGGCATGGGATTAAGAAGAGAACAAGCATCCTTGATACTCGTCCCCCATACTCCTCCAGTCTTTATTTTCAGCTCATAGGTCTTCTGACTTGAACATGCTTCCCTATATATTCCTATATATTTAAGCACCCTCAGTGGGTTTTCCTTCCATGAATTTGCTGGGTTTCCTTCCATCAGACAAATTGTTTGTATAAAGCAAGATTCTTCAGCATAGAGTTTCCCAAGGCTCTTCCCCTGTGGGAAAAGCTCTCACTGCTTCCAAGGCTTGCATGAGCTCCTGGAGATCTTACTAATTTTTGTGCTGAGGAGTGCAAAGAGGTTGACGTGCAGCCACTTCCTCCAAAACACCCTTGATTTTAGAGACTTTTCCAACCCACTCCACCTCTTGTCCAGATTGAAGAGCCATAGGTGTAGTCCTCATACAAAGCCTCTGACACACATACTTCTGACTACCATCACTAGTATCTCTGGTCTTTTTCCATCCTTTTGGAGATGAGGAATCAGCAGGTRTACAGTATTCTAGGTGTGAGCAATCTAGGAGGTAACAGCCTATCTGGAACCCGTAATTTTAGCTGTGAAGCCACAGTAGGTTTTCACCCATGCATATCATTTTACACTCCGCTGAAGCTCATCTGTCGTTTWGTCACCTGCATCCCAAGTCCTGCAAGACCCTTCCAAATGTTCTTCACTGTCARTCTTTGTATTTGTACCGTGAATAAACCAGGATTATCATCACACTTTGTTTTCACCCCTTTCCCAGGTCATTCAGGAATACGTTGAACAGCAGAGGTGCAGCAAATACCCTACTGAAACTCCACAGATGACCGTGAAAGACTGATCACTTACACCTCCCTTTTTGCTCACTGACTGGTTATCTATCCTTGGGTTTTTCCTATTATCCATGGCTTCCTAAAGGCCTTTTATAAAAGTATTCTGGAAATCCAGGAAGACTGTATCTACTAGGTCTCTCTTATCCATGAGCTTGTCCATCCCTACAGAGAACTACAGTAACCTTGCAAGACTAGATGACCCTTTACAAAAGCCCTATTCATTGCACCTGAGCTCATCACCAAAGGGATGTTCACCAGCCCAGATCATAAGGCAGCTCCAGAAAGCTGGAGGTTATGGAATTAGGCTGCARCAGGGATGCTAGCTCAGGGAAACCAGTCTATCATTTTATCTAGATCTGGTCTARAAACTAGGCTGCCATATCTACTGCTCCAGATCTACAACCAGGAGGGGAAAGTTATGTGATCCTTGGCAGAGGGAGGCGTGTTGCAGGAGCCTGTTGAGTATAAACAAGGTTGAAACCTGAAGCTGCACTTCTCTTCTGGCACCTCTCTGCCCAGGGGTAGCTTTTCTGCACGAGGAGCTCAGGGAGGCCTGATCTTCATCTGAGACAGATCAGAAAACCCCTGCTGAAGAGAGGTACCCTCAACACCTAACAAGAGGCTTTACCAATACCTGCTGGGGGGTTTCTGTTCCCTTGAGAACCATGTCCTGTGTCTCATTCCTATGCAGAGCCTGTTTCTTTGGCCACAGGGGTGTGGAGAGCTTCCAGCTTCCATAACTGCAATTAGGACATTCCTCAGCCTTGCACAAGCCCCGAGGTGAACCCTACGCTTCCACCCTCTTTGCCTTTGCTGTCCTCCAGCACTGGGCCCAGCTCTGCTCCTCCTCTATGTCTACAGGATCATTCCTGCATCACTGCCGTGAGGGGCTGGGGAGGTCAGCACTGCCTGCACTTCCCAGGAGGCAAGGACATCAAGCAGAAAGGGCTTTTCGCCCATGCAGTGACGCCCCATGATGCCAGTGCCCTTCAGAATCCCGTTTTCCTCTGCAGGTTGGGTGAGATGCCATCCCCTCTGATGCCCCAAGGTCTTGTCCCATGATGGAGCAGCGTGTTGCACCTTGCTTTGCACAGCTGRGGAGGCAAAGGGCCGCAGAGCTGTCGTGGCTCTGGGACAACCAGGTTCCTGTGACAGCACAGGCCAGGCCAACAGTCCGCCAGGTTTCTGCTAATGAAGCCACGTGCGCTGCGCTGCTCAGCAGCTCGTTGCAAGGTGCAACCACGTCCCAGCTCTGCGCAGACCTCGTGGAGGCCGCAGGGGGCCGTGYGGAGGTAATGATTAACTTCTCTGGCATTAACCCCTGCAAAGAGCAGGGCGCTGCACACAGAGCAAGTGTGGGCCTCAGAGGTCAGGGGACAAGTTTACCCCTTCCTTAACCCTCCTCCAGCTGCAGCGCTCTAGCCGACAGCTGAGCTGCAGATATGCTCGAATATTTGGGCCCGGTTCAAATGTCCCTAGGCACTGACTGGTTAGCAAGGAGGTCACGGAGCATCCTCAAAAATGAATGGACCGTTTTACAAACAACTAGCAGCGATATATTTGAAAGGCTGGGTSAGACCAAACCCTTTCCTATCTGCCTCCTTGCTAACACACAGCTGCAGTTTTGACAGCTAGACCTTTTCAGTGGAAATACTGCAATCAGAGACTGCTTTCAGCATCATCTGGTCTTTCTAGGGAGAGGACCTTGTAAGTCACTGAATTTTGATTGAATTTAAGCAAAAAGGGGTCACACAAAGGTTCCCTTCTCTTTAAGAGAAAAGAAAGGGAGAGCTGGCAATGCTGTGGGATTGCTTGCAGAAATCCAAGCCATGGTCAATCAAGGCCATGATGCAATTAAAGCAAAGTACCTCCTGGCATGAAAGACACAAGAGCTCACCTTGCTTCCCCTTGCCAATGGGGAAAGCTGGGCMCCCATCCGGCCGAGAGCAGAGGAGGAAGAGAAGTCTGGGCTCCAAGGTCCTGCTCTAGACAGAAGTGTGCAGCGCTTGGGTGGGCTGGCGCACCTTCTCCTGGAGGCTCCATCCCTGTAAYGAACTGGGGGGTTCCATGTTTCTAACAAAACTGAAATCCCTTGGCCTGGGTGTTTCCATGTCTGCTCAGCGACCAGCCAACAGAAAGAGCTGGACATGTCAACTGAGGGACACCATATGCCATCTGTCATGGTCAAAAACATGGAGGAACTTAGGAGAGCAGAGAGGGTTTTGCTGGTTTGTTTTTGCTTTCCCTCCCCTTGACCTGGAACACYGGCTGTGTTAAGATGTGTGTGGAGGGGCTCCGAGGGCCTTGCTGAGCATGTCCTCGCTGCAGAGCCAGGCTGGTGAGGATCCCGGGTCTTGCTCTGTGACAGCTTAAGGTGTTTGGGTGCAGATTCAGAAACCGACCATGAGCTGGGCAGAGGCTGAGTGAGGAGGGGACCTGGGACCATGTCCCACAGCAGCCGCCAGCCCTATTGCCTTTCATCTCCCTGCCAACCCTCCCCGCTTGGCAAAYGCCAACCACCTCTTTCTTTCAAACTGCCAAATTACCATAATTAAACAAAGCTCAGAGCAATTGTTCTCCACCAGGACTTGGCTTGCTATTTTCTGCTTGTTTCTGCTCTGAAGAACACTTTGTTTCCATGAAATCACTCTGCATTTTCCAGCTATACCAGTTGGTCAAGTGAGAGATATTGCCTCTCCCTCTAGCCCTTTCTTGCTGTGCCAGGATCCCTGCGGAGTGTGTGAGTTCCCCCGGGGACAGCGTGCACAGCGAGATCTCAGGATACCGCTTTGGCGTGGATCCCACTGCAACAGCAAGCTCGGAGCAGRGAAATTGCACCCGAAACCCTTTGCCGTGGGGCTGGTCAGCCCATGGAGGCAGCTCTGGCCCCTGTTCCCCTGCTGCAGCTCTCAAGGTCCCTGTTTGCACCGCGAGCGCTCTGTAGCCGGGGCATTTCCAAAGCGCATTTCCTYGGTGCAGGGCGATAATCTCCAAACCGCTGGGGAGGTCAGGCTCGGGCTTGCCAACTATGTGTGTTGAGATGCCGTGGGTGAGCACGGGTGGTTGCACGTTGCCTTCAGCAAGGGCAGCATGTCCTGACACTGTGTGAGGCTGCAGATGCTCTGCAGAATTAAGCTTGGGAACGTAMAAAATGTGTTAAAAAGCTCTTGGGGCCCCTGCGATCACTCAAGCTCTCAAGCTAACAGGATACTGATGGGGATGAAGGGAGAGGAGTTTATTTTGCATGGAAACAGGGAGGCTGAGCCTCCACATTTGTTATGGGAGGAGAGCGMATGTGGATTTTCCAGCTAACAAGTACCTCCTGTTTAATCCCACAGTTAGATTTGGGGATAGTTCTCATATCAGGTCTCAAATCCATTGTCACTCCTGTTGAGCCCTGCACTTTGTTCCGAGTTCACAGTGCCCCATGTACTTTATAGACTGCACAGGGATGGGGTGTATTGCAACACACCTGAGGTGTGGCCCGGGTTGGAAGCTGTGCACGCCGCTCCCGCTCTGAAGACCTTGGGCACAAGGCGCTTCTACCGCATATCGAGAACTTAGGCCATGGTTAGGGCTGAGCCTCTTCCCACTCAGCGTCTCTCACAGTGCAGCCAAGCAGGAACCCCTTTTCAGTGCAAATTCACACCAGCTCTCACCTGGCCTCCTTCCAGCCCTGCTCCTGGGATGGGTCGGTGCATTCCTGGCCTGGTTGCACACCATTTGTAAGCTTGTGATTAGGAAACCATAGGCCTAGGGAGGCATCCTGAGCTGTTTGGTTGGTCTCAAAGGTGGATTCAGCTCATGCTCTCCTGAAACCGCTTGGACTCGCTGAGTCCTGAAACCAGACGGCAGCTCTTCCCACAGCGCTTGAGACGGGCTGGCGGGAGCAGTGTGGCCGTGCACGGGGAGGGACCGTCTGGGCGAGCAAGGTCTCAAGGCATTCCCAAAAACAGAGAYGAAAGCAGGGTGGGGGAAGCCTGCAGACACCTGACTCCATGCTGGGGCTGCCCGAGACATACTGACTTTGCTTGGGAGGCTGGTGCATTCTCAGAGCCCAGCAAGCACTGCAGTGCATGGGGAGCGAGTGGCTCTGCATTGGGCCAGGGGTTCCCAATAGGGCAAGGGGGAGCCCCGGGAGAAGGGGGGCTGCAGACTTGCTGGGGACCAGGGGCAAGAGAAAAAGGGCCCAATGAGACTCAGCTGCCTGGGAGCACCATCAGTGCGAGCAGCCATGTGGGGATGTCGTGGGGTGGAAGGAAGGGACGGGTGCATCTTCCCCAACAGGAACTGCAGCCCTAGCCGACGCTGCCRCGTTGCTTCAGTAAAGAGCACAGGCCACGCTCCACCCGGGACACTGTCCTTTAATGCATGTACAATCGCACGGGAGCATCTCAGGCTGCGCGTGCCAGAGGATGGGGGAGCAGGGAGACCAGCAGCATCTCCTCRGCCTCTCTGCAGCAGAGGGAGGAGAGAGGGAGTCCCTTTGAGCTGCGTGCCCAGCACAGACACACAYGAGCTGCCCACGAGAAGCCAGGAGCTCCAGCAGCCCCTCTGCCATGTTGGGGATGCCTGKGGCACCTGAGAGCCCTTGTGCTGGGGCCATTCCGGAGCAGGGCTGATTGCACAACTAAGGTAAGACCTGCCTGCAACTGCAAGCCGGGGTGGATGGAGAGGAAAAGGGTCCAATCTCCTCCCCAAGGAGATGTCCACACAATTGAGCTTGGTGGTGAATTCAGGGTAGGGACATAGGGAGCAAGGAGGGGCAGTGGGGGAAAAGGAAGCAGACAGCGGGATCGGGGAGGCTCTTCTTCCTGGCCTGAAGCTCCTGCAGAGAGAAAGAAAGCTGATGCCAGAAGTGTCAGTGGGACCATAGCTGCCTGCTCATGTGTGCTGGAGACCCATCCCGTGTGCTGGGATAGCCAGGGTATGAAAACCTCAGGARAGGAGCCGGTGCCCTCTCTGCATTCCCTCAGCTACAAGCACTACGCAGGGCCGTTAGGACTAGTWGGGAGCACAGGGGAAGGCAGGTTGGTTTCCATACCTCTCACTGGCCCGTAGGGGACTTGGCAGCGTCGAACATCTTCTTTCGTCCCTCCATACCCGACATGGCTTCCACATTCTTGCGCCAGTCGCCCACTTCCACGGGGCGCTCCTGCAGAAAGAGACGGGGTCGGGGATGTGATGGACCGTCTGTTGGCCCCATGCTCTTCTCACCCAGCACAGAGGCCACACAAGGAAGGTGTCTGGGAATTATTCCAGATTTCTATCAGCCTCCTCAGGCAAATGCAATAAATACCCCTTCTGTAGAGAGGTCCCATCCCAYCTAAAACCCATCTCCACCTTTGGAGTGGCTTTTGGAGAGGAATGGGGTTACAGTGAGAGCTGGGAGGCGGAGGCTGCTCTGGGAGCACTCACAGGTGTCTGCTTTGCCAACAYGCAGGTGCTCATAGATTACAGGTCATGCCCCAAAATCATCTCATAAGATCTAAAACAAACTCAGATCTGTTCACAGCCTGGCACTGAGGCCTGGATTTTCAATCCGAAGGATTAAAAATGTGCCCTACTATCAACAATGTTAAAAAGAAAACAAAAGGATAGAAAAGGTTCTCTTCAATCATTTGAGCTGGAACCTGGGGGTAAATATGGTGGCAAGTGAGGAGAGGCACTAGGAAAAGCAGCAGAATTCTTCTAGGGGGAATCTCAGCATCTCATATCCTGCCGCTGTTCCAAATTAGAACAAAAATAAGTGCAATTCCTGAGTGCAGCATAGAGCACAATCCCCTGTGTTCTCCTTGGGAATCCCAAAGCAATCTCCAGKGACCCTGTCAGGATTGCCTGATCTGCAAAGCAACATCACAGACTGCATGTCCCAGTCCAGTACTGGGACCTCCTTCTCTTGAGAGGGCTCTTGTACTTAGGCTGTTCCCACTTGGGCTTTTCCAGAGGGGAAAGTCCTTGTGGGCAGGGGTTCACACTGCCTATGTCCTCATGGAAGGGCACCCGCCAGCACATCATGGGCAGGTTTGGACATTGCGCTGCCTCTCTGGTGTTTATTGAGGGAGATTTTTCCCTCTCCTGTCTCTGCAAAGTCAGTGTGAACTGTGTCATTTCTTTCAGACTCAATACGCTTGCTGGGCTTGCACTGTCTTATCTAATCTGCACTTGGGAGTTTCCTGGGTGTTTTCTGGGTGTAAACAGGAGCTCTCTCTACACCCAGGAAGGCTGAAGACCAACCTCAGAAAGTGCAGCCTGATAAACATGTGAAGGGGTCTGCGCTGCTTTACTCCACCCGAAAGCATCGCCAGGCTCTGGGAGAGAAGGTTGTTCTGGACACGGCCCTGAATCTCATCTCTCACCATCCACCAGTTACCTGGCCTAGCCAAACAGCTCCGTTATGGTCCTACAACGTCCTCCAATGGGCAGYGCCTCACAAGAACTATATCCTTTACTGTTCTGGAAGCACAGGGCTCAYGAAGGTTGAACATAACCAGTGCATACTCCAGATGAATGTAGGGGAAGAATAGGTGCAGCCSTATGAGGTCTCTCTACCTGCAAGCTCTGAAAGAGACACCCACCTTCTCTGTGTCCTCCTTCTTGACAGACTTCAGGTTGGCTCTCAGATCCATGGAAACCTTGTGCTTGGAGCCCAGCAGAGCCCTCAGCATGGCATCAGCAGAGACACGGACTCGCCGCAGGGGGGGTCTCTTGAACTTTCCCCGGAGATCAAGCACTTTCAGCTTCAGGTCTTTAATCTGCAGGTTGAGGAAACAAGGTGAAGTGGGAGTCGTTGTATGGCAATATTACACAAAATGCCCCTGCATGGTGCAGGAATCTTTGCTTGCTCCTACACCCAGAGGGGTCCCAGCTCCTCCCGCAGCAGGCAGGACTCCCTCCATTGAGGGGTTGTCCATCTGAGCACAGACTGGCAGTGGTGGCCTTGTCTCAGCCCACGTGAATGTTGGCCATGCCCCATGAGAGACCTCTCAGAGCCACAGGGAGACAGGCCAACCAGGAGAGCACGGAGGTTGCCGTAGACCCAGATGACACTTAGAAAAGCCTGGTGCATGTCCCACACACTCCTGTTCCTACCTCCCGGGTGTTATGGTTGCATTTTGCTTCGATGTCRTATCTCTCTTCATCCACGATTTCAACCTTCGCATGCAGCTCCCTGCACAGGTCCTGGGGATCAGGCACCACAAAAGAGATGTAAGTGGTGGCCCCTAAGGCTGCCCAAGAGCTCCCTTCATCCTGAGGGCCCTAGAAGTACCTGGAGTTGGCTCAAGGAAAGCCCACTGGTATGCAGTGGTGTGATCCGCTCAGACAGATATCTTTCCTTCTCTGACTGTTTGTCGATGAGCTCCTGATCCCACTCCTCCTTCGCCTTTGCCAGCATCAAGCTCTAGGGAACAAGCAGAAAGCAGAGGGCTGAATGGACAGGCTCCTCTGACGGTTATTCTCGTAGCACAAAGTCTGTGGGATGACAGAAAGTCCCTACCCTTACYAACCCCGCTTTGTTGTGGTTGTCCTCCAAAAATCACTGTGATGCTACAACACACATCAAAAAATTCCTATTCCCTTTGTGTGGTGACACTGGAGGCAGGGGAAAATGGGCCAGAGATAACTCTGTGGTGATGGCATTCKTGATGGATGCTGACATGGACACTTCCATTGCATCGGTTTGCTCTGTTGTTGCATTAAGTGATTTCCCTGAGCCACAACAAATCCCAGGGAGTTTCCAGCCCTTAGGACTCACCTTTAGCAAGAGTTTGCGTGAGGCTGTGATCTTCGACTTTCTCTAGGGGAAAGGGAGAAAAAAGAAACTTTGAAAACAACCTTGCGGCAAAAGCAGAGTCACAGCTAGATCAGCCGGGAAGGGAAAGGCACTTACCTCCCTACGGGGAGACATTCATCCAGGAGCGAGCAACGAGGAAGACAAAAACAGAATAGGGCATAAGTGCATAGGAATCAAGAGGAGAGTGAATGTCAAGAGAAGTATTTGGCATGATTACAGTTGGTTTCCCTATTTTCATATCCAATAGTTGCCACCTGTGAGTGAGCCAGCCCTGCAGCCAGGCTGAGATAATCTCCTGAAATGCAGCACAAGTGGAGAGACACCCTTTAGAAAGCCAAAATGCCACTCAAATCTGGACACAGGCTGTCACTGTGCCCTCTTGCAAGCCCCAGGTGGGTCCCTACATTTTGGGTCACAACGCTCTCATTCATGCATTCCCCACTCAGTTTACAGGCTACCTTGATCCTGTTCAGGTCTCTAGGACTGAGGCATCTCCATGAAATTACTCGAGGACAGCACATGCAGGGGTACGTTGCATTATATGACATGTGTAAGGAAGAGCCTCACGGTGGCATTGCCCGTCCAGAGATGACCTATAGCAAGGTCCCAGATCTAGGAAACCTCCAAGGTTTGACTCAAGACATCCAAATGACTAACTGTCTTTGTTCAAAGAACGACTATTTTTTTTACAAAGGGAATAGCACAGGGGTCTTGAGCATGGACCTTTCTTCAAGCTGAACTCCCTGAAGAATGGCCAGATTCTGATGGCACAAAAAACTTCATGGCCAACCAAAAAGCTCAGCCAAAACCAAGGGTGAAAGGTGCTACTCACGGCTCTGGCATGGTGCGTCACGCTGTTCGCCTGCAAAGAAAGGGAAGAAGCTGAAATGACGTTGCTTGGAACAGGGTGAAAAGAAGTGCCTGGAAAGGCAGGACCTGGAGAAGGGGTTTCTCCCTTCCAGCTGTCTTCTCCTGTTGCTTCCCTGCCTATGGAGGATGGGCTGTAGGGTGTCCAGCCACGGCTACGGGGCCCTTCCGAGGTCTGGTGCTGCCCCGTGCTGTTGGTGGAGGGAAGCGACTCCGCAGCCGGCATTGCCGTCCGGGCGTGAAGCACAAGCACTGCTCCCARGAAACAGGGTTCCGAGCAAGCTGCAGCCTGTCTCCAGCCGCCCTGCGGCATTCCCTCGGGATGACACCGCTTTCCCGYTCCCAGGGTTTTTCCCAGTCGCCTGAGTTGCTCTGCCACTGCTGCCRGCTGTAGCGCCCACTGCAGCTCCTGGCAAACGGCTGGAGGCGGCAGAGGCTGGAGAGGCAACAAGAAATGCTCCYGAGCTACATTAGGCTGGTTTGGTCTGCCCGAGAGGAGGCCGGGGGGTGCAAGAGCATCCTGCAGCTCCCCCTGTGCAGGCGCAGGAGACAAACACTTCTGAGGGGCAATAGRCAAAACACTACAGGGCAACAGCCACAAACTGCACCAAATTGGCAGAACGTATTCCGAAGGGTCCTGGGGAAATACTCGTGATTTCATGTGCTACATTCACTTGGTAATCCTATTCCCTGGCAGCTGCTTAGAAATGCACTCCCTCTGCTCACTTCTGCRCTGCCTTTAGTGCTTCCCATTCCTGCCAAGGTGCCGGGGCACCACATAAATCTGAGCCATAGAAAAATCTGTGGGAAAATGCTGGGGTTTTTTTWAATTCTTTCCAATTGGTAAAAAAAATATTTCCAAACAATTTATTTTTTTATCTAGTAGTGGATCTAATCCTATTACCATGAATTCTATTTCTCTAAAATAGTAAAAAAAAATAAAAAAGGAACTATTGTTGTGGTATTGAATAGTTCTCTTCACAGACTTGAATTGCACAAATCTCAGTGTGTCATAAGCTCATTTCCCAGTCTCCTGCTCTGCCCTGTTGTCCATGTACCTGCCTCAGCTCCCTCACCACAACTGTGTCCTAAAGGACTGGAGGTAGTTGGGAGGAAAATGCCTTTGGTCCACGAGGAATCATCTTTCCTAGAGCCTTTATAAAAAACCATACCAGTCAGATGTAATCAGAGCCACCAATTCCATGCTTTTTTCGGAGTTCCTTGGTGCTAGGGCAAACCCCTCAGAGGACATACAGGGAAGCCAGGACCCCTTAGCTGGCACCAGTGTATTGAGGGCACTGGGTCCTATCCACTTTCCACTGAGGTCATCCAGGCAAGGAGAGCAAGGGTTGGGAAAAGGCATCCCCTGCCCCATGGGAGAAACATCCAGGGTCCCTAAAAGTGGGGCCCATTTCGGACCCTGAAGTGGTTCTCTGTGCCAATGGTGATCCATTTTAGGGCCGTATTTTTCTAACCTGGTTTCTCAGAGCGCAGCCAGGACCCGGCTTTGCTGGTGAGACACGTCCTGCAATCCTGCACCCTGCCGCTGAGAGGGACTTCACCTCTCTGACGGGGCAGGAGGATTGGGACATATTAATTGTAAACTGCTTCTATTCCCCAGCCGTGAAAAGCTTACAAAGCATCGGAAACCATAAATCATAGAAATCTTTAGAAGAACTAATCCGTAATGCAGCCAGCCGGACCACAGCTCCCGCGCCAGGCGGCTGGGGATGCACCACGAACATGCAAAGCCGCTACCGCACGCACCGCTTGGAGCCCCGAGCCGCACGTGCCAGCTCCGGATTTCACGGAAAAAACACGAGGGGGAGGGAGGAGCCAGACCCCAGGCAGGACACAAAGGCAGATGCCTCCMAAAATAGCCCTGAGGGAGGCTAAGCCTTAGGGAGGCTTGGTCAGTGTTGAGGAGCTGCATGGAAAACGAACCAAATCCCAGCTCCGAAGCCGGACCGGTGATTCAGAATGTATTTCTCTTCATGGCAGCGTCACCAGTCCCTTCTCCAAGAGTGAAGGAAACGGTGACAGAGAGCAGACACCCGAGGGCAGCCCCCGCCAGGCCCAGCTTGCTACCTTGCTCTGAGCAAGGAGAAGTTCATAGAAAGACACTTCCTAAGCTGAGAGCATCTCTTTACAGTGCCTCGAAACGCAGACCCTGTTGGCCTCGCATTAGCATCACTGCCCTGCAAGGGCGTTCGGCGCTAACCCAAGAGCTCCCAGGGCACCCGGGGACCACGCGCCGGGGGACGCATGGGGCCTGGGGCAGTTCTTACCTCTGGGCAGGGCAGGAGGGGACGGTGGTGCCTGACGCCTGCGGAGCCGCGCTCTGCCGGCGCTTGGCGACGGAGGGCGAGTATTAAATCGCAGCCTGCCTGCAAGTGGTCAGTAAAAATAGCCCAAGCACATACCCCTACTCAGCGTGCATGCTCGCTGCAAGCACGAGCACCCCCCAGCACTTTGCATATGCCCGGGCTGCTATCTCAAACGCCGAGCGACAAAGGGCAGTTGCGCCTGTGCGCTCTGCACCTGTGTGCAACGGRGGCCCCGGGGGGCCTCACGCGGGGGACCCGCAGGAGCCTCAYGCGTGCCCGTGATTCCTCATCTCGTGCTGCGTGCAAGTGAAGCACCGTGTACGAGTGCTCGGTGTGCTCGTTGTTGCACATGCAACGTGTGACACCCGCGCGGTGCTGAGCACGGGGCCAGCCCTCCTGCAAGGCAGTGTCCATGAAGCATGGGTGGATCCCAGGCTCTCGGTCCATCTGCCGTGCTCTTCTCCCACGCAAGCACGCCTATGTTGATACCAAAAAGACAACAAGCTTGCAAGGAAGCAGAAGCCACCAGCTAAAGCACTGTAATGATTTTTTTTTCCCCAGAAAATATCTCAAGGGTGGTGGAAGGGGATATATGAGGTTCTTCAACGTCTGATATACTGATGACACCCATGTACTGGGATGTGTGCGCGCTGTGCAGTGCTGCATCAGAGATAATAAACGACCAGACTGATTCTCCACAGCCCCAGGGCAGCCCTCCATGTACACAGAGTCGCTCCAGCACCTGGGCATCCTCCAAGGTGCACGGGGAGGCTCTGCAGAGCTGCAGCGCCTCAGGGCTGGGAGGACCCGCTGGTGCTGCAGGAGCAGGAGGGCAGAATCTGCCCAGAGACAGGACAGGGCACGTGGTGAAAGGGAATCGTCTAGAGAAGCAGAGCAAAGAGAAGCAGGTGGAGCCAAGGTGCAGCTGGAGGCAACTTCTGACCAGAGGGTTTGTGAGGACTGAATATGGTGCAGGCCCTTCTTTGGGGAGCAAGACTGGTAGGATCGGAACAACCCAGCAGCAAACCCTGAGACAAGGCACAGCTCAGGCAGTTCCCTAACGTCTTTCAACAGCTCAGGCCCTGATGTTTTCCAGCGAAATCACTGAAAAGCAGAGGAAATGCTGCTGCCCGCCACCTTGCAAACCACRGAGGGAGGCTCTGAGCAGGAGGGGACAGGGCAGGCAGCACCTGTTCCCTGGGGTATTTTTAGGGGCAAGTTTAAGCACGAACAATTCCCAGCGTGCAGCCTTGCAGGAACAATGCCTGGTATTTTAATTCCTGAGACTATTATGGTCACAGAGGGACCCGCAGTCACAAGCCCCATTGTGGAGAGCAAAGACCACCCCATGTCCCGCCGGGCCCATGGCTGGTTCTGGGCTCCGTCCCCCTGCTTGGTTGTCGAGGCGGGCAGCTGTGTCCTGGGGCTGACCACGCAGCAGCCCCCAGGCTGATGTGATCTCTGCAGCGTGGGGCCTTGTTTCTCACCACCCTTTCTCCAAAGTCAACGCAGTGCCAGTGGCAACGACAGTGGCAGCCCCATCCTTGCTTTGCCTGCGCTGCACGAGTGCCTGCAAGCACAGGAGAACCCCCCGGAGCCCTGCCCTCCTCGAGGACCTCTCCAAGGACATTTCTCCTGCCCCATCTCCACGCAGCGCTCGCCCAAAGCCACCGCATGGGCCGGTGCAGCAGATCTCCCTGCCAGCCAGTGGCACGGCTGACGAGGAGCGGGGGTTTATAGCATCCCCRTTAGAGCTTTATAAGGCAAAAGTCCCAGCCAGGCTGGGCCTCCAGCATCTGGCCGGTATCAGATGCTGCCACTTTCCTCCCATCTGCCTCGGGATTGTTTTCCAAGCACAGAGGAGCCAAAATTAGCCAGTGACAAAGGCACAGTGCATTCCTGAGGGCTGGGCCTGCCCTGTCTCTCACAGAGGGGGCCCAGCCGGCCCTGATCCCCAAAGGACAGGAGCTGTTTTGGATGCCATTTGCTCTGGTGTCAGGTTTCCTCCTCCACGGGGACCCTGTGTGGGGGGAAGTCAACAGGGCAAGGGATGGGGTGACAACGRCACCCCTCGGTTTGAGGGGCCCAAGTGCTGTCACCTGAGGACAGCAGTGTGAGAGGGAAGGCAGGGGCTCAGGCTCCCCTCATCCCTCCTCTCCAGCTGATGTGACGATGACGTTCCTGGGTCTCCATCCCTGCTTGACTGACATGGGGCGTCCAGCCCGACTTGTGGGGTTCTGCATCTCTGCAGAGCTCCCTGCACTGCCCGGGAGGGAGAGGGCTGGAGCAGACGGGCTCTGAAAGGGGACTAGGGCTCCCCTTTCCAGGCGAGTGCAGCTGTGTCTGGGTAGAGCTGCTTCCTTGAAGCAAGACCACTTACCTCTGCTCTTGGCATCCATCCGTTCAAACAAAGGGTCCCCCTAGGGTGCTACACAGAGGGTGGAAGCCAGCAGATGTACAGGGAGGCTTCAGGCAGCCAGAGACCGAACCCACAGGGCCAGACGGTTTGTCCCCAAAAGCCCCAGCCAGGTTGTTGTGCGGGTCACCAACGTACTCGTGTTCGGTCTCCTCCCCACGGGCACCTTGCACATGCAACTCTCTCCCCCCAGTTTAGATGGATACGGGTAGTTTCTCTCTGCCCCTGGTCAGCCCCTGCACGCCCAGGGTCCTGCTCGGCACAAGACGTCGTCGGGGCTGGGCCTGCTGAGCGCTCGAGCAGCCTCATCCTTCACCGTCAGCCCCACAGGCAGAGCYGAGGCTCCCGCAGCGGCTCTTCAGCTTTGGGATAAGCAGCTGGAGTGTTGTCTCTGGCTCCTTAAGATGCCGGATGCCCAATTTCAAAGCACCTGCCCCCCTTAGCAACCATTTGGCATTCCAGGTGAAGMCTTTGTTACCTAAAGCAGATTTGTGGCTTTTTGGGGAGATCTCTTCCCCCCTCAAGGACCCCAAGCCATCCAACCCATCCTGTCCTTGCCCTCTTCCAAGTGCTGTGCATGGTTCATCAATGTCAGTGGCATTTGCAAATATAATGAGCTTCCTGAGGCATCTGGGACAGAGTTAGAAACAACAGCTGAGCTTTTGTTTTCCTCTGGGACCGCGCTCTCCGAACATTTGCATCTCCACCCCTCAGTTGCCGTGTTCAGAGCCAGCCTCCAATGCTGGAACCGACTGCACAGCCCTACCTGCTGTCCCCGCAATCTCATAGGCCTGCAAAGGAGGAGGCCCCAGGAGCTCGCTGTGCTCAGGGMGCGGGTTTTCCCTCCCTAGCCTTGCTCTACAGCTCAGGGACATGTAAGCAGGAGAGTCATCTCCTACAGTCAAGGTGACTGCAAGTCTGGAGAGGAGAAAGGAGACCTGCAGTTTCATGTTGGAATAAAATCATCCATATGACTTGTCCTGATGAGAAGGTCCACCTTCTTATGGATGCTTAAGCAATGGATGCTTGATCTGCAGATCATCTCGTGCTTTTGCACCTCACGAGCTACCAGAAGGGACACAGCAAATCCCGGTCACTGTGGCTATTCATGACACCAGCGTGGGTGATTTCAAGTCAATGATTTTTGTAGCCCTGTAAAGGATTCCCTCAGCCTMCTAGGTCTGTGGGTCTTTCCAATCTCAGGTGGTGCTCCCAGGTTTAGTTAGAAGCAGAGCAGGCCGTGGGGATGGCTGTGGAAATGAAAAGCAGAACAGCATTTGGGCAACCACCAACCCAGTCAGACCTGGGAATCACTGGGGACCTGCGCCAAACCCCAAGTATGTCCCATAGGGCTCAGAGATCACTTGTATCTCAGACCTCTGCTCTGATAAGCTTCATGCTGTTGCATTGCCCCAACCAGGACACCCATGTGTCCCATCCCGTGGGCTGCAATCCCTCCCCTGTTTGGGATCTAAGGGCCCATGTCCCATTAGTGCCCACAGCCTAGAGAATGTCTCTGACAAACATGGTCACTCCTGCAACCAGGAAGCTTCCCCTCCAGCCACAGCCTCTTGTCATGGCCTTGCCCTGTCATGTTCAACCAGCACAGTTGGAAAATCCAGTTGGAAAAGCATCGGCCATGGTGCGCACAGCCCAGGCCATTAGCCTTTTCGGGGGCTACCTCGCACGTGAGGCTTGATCTTCCTGCTCTGGGTGGGCATGGTCAGTGAAACCAGGTGGAAGCAGTCACCGGCTGGTTCCAAAGTCTGGATAATTTTCATAAAGTGGGTAAAACAACCCACAGCTCCCAAGTTATGGCTTGACCCTTGATGATACTGCTGTCGAGAGCCTAGGACACTGCTCCTTGTCCTGGTACCCCTTCCATGTGCAGAGGGATCATATCAGCCTGTTAGGAAATCCAGCAACAATCCCCAGACATGGAGAGGTTGGTTACCCCAGAAGGATCTCCAATAGCCAACCAGTGACCACCTTTCCCTAAGGTGATGCTTTCTTCTCTCTCCTTTCCATTTCACCCCCTTGTCCCACCAGAGATCTGTAGAGGTTCCCAGCCAGCCTGTCCTCATGTCAAAGAGAGAGAAATTGCCCTCTGTTTGTACCAAGATGTCACCCTCTCACAATGGAATTATGGAGGGACATTTTTTTTTTGCTCATCTTGAATTTTTGGAAAGAGTCGAACTGCTTAGAGAAGTTACCAAAATCTCTCCCGCAAATGCACTGTGCCTCGTTAGATTAGCACACAGGAAAAACTGTATTAAATAAGGGGGAATTATCCTCTCTGAGATAATGAAAAAGTATTATTTAGAGCTGGGCCACCCATCGACGACCATGAGGTTCCTGCTAAGCAATGTAAAATCGGGAAGAAAACTGAAATCTTGTTCCCATCGATCTTGTCAAGCCCTACAAAGCAAAGGAAGGATATTCCCTGTTCTGTTTTAAAAGGCTGACGTGGTTCAAATGTGATGCCAGATTAAATAACCTAAAAGAACTGTTCCATTTTTCAGTCTCAGATGAAATACTTAAATAAATGAATAAAAAATAAAAGTAGTCTCAGTAATTCCAAAAGTCAGTGGAAAGAGACCTGAGGCTTCACATACTTCTTTAATATGACCAGGCATTTTCCAGGCCCTCTGTTCTGTCTCTGAGACACTCGGCACGTCTCGGCCTCCCCTTTCCCGCAAGGCTGCTCTAAGCCCCGTGACTCGGGCTCCAGGACACTGGGTGACAAGCTGCCTGCTGGCCTTTATTCAGCTCTGTTGCTGCCCTCTGCAGCTCCAGCAATGCCTAACTACTATTTTTGTTGGTTCTTGTGGTGCCAGACTGGGATGCGAGCCCTGTCTGTTGGCTCCCATGAGCTCGGGCGGGTGGATGAAATGGGATGCTCACGGCAGCGTGTTCATCACGTACTGCCTTCTACACCTTGCTCTCCAGGATCCCAAACCAGGACATTCAGGAAGGGGAATTCCCTGGATGGCCTGTGCTCACCCCCCATGCAGTATCCCTACATGTATGTTATGGGCAACAGCATTTCTTCCTACATGAAGAATCAGGAAAAATTGATCCAAAATGGCCAAAACAGCCCCAGTGATGGTACGGCCACTTAGCTCTCCTGGAGCAAATGTAATGATTCAGGAATCRTAGCTAAGGATGGTCAATGATGAAATAATTTGGAGAAAGCCTAAAGAAAGGAGCATTTGACCCAAAGGAGAAGAAAAAGAATGAGGAAGATTGTTGGTGTGCTGTAATTGTGATCTCCTGCATCTTATCTCAGGAGAAAGCACCCACCAACCACTCCAACGGCACAGGAGGTGCCCGGGTTTGCTGCCGAGAGGCACCAGGCACCGTCCTGCCCACGAGGCCCCTCCGCCTCTGCTGGGGGCCCTGGCCCTCCTGCCGGCCTGGGTCCCTCTGGACCCCCCGGTGCCACCAGCGCTGGTGTCTGAGGAGTGGTGGGGACCTCCAGCCCCTGCCCACCAGCCCTTGAGCTGCTGGCTCAGGCAGCTTTGCACCCACCTCCCAAGCCCCTCTCTCCCTGAGGTGGCTACCCAGATGCTGCAGGATGTGCCCGAGTGAATGGAATCAGTCTCTCACCTCCTCTGTGGCGCCAGTTACCTTGTCCTGAGGGCAACTGATTGCTCCAAGCACAAACTCCTGACAGCTCTTCCTGGAAACCCAGATGTGGGAGCTGGGATTTTATTTGTGAGAAATAAATGGATCCAAACTTTCCCCCGCAGCAACAACCTCCTCCGTGGGCGCTGTGCAAATGGTGCCAGCCTGGCACCCACAGGGTCTCTCATGCCGCCTGGGTGGGCATTGAGGCCCTGGAGCAGACACAGAGGAGCTCCAGCGCCCGGGCTCCTCCGAGCAGCACACGGAGGGTCTGCAGAGCCGGGACGGCCCAGGGCTGGGAGCAGCTGAGCCAGCTTTCCAGGAACCCACGTTTGAAGCCAGGCCGCTCCGGGGCACCCAGCTCCCTTTTGGGGCCCKCTGCTTGCCCACAGCTCTGTCTTGTGTCCCCCCATCCCAAGGAAAGGGCGGACGGGGTCAGGAATGGGCACAGAGATCCCAGCTCGGCATCTCCGGGCAATGGGGGCCGTGCCGGCTGCCTGGCCCCATTTGGCTCTATTGGTTGGGGTTTTTTTTTCCATCTCTGCATGACCTTTTCCTCCGGAGCAAAGCATGAAAACTGTCCCAGGCTGAGAGTAAAATGATCCGGTCTCCCACCCACTCCCACGGCACGTGGGTTTGCTGAGCGCTCGCCTCCCAGAGCCCTGTTGCCGGATTTAGCYCCTGAGTCCCTCTCGAAAGGCATCTGCCTCCACACAGCCTGATCTGGCAGATCCAGGTCTTTGCTCAGATATGGGATGTGGGGCATATGGGCTGTGTTGGCTGCACAAGGTGATGAGCAGCTGAGGACAGGGATGGCAACGGACCCCAGCTTGGTCTTCGCCACGCCATGGCCTGAAGGTTTGACTTGCACTGTATGTTCCTCAGCTCCTTCTCTTGTTTGGGCACTGGGAAAACAATTTTTTATATATATACATATATATATATTTATATATATGTCTTTGCAGGGAGTGAGAGCAAAGCCAAAACTCAGGAGAGAGGCTGACCAAAACTAGCCCAGAACTTGGAAGACTTCAGAAAACCTGGTACTGGGGCTGTCCCTTTGCACCTGGAGGAGCCCGTCTCAGCTCTTATCCAGCCCGCACGCTGGTAAGACTTTAAATATGTCCCCACAGCTGGAGGGACTTGGGATGTGGCCTCATGCCCCAAGGTGACTGTGAGCAGGCCCAGAAACCCCCAGCCCTGGGCTTTCAGCTTGGACAGACCCCCCTGTCCTGCCTGACGCATTGAAGTGAGAAGGAACCAGGTGCCTGTAACACCCAAGTGATCCAGAACGACCTTGAGCCACGCTGGGAGCGTCCGAGAGAGGTCCATGACCCACCAGGGTCAGCACTGCTGGTACCCAGCACCTTCTCATACCCCAGCGCTGCGTTTTGCTCTCTCTGTCCCCAGCAAGGACGAGGAGGACGGACACAGCACTGGCCATGTGCGCCTGGGGTTTGCATCCGTCCCCTGGCTTCAGCCCCTCTGCCAGGGCACAAGGGAGCCAGCGGCCACACAGGGAAGAGGAGCCCGCGTCTCCTCCCTGCGAGCGGGCAGAGGGTCTTCCCAGCAAGCACAGCCGAAGTGCCTCTGCTCGGGGAGTGCCAGGCCGCCCCCTTGAGCATAAAATCACCCAGCAAAGAGCTCGCCCCCATCATGGCTGCCCCAGAAGAGCSGATGTGAGCTTGGCCCAGCACGGCCTGAGCAGCATTAGGCCTTGCCGGGGCCGGTCCTGTCACCTGCAGACAGCCAGGCCATGGGGCTCCCGAGYTGCTCCAGCCCGCTGAGACCCCTGGGGGCTCCATCCCCGCCGGGGGCCAGGCAGAGCCCCCCTGTGCGCAGTCCCCATTCCCGGGCCATGTCCAGGAGGAGCTGCAGCGCCACCGGCAGCCGGGCTTGGGCCCGCACGGCCTGTCGGGCAGGGCCCCGCGGTGGCTCCTGCTCCCGCTGCTGCCGGCGCCGCCTTTGCTTCCTGCTCACCAGCCGCCATGGGAGCGCTGGGCAAGGGCTGAGGGCGATGGGCGACGGGAGAGGCTCGGGAAGGGGCTGGGGGTGCTCAGACCCCACGTGTGGGATACCAGGAGGTGCAGGGGGGTACCCGGGGCAGGGTTAGGGGGATGCCAAGGATGCAGCGGCTGGAGCTCTGTGCAGGTACCCACAAACAAAGCGACAAGAGCACAAGCAGCAGAGAGGCGTGTTTGACAGCAGGTCCCCCGCGTGCCGGGAGGCACGATGCCCCCGGCATTGCCCTCACGGCGGGGATGGTGCGAGTGGGAGGACACRGGCAGCACGGCCACAACAGCCCACGTCACCAGGGTGTCCACAYGAACCGAGCGGAGACGTCCCATCCRTGGCAGTTTGGGGCACCCCAGCCCCTTCGTGAGGTGACGGCAGCTCGGGGGGAAACATGTCCCTGGCTGCATCGACCCACCCCGGTGCCACCTCGCGCACGAGGCAGCGCTCGCTGTGCCAGTGCTTCCTTCGAGCCAGGCCTCATCCATCCATGTCCTGTCCTACAGGAGAGGCCCAGCAGGTCCCCACAGTCCATGAGAGTCGAGCCAGCTGGGAAGACRTGTCACCCCTGCCACGTCCATGTCCAGCCCCGCCGGCGGTGGCCCTGGCTGCATCCCCTTGTCCCTTCAGGCCCAAGGGGGATGTGGCTTGGTGCTGCAGTGGTGCCTCCRTCCTGCCCCGCGGTGACAGTCCCCGCAGGCAGAGGCACGGCAGGAATCCAGCGCAGGCGCTGGCCTCGCCGGGGCAGCCGCTCACGTGCCGGGGCCGGAGCGAGCGCCAACCTCATTTCCCCACGGGGATCCTGTTCTCACTGCCGCCCGCCGAGCCGAGTGCCGTCTCCGTGCCACCCTTGTYGCGCTGCGTGTCCGTGGGCTGGCCGGCCGGGGCCGTGTCACGCTGCAGTGCTGCGAGAGAAGGCGCCGGTTAGCCCGGGCCGGCGCACAGGGCTGGAGGAGGCTCCGAGCGGGGCGGGATGGGCTGCACGGGACCTGCCGCGGTGCCGGGCCGGGCTGTCGCGATGGGCACCCGGGGCCTGCCCCGGAGCTCCAGCTCCTCCGCCTGGGCGCAGAGCAGGACTCGGTGCCCTGGGGAGACCTCAACACCCTGCAGAGCGCGAGGCTGGTCGGGGGCTCCCGGGGACATCAGGGCCATATCCTAGCAGGCAGGGTGGCCTGGGGCCCCTCTCAGGACACGTCGGGAGATTAAATCCCAGGGTGAAGCTCGAGCAGCTTCAGAGGAGGCAGARGGCAGAGCAAAGTGCCCAGGTCTGTAGCCCTGGCCGGGGACATYGGGCCCGCGCGGGGCTCCTGTGCTCTGGGATGTCTGTGCTCCAAGGTGATGGTCAAGGGGGACATCCCGCGGCGGGTCCCTGCACCCCCGCAGCCCCAAGCCCTCCGGGCGCCACRGGGAGCCGCTCACCCGCTCTGCAGCTGTGCCGGGCCCGCACGACCTGCATGGCCTGCTGGTTCTGGAAGCGCACCAGGCCCATGGTGATGGCAGCRTTCCAGCCTGGGTCCTCCTGGGCACAGCGGAAGTCGATCTCGTGGCTGCCCTCCATGACCACGGTGAAGTAGATGTGCCGCTCCTTCCACTCCACGCACTCCACGGCCCTCATGCGCGCGAAGCTCAGCTCCTTGCGCCGCGAGCCCTTGGGCTCYGAGAGCTGCAGCCCCTTCTCGGTGAGCAGGCAGCGCTTCTTCTTCCAGAGCTGCAGCAGGCCCCCGCTGCGCTTCTCCAGCAGCCCCTCTCTGAGCACCTCCTCGGCGGCCATCGCGGCCCCGCGGCCCCGCTGATCCTCAGCGCCTCGCGCCCGGCATCACCCGCCGGGGATTTCCAGCCGCTCCACGGTGGAGGCTCCAGCACTGGGACCCCCGTGGCAGCCGCCCCAGGGGTTTGACCCCCTGCCGTCCRTCCCCGCGCCTGTCCGCTTGCCGGCGCCTTGTGGAGGGCGGGAGCCGTCGGGCGCCCGCGCGGCCCTGTGCAGCCCGTGGGAGCCGCACCGGGAGCTGCCGCTGCATGCCCGGCCGTGCTGCCTCCCGCATTCCTGCCCCGCCTGCCCGGCCCCTCCTCGCGGGCTCCCCTCCCACGCGGGCGCAGCCCAGGGGAGCCCAGGGCGCCGCAGCCACCGCTGGGCACGGGCATGGGCACGGTCCCGGCCATGGCCACGGTCCCGGCCACAGCCACGGTCCTGGGCACAGCGCTCGCGTGCACACGCACCGGCCGTGCAGAACTCACCGCGGAGGGGGCGCGGGGGCTCTCCCAGGCAGCCGCGGGGCTGGGGGTGCAGTGGAAGCTGGGGCACGGGGCCATGGGGCACAGTGCCAGCCAGGCGCAGGGGTAGGGACGCGGTGCCCACCCTGGCAGGGGCCTCTGGGGGCCTCATTTCCTCTCGTCCTGCACAGGGCACCAGAGATATGAGGCTGCTCCACAGGGACCCGTCCTCAAGACCCCCCTCGGAGCTCCCCGTGCCCATGGGCATCCTCCGGCCCATGGGGCTGGCGTGGGAGGGGACGGGCAGGGGACGCCGCCAGGGCCACCCTGCCCCACAGTCAACCCCCCATGTCCCTACCCACTCGCCTCGCTCGCAGCCTCGCTCCCAGGCGGCTTCCTCTGTTCTCGTGCCAGGGGCATCCCTGCCTGCAGAGGGGCTGGCCCTGCCATGCCCCACACAGGGACATTCAGGGGCTGGGGGGAAAAAGGGGGATGAAAGCTGCAGCCCCCCAGCTGCAACCTTGAGGATGCCGAGGATGCGGGTGCCTTCACACACACAGGAAAGGGAAAACCCCCGCCCGGAGAGGCTTGGGATGCCTGCAAGGTCTCAGCCGGCGCCGGCATCCTCCAGGCTCCCTGGCACGGGCTCCTCTGCTGCCCCGGCTCTTCCCGCCCGCGCATCGCCCCCAGCGATCCCAGCATGAGGGGTCCCTGGAGTCGGGCCCGACCCCCACGCCCGCCCGGCCCGCCGTGTCCCCCGTGTGGAGCCGGGTCCTGGCCGCTGCCTGCAGCGGGGCTGGCCAGGGGGCAAGTCTGCAGCACCCAAGAGATGAGAGGCACCTAATTACCCCTCATTAGGAGGGCAGGGCAGTGGCTGCGGAGCCAGGAACCGGTTCGTGCTGCCTGGGGCCAYGCTCGCCGCACTGGCACAGATCCCGTGCTCCGGAGCGCGCTGAGTTCGCTGCACGACACAGCCCGGCGCTCCCGCAGCAGGACACAGCCAAGGCGATGCGGGGCCTCTGTCTGCGGGTCCTGCCGGGGCGGCTGCTCCCGGCTCTGCTCCAGCCGCCGAGGATGTCCACGAGCACGTCTGGACACGGGTCCTTGCACAGGACCTGCCGTGCGGCAGATCTGGGCCAGCGCAAGCCCCTTCCTCGCCGCCCTCGGAGAGGGGAAGGTTCTCAGGAAAGCTCCGCAAGGCCCCGGCCCTGCTGCTGATGGGTTCTGCCACCTTCCAGCCGCCGAGGGATGTTCCCTTTCCCTTGGCCGCGACAGTGGCTTTCTCCTCTCTTGCATTTCCGACAGCCTGTTCGCGGAGTCCTGAGGACGCTGGGCTGCACCCCCGTGCCCTCGAGCAAAGTCCACGGCAGCAGCCGCGTTTCGGCAGCCGGCAAACAGGAGGCATCGCTCCCCGTGCACGTCCCACCTGCAGCGATGGGGCCGCTGGGCAGGATGGGGCTCYGGCAGCGACATCCTGCCCTGGGACAGCTCAGCGGCTGCTCGGGTGACGTTCCCGCTGAGCGCCTGACCCCAGGGGCTGAGATGGGGTGGTGGCTGTGGGGTGTCCCCGTCACCATGGGCAAGGACTTGCTCAGAGGTGCCCAGCCCGCGGTCCTTACACCGGCTCGTCGAGAGTGAGACCCGGCCACGAACCCCTCTTTGGCTCGCGGCACACCGGCGTGCCCGGGTCCGTGCGGGTCCCGCGCGGGCGCTGGTGCTGCACGGGCAGCACTAACCAGCAGAGGGTAGCAGACGGTCGCAGCTGCCCTGCTGCAGCGAGGCAGAGCGCGCAAGAGCTCCCCGAGCCCGCGAGCATCCCCAGCCTCATCCCGTGGCCTCCTCCGCTGAGCTTCCCCGGCCTCATCCGATGGCCTCCTCCACTCTGCCTCCTGCCGTGCCCCTCGCTCCCCCTCACCCTGCGGGCTTGCGGTGCCCTCAAGCCACCCCAGAGCTGCTCTCCAGGGGACGATGCAACTCGAGCACCAGCCTGGCAGCCCTCAGAGCAAGATCTGCCTGCCAGGACTTCACCCACACTGTCAGCTGGGCACCCAGCAGTCCCTGGTGCCCCACTTGGTGCAAGAACATGCCCTGCCAGGGAGACACATTCCCCGTGCGCACCCACCTGTGCTGCCCTGCTGCTTGTTGCTCAGAGCAGCCACCTGGGCTTGCTGCCCAGCAGGTACCATCACACATGGCCCAGCTGTAGAGCGGTTGAAATGACCCCAGGTAGGAGGGCAGGCTGGGAGAGCCTCATGGGGAGCAGCTCTGCAGGAGAGGCCCTGGCTGCTCTGGTGGACAAGCTGCCCAGAAGCCAGCAGTGAATCATAGAATCATAAAATCATAGAATGGCTAGGGCTGGAAGGGACCTGTAGAGGTCATCTAGTCCAACCCCCCTGCACACGCAGGGTCYCCTAGAGCAYGTGGCACAGGGTGGTGTCCAGGCGGGTTTTGAAGATCTCCAGAGAAGGAGACTCCACCACCTCTCTGGGCAGCCTGTTCCAGTGCTCTGTCACCCTCACCGTTAAGAAATTCTTCCTCAAGTTTCTGTGGAACTTTTGGTGCCTCAATTTGTGGCCGTTTCCCCTAGTTCTATCACTCGCCACCACTGAGAAGAGGCCAGCCCCATCCTCCTCACTCCCTCCCTTGAGATATTTATATACATTAATCAGGTCCCCTCTCAGTCTTCTCTTCTCCAGCCTGAAGAGGCCCAGCTCTCTCAGCCTTTCCTCATAGGGCAGATGTTCCAGGCCCCTAATCATCTTTGTGGCCCTGCGCTGGACTCTCTCTAGCAGCTCCATGTCCCTCCTGCACTGGGGAGCCCAGAACTGCACGCAGTACTCGAGGTGCGGCCTCACCAGGGCTGAGTAGAGGGGCAGAATCACCTCCCTCGACCTGCTGGAGACGCTCTGCTTAATGCACCCCAGGATCCCATTGGCCTTCTTGGCCACGAGGGCACACTGCTGCCTCATGGTCAACTTGTYGTCCACCATGACGCCCAGGTCCCTCTCTGCAGGGCTGCTCTCCAGGAGGTCGGTCCCCAGCCTGTAKGSRTGTCTAGGGTTATTCCTCCCCAGGTGCAGCACCCTACACTTGCCCTTATTGAACTTCATGAGGTTACTCAATGCCCAGCTGTCCAGTCTGTCCAGGTCCCTCTGGATGGCAGGACAGCCCTCAGGGCTATCAGCTGCTCCTCCCAGCTTGGTATCATCAGCAAACTTGCTGAGGGAGCACTCCATCCCTTCATCCAGGTCATTAATGAATAAATTGAACAGGACCGGACCAAGGACTGACCCCTGGGGGACACCACTAACCACAGGCCTCCAGCTGGACTCGGCACCGCTGATTACCACTCTCTGGGCCCTGTCATTTAGCCAGTTCCTAATCCACCTCAAGGTCCACTCATCTAACCCACTCTTCTGGAGCTTGCCCAGGAGGATGCCATGAGGGACGGGGTCAAAAGCCTTACTGAAGTCCAGATAGATGACATCCACCGCTCTGCCCTCATCTATCCATCTAGTCACCCCATCATAGAAGGCTATCAGGTTAGTCAAGCATGATCTCCCCTTGGTGACCCCATGCTGGCTTCTCCTGAGCACCTTCTTCTCCTCCATGTGCCTGGAGACAGCAGCTAGGATGACCTGCTCTATCACCTTCCCAGGGAGAGAGGTCAGGCTCACCGGCCTGTAGTTGCCCGGCTCCTCCTTCTTGCCTTTTTGGAAGACCGGGGTGACACTGGCTTTCCTCCAGTCCTCCGGCACCTCCCCCGTTCTCCAGGACCTTTCCAAGATGATGGAGAGTGGCTCAGCTATGACATCCGCCAGCTCACGTAGCACTCTGGGGTGCATCCCATCGGGGCCCATGGATTTGTGGGTGTTGAGTTTCCTCAGGTGCTCTCTAACCAAGTCTTCCTCTACTTGGGGCAAGTCTTCCTCTCTCCAGTCTCTTCTCATTTCCCTAGGGTCTGGGATGCTAAGGGGCTGCCCTTGAGAGTTGTCAGCCCTATCTGGGCTCTGTAGTTCCTGGGGACCAGCCCTAGCAGAGAAGACTGAGGCAAAGAAGGCATTTAGTAACTCTGCCTTCTCCACATCCTCCGTTACCAACGCACCCTCCCCATTCAGCAGCGGACCGACATTTTCTCTACTCTTCCTCTTGCTGCTGATGTATTTGTAGAAGCCCTTCCTGTTATCCTTGACGTCCCTCGCTAGTTCTAATTCCAAGMGGGCCTTGKCCTTCCTCGTCGCACTCCTGCATTCCCTGACAACATTCCTATWTTGTTCCCACGTGGCCTGGCCCTTCTTCCACCTAACGTATGTTTTCTTCTTCTCATTAAGTTTCCCTAGCACCTCCTTTCCCATCCACACAGGTCTCTTGCCCCTCTTACTTGACTTTCTACTGGTCGGAATACACCGATCCTGGGCTTGGAGAAAGTGGCGCTTGAAGATAAGCCAGCTCTCCTGGACACCCTTTCCTTCCAGGACCCTGGTCCAGGGAAGCCTGGCAGCAAGGAGGATCAACCATGTTCCGGGCTCCATTACCAAGATTGGAGCCAGCAGGTTAGGGGAAGTGATTAGTCCTCTCCAGGGGGCATTAGCGAGGCCCCATCTGCCCAGTCAAAACTGAGAGGCCAATGAATAGCGACCAAGATGATGAAGGGGTTGGAATATATGAGAGAGAGGAGAGGCTGAAGGAGCTGGGTTTGTTTAGCTGGGAGAGGGTTGTGGGGCCCTGAATTTCAGCCTGCCTAGAGAAGGCTCCTCTCAGAGGTGCACAGCGAAAGAATATGGGAGGACAGATCCAGGTGCCACAAGGAAAACTGTGATGGACATAAAGAAACCAGGACCATGGAGCATCCCTGTGAGAGGGATCACAGCCGTGCAGGGCCATCCTCACTGAACGGTTTCCAAACACAAGCCCTGAACAGAGCCCCAGACACCCTGACCAACGTGCCCTTTGGAGCTGGCCCCCGGCTCCTGGCAGGAGGTTTGACTGAAGATCTCCAAAGGGCCCTTCCATCCTACATTTTTTTCTATAATCCTGAGGAACTCAAACGCAGAGTTTCATCCTGATTTGACCTGATAATTTTGACTCTTTACAAGCAGGGCAGAATAGAGATTAAGAAAGGCTCTTTCTAGGAGGTTTATTGAATGAAGAGCTTTGCTTGGATGCAACCCTTGCATGTGGTGTGTCCAGCTGAAATGCTGCAGTAGAGCATTATCCCTCCCCCGCACCAGGAACGCAGGCGGGTTCCGACCCCCCGCGGGAGCAGGGCTCCTGCAAGAGAGCCGGCCGAGTGTCTGCAGAGCAGGCGCCAGGCGAGGCTGCTGTGCGATCTGCTCCAGAGCTGCCACAGCCCCTTTGCAGCCAGACCTCGTGCTCCACAAACCTAAGCCAGGATATGGGCCCCAGACCGAGAAAAGCAAGGGGAGGATTTCTGGAAATGTCTCACAGGGTTACCAGGCCCCTCTCTCAGCTTACGAAACCTCACGCAGAAGTCGAGAGTGTGCTGAACAGGAGAGCAATCTAAAGGCTTCCAGGATCTAAAATGAAATTAGAACTACACAACTAAGGAGCTGAAGTCCTACTTCCCCAAAGGACTGCTGTTCTTACTGCACTTCTGAAAGTGTTTTCCTGACTCCATTTATGCTGCATGTGTTTACAACAACTATGCTTTAAAAAGACAGAATATCCCTGTGGAGTTGGCAAGGCAAAGCCTGAGATCACATCTGGTTCCACAGCAGAAACACAGAAAGTAAAGAAGGAAGATGAAGATGAATTAAGATGGGATGTTTCTAAGCTCATGGGTTAATGGGACCATTAAGCAAGGGAATAGAGGAAAAGTTCCCAAGTTATTCAGCAGTGCCCAGCCTGCCTGTTTGGAGAAGCACTATGCCCCAGCAGTGACATAATTTTGATGTGGTTTGCACACGTTTTGGGGCAATGACAGATGCCAGGTCTCTTTTGGGTCTCCCAGAACCAGTGGAGAGGCAGCATTGGGCTGGAGGGCAGCCAGGCCCGGCGGGTGCAAACTAGCAGAGCTCAGTGACCACAGCTGGGCTAGGACAAATCCTATGGGCCGCCCTCACAATTGTGCTTTAATTACAAGCCATGATTAACACATTCCTGTTCTCCCTCCCATCTGTGCCTCCCACTCAGGTCACTGTGCAGATCTCCTCAGCCCCAGACAGGGAAGAATCTTTTTGGCACGGCCAGGCTATGGTCAGCTTTGATGTTTATTACTTGCTCGGTGACACAGCGCTGCGTGGCCAGGTGCCCGTCCTGGCAGGACGAGACACCTTCACGGACAACGTGGAGCAGAACGTTTCTGGAGGTGGGAGCCGTGCTCCCCGTCTGTGCTTACACCAGCAGGGCCTGCCAAGGCCGCGGGAGGGACCCCCACGGCGTCGGAGGGCGCTGGGTCAGGTCGGAGAGGGAGGAACTTGTGCTGTGAAGCAGCAGGCGGTTATTGATTACTATGGGGTGCTCACTGTGAGTGCAGAAAGGGTCAGGCAGCAAAGACCGCTCCGGACACGGCAGAGCGCACAGGGTGCCGGCCCAGGGCGCTCACTGCGAGTGGATGAGCGCCCCAGCCCCCTGCCCGAAGCCAAAGCCCTTTGGCCCGAAGTTCTTGGCGTAGCAGCCTGCAAAGGAAGGGAAACGAGAGTCAGGTAAGGCCGTTAGCACAGGCGGAGCCCCTGAACGGGAGCAGGTTCCTCTCTTGGGGCAGGTACTGCCCAAGCAGAGCAGGGTTTGATGCGTTTAATGGTGAAACGGAGACCCAGGTGCAGCAGGGAGACCCGCAAGCAAGTGCCAAGTCAGCCCCAGGTGCTGATGCTGGAGGTCACCACCTCCCCATCCTCCCACCCCAGCTCCGTGCAGTTATTGAAACCTCCACCCTCTGGATTCCGGGATGAACCACAGGGGAGTTTGGTAGGACCTATGAGGAGGAGCCTCTCCGTGCTGGGGGAGCATTAGGGAAGGTGTGCTCACCTTTGCAGTAGATCTCCCCATCTTTGTCTGCCAGGGTGGTGGATTCCAGGCTCTTGCCGCACTTGGCACAGCGGAAGCAGGACTTGTGCCAGGACTGTGGGGACAGGAGCAGAGCTCAGTGACAGGACAGCAAAGCTTTGCTTATCACGTGGGGTCCCAGCCCTCCACGGCAGCAGCCACAGTGCCCTTCTTCAGAGCCCCTCTTGTTGACCCATCCCCAAAGACCAACCAGCTTAGATGGTCCCAACCATCAGCAAGATGGAGCCTCTGATGCATCAATCCCTTCACTGAGCAGTATTTTCCTCTGAGAAATGCAGTCTTCCTGCTTACACCCCAAAACCAGCAAACATGAAATGTAAAATCAGTAAACTTCCCCAAATAAGTAAATGTACTGCTGCTCTTCCCTCGCCAGCGGTGACATCAGGACCAGGACACCTGCCCCTATTCTACTGGAGCTCCGAGGAAGGCAACAAGCAGCTACTAAGAATGCAGAAATCGGTGCTTAAAAATAACCCCCCGCTGTGGCTCTGCCTGCAGCCAAGGGATAAATCAACTAACAGCCTCCGAGCAGACTGCGGCGCAGCCAGAGCTACCCGTGGAGGAATTTAAAATTAAAAAAAAAGTTTTGAAAACAGGAAACCTTTTTTGGAAGAAAATGTGAAATTGGGGCTGGAGGAGGAGGTAGCGGATGGAGTCATCCAGCAAACATTAGCACATGAAATACACGCTCTGGAATCCTCTCTGGTTTGCTTGAATGTAAGTGCTTTGCCAGCTCCGGTTCCTCATAAACAGTGAGCCCAGAGCCTACCAGTAGGTCTAGCGCCCGGATCATGATTTTAAGGGTAAGTTTGTTTTCTCACCCTGGGCTGACCCCTAAGGCATCCACCAAGAATTCCTCCACCGCCAGCCTGAGTATGACGATGCCGGGAGTCTATTCCTTGCAACTAAATTCCTCCCCTCTTTGCTCTGGGGAGGAGGGGAACCACAGAAACCCCGGGGGGCACCGATCACTGCCGAGGGCAGCGAGCATCTCGGCTTCAGACTTGGACCGATGCCACTGCTGTTCAGCCAGAGATGGCAGTAGCCATGTCCTACATTGGTGTTCATCCTTCCAGTGCTTCCAGCTGCAGGGACCTCCACTCTGACCTCCGTGGGATCATAATCCAGTTATTTATTATAGAACATACTTCACCTCCCTTGTCTGGAAGGGTGAGGTGGCTTCAGAAGCCCGGTTCTCAGGTGTGCCGAGGTCTCATTAAGGCTTCCACGTGAGGTCAGCACATGGGACTCTGATCCTAACCCCAACGGGAGGTCTTGGCACTCTGGCCTGTAGCTCAAGACCTTCTGCAGGTCTCCCTGCTACACTTCACGGTCTGCACATGCCCCCAGCCATTAACTACATCCCTCTTCTCACCTTTCCAGCTCCAATCACCTTCTCAGCTGCATACACGGCCTGACCACAGCGAGGGCACCCATTGGAACCTCCTACCCTCTGGGTGCTTCCAGAGAAGTTGGTGGGTCGGTGCGGCTGGCCCCTATGGAAGGAAGGGAGGGAGGTCAATAGCAGCAATGCTAAACACGAAGGAATAAGGAAGAGCTGCGTGATCACAAACCCCAGTCCAGGTTTGGAGGCCCTAGAGCTTAAGACATGATGGTGCTGAGTCCCACAGAAATGTCAGCCAGGTGGTGAGCAGCAACAGGGTCAGCAGGGGACAGGGACAACACACATGAACCWCCAGGCCCCACCCAGCCAAGAACTTCAGGGCAGCTGTGGGCCGCCCGCCCCAGCTCCGTGGCGTGCTCAGGACTCAGCGAGCTCCCCAGCAAAGGGGCGAGCAGCTCCCTCTGCCCATTAGCTGTTTCTTCAGCTAGGCAGCCTTGCAGAAGGAGGAGCTGGTCAGCCCTGCACAAACTCACCTGAGCCAAGTTACCTGTACAAGGAGACAGGAGGGGATCGATTCTTCAACTTCTCTGTGCAACCAAGAGAGCTGCTTTAAGCCAGTGGCRGCTTTATGCTCCCCACTGAGCACATGGACTAGCCCAGAGCTCAGGGTTAGTGTCTCTCAGGTAGCTCCGGGACAYGCTGAGTCCCAAAAGCAAGGCAGGAAAATGGGAGTGTGTCCCCGGGTGGGCAAGCAGGGACTTTCTCAGAGGGGCAGGAAAGAAACGTAGACCACAGCACACACTAGGCTAAGAAATCCTGGGAGTTTAGCATGGTTTGTTGGTATCACAAGCAGTCGGATGTGAGGGAGAAGGTACTAGCAACAGACCCAGCTCAAAACATTAAAAAAAAAAACACAACAAAAAAACTTAAACTCACTCTTCGTATTTGATTCCCAGAGACTCGCCCTTGTCCGTGCTCAGGGTCCCAGCTCCCTGTCCGTATCCGTAGCCCTTGGGCCCATACTTCTTGCCATAGCAAGACTTGCAGTAGATCTCTTCTCCGTGCACAGCAACAGTGGTGCTGTCCAAGTTCTTCTTGCAGACCACTGGAAAAGAAGGCAAAGTCGTTAGCCTGGTGCACCAAGAGCTCATTAATCAGTTGGAGCAAACGAGTCCTCGYCAGGGAGAGCAGAGCTCAGCGTTCAGGGAGCAAGGGAACCCTAGAGAAGGTCACCGCTAAAAGGGAGCGCAGGCAAAACGGGCTGCAGAGAAGGATCATAGCAAGAACATCATGGGGCTTTAGAAGGAAGCAAGAAGCAACACGAGGTTGATAATAAGGAGAAAGCTGTTAACCCTGTCGATGCTGGTATTCTTGGGGGAGGGGGGTTGGAAAAATGGGAGTTGTACTTAAGCCAGTGCTTAGCTGCAGCTTGGCACCTAGTCCCAGCCCACTGCAGATAGAGCCGATAAACAGTCATTTTTCAGTACATTAAGCTGTTGCTTATGGCTGTCTCAATACAAGGAAACCACAATGAGAAGTTCTCACTACTGCGTGTCACCCCGAGGAGCAGGACGGGCAGTGTCAGCTGAGGAGGGACAACTCRGCTGGTGTTTGAATCTTTGGGTGTAAGAAAGGAAGCGCTACAATAGCTGGAGGGCCGAATAAGCAGCTGGAGGTCGTGGTTTATGAGCCCAGAGCTCCTTCGGCTTCCCCCTGTCCTCTGGAACACGGSGAGGAGACACCCCCGCGCACCAGGGCTCTGCCCCAGCCTCACAGGGCATCGCAGCAGGGCCGGGACGCCCAGCGGGGCCCAGCCTGAGCGGGGTGCTGGGGGCAGCCCTCCTCCCAGGCCCTCTCCCAGTTCCTGGATTTCCTTGACTCCCATCCCAGCTCTGATCTCAGCCTCCGCGTCGGCTTCCAAACCCTTCCTGGCACACCCAGCTCTGTGAGGCACAACAGGAGCAGAGCCGGATCCAGCGGCGCTCCACGGAGCCGCGGGCGTTCACCCGCCCCAGGAGAGGATCTAGAGGCCTGGGGCAGAGTGCACAGGGCTGGCGGGCAGCCCCAGCACAGATCCCATCCCAGCTGCCCCACAGCCTGGGCAGCCCCAGYGCAGATCCCGCCATGGCCACCCCGCAGCCTTCCCCCATGCTGCCGACGTGCCTCGGATGTCATCGCTCCCCGCTGGCTGCCTGCCCTTGTGCCGGGAGAAAAGGTTCCTGCCCTTTCCCAACACTGCAGGAATGCAAACAGAGCAGAGCCCTCCTGCCCGAGCCAAACAAACCCGCACCAAGTACGGGGCCGAGACGCAGCCGTCCTCAGCCCAGTTACTAAATATGGTGCTCGCTCTTCCTCCCTGGCACCAGCGCACGGAGGAGGCGGTGGAAGGAAGAAGGAGCTCTCAGGGTTGTGCCCTGGGGCCGGGGCTTGCCCATGTCGCCTCAGCTGGAGCTCCAGGCCACTTAACAGTGGGAAAGGAGTGCTCGTCTCCTCCTGCCAAGGAAGCAGCTCTAGTCAACCTGTCTCACCTCCTGCAGCTCCTGTTCCTGCTTTATGGAGACGCTGGGGAGCAGCTCTGCACTGAGACGGGTCATCTAGAGCCGCCCAGGCCCCTTCCACCGACCCGCCCACTCATCTTCACTGGCCGCAGGCGCTTTGTGAAACAACAGGAAAACCTCTTTCCCAATCTGCTTCCTGGAACTCAGGGCCAGCCCCAGGGCTCTGCGTGGCTGGAATTCCAGTGCACTGCACGCCGTATCAAGGACTCTTCGTGTTCTTCCTCGGAGCAGCGGAGACGCTGCAGAGGGATTTGCACAGGAGCTGCTGCTCCTTCCAGAGCCCGAACACGGGCCCCACCGCGCGACGTTTCCTCCTTGTGCTGTTGACTCAGCTGGATCGCCGCCACTCAGTCAATGACCGACACCACCCAGTCAATCACCGCGTCCCTTCCTGAATCTATCTCCAGGTCTAACACCCTGTAGTAAGCTTGGCTCCTTTTAGTCTATTTTTCTCCTAGCAAACCAGGCCGCAGTATTTGTTTTCCCTCTGCTAAAAAAAATGGGTTCAAATTCCCTGACGGGGCCCCAATGCAGCAGTGGGGAGCAGGCCAGGGGCGCAGGAGGAGCCCGCGGGATTTTAGCATGGGCAGTAGCTTGTGGCCCTGGAGGCAGCAGACAGCCCTGGGGAGCAGCACGCAGCCCCTGCCCAAGGCGGGGAGCCCGCAGCGGGCCCGGGCAGGGCTGCCSGACGTGTGTGTGCATGCAGGAGGAGGCAAACGCACCTCCTGCCCTGCTTTGGCCATATATTGCCCTCCTGAAGCAAGGCCTGGCCCGAGTCCTCAGCGTTCCCCACCCACCTTATCTGAGGCTACCGGAGGAACGCGACTTCCTGGTGCAAAACGGAGCCGCCAGCGGCGTCCCAGCCCCGCCACTACCTGCTGCCCTCTGCCTCCCACCCGGGAAAAACCTCTCAGCAATTCCCCCTTTTGCCTCCTTGAGCTCAAACCCAAGAGGGAAGTTTATCACCCAGGAAGCTCCCAAGGATGAGAGGCGCTGGCTGTGCCGCAGCACTAACCCGGCGCCAAACGCAGACGCAGCAACGTCAGCCACCTCTGCCCGCATCTGCGCACACGGCATCCCCGACAGCCCCACCACACAGCACCCCGTGTTCAGCTAGGGGCACAGGGGACGGCGTCAACTGCCCCATGAAGACACCGCTATTGTTCCCCAGAATGGGCCCAACTCACCTTAATTCTGGGCGTTTGCCTATTCCCAGGCCCTTGCTCTGTTTTCTGTCCACATRGGAAAAGATCATCTGTGCTCCCTGCTGCAAGGGATGGTAAAATGTAGGGCCCAGCTGAGTAAGTGTTAAACCGCAGTGGGGTCCCACGGCCAGGGTGGCTCTGAAGACGCAGTTCTGCCCCCTCCAGTCACCCCTGAACGTTGATGAATCATCAATGATCACTAGGAGCTTGTGCATTCCTACTGATGCTTGAGAATCAATAGTTCTGTTATGGGACAATCTTCAAGGGACAATGACAGTAATTTTGCACCCTGCAACCCCCTGGATTTGCCTGTTGCAGATCTGAGTGCTGCTTGCAGCCACACACCACTCTTCCTGGTGGACCCTATTCCTGGTCCCCCAAAGAGAAGGGAAGGGAGCCTGAGAATCCTGTACTGTGAACTGCAGTTCAAGTAGGTTCCTGCAGAGACAGAGGAAGGGGCCACTGCACTGAGTGAGTCCTCAGGCAGGTCCCGTTGTGCTGCTCTTCTCTGGGGGTGACATCATGGTAGCGATGCTGCAGTCGGGGGATGCTCTGGCACTCCATACTAGGCCCTGGCAGCTGTAGAAAGGCCAGGCCAGGACCACGTCTTCCTGCCATCTGGAACACGGGACACGCAGGAACATGCACACCGGCGCCCAGGGCCCAGCCAACCTCACTAACGTGGCAAAGCCCCAGCAAGTACTAGAGCGGTGTCACCCCGGAGCAGTGCAGGGGACACGCCACCTCCTGCCACCACTGCCCAGAGAGCCCCTGTCACCCACTCCATGTCCTGAATGTCTGCAGAGAGCTCGGAGGGCTCAGACGAGCACCTCCKTGGTGTGTGTGAGGACGGCCAGTCTTGGCAGCGATGCTGGCTCCAATCACCCTGACAGCTCGGATGGCCCCCGGGGCCCCAGGACGATCCATCGTCCTCAGTGAATCCCAGTCCCAAGTCTGCAGAGCAGCAGAATTCCTGCTGGGCTCTTTGCGCAGGAATCCTATCGAGTGTTTACAGAGCCTGTAAACAGAGCGGGACGGGGCCTCCCGTGGGCGGCGCGCCGGGAAGCGGARGCAGACGGGACGGGGGGGTACTCACTGCACAAGAAGCAGGACTTGTGGAAGCTGTTGCCCTCGCACTGCACCTCCTCGGCGAAGTACACGGCCTTCTGGCACACGCCACACTTCTTCCCTCCGCCCCAGTTCGGCATCCTGCGGAAAAGGCACAGCAGAAATGAAGTCATGGCAAGAGGCCGCGCAGGGCGCGGGTCGGGCAGCAGCCGTCTGGAGGGCTGGGGAGCAGCCAGGCTCCCGGCACGGCACCCAGGAGCACAAGTCCCCTAGGTCTCTGCTACGGCCCTTCCAAACGCGCGCGGGCAGAGACCACCCAGGAGCGGTTCCTGCTGCTCAGGAAAGCTGCCAGGCAGCAGGAACGGGGCTGCCGGAGAGGCTGTGGAGGCTCCTGCTCTGGAGACCTCCCAAACCTGCCTGGCTGCCACCCAGTGCCCCGTGCTCTGGGTGTCCCTGCTGGAGCAGGGCATTGGGCTAGATGATCCCTAGAGGTCCCTTCCAACCTCAGCCCTTCTGTGATGCAATATCCAAGGGGACCGCTGAGCAGCTCAGGACCCAGAGCCACTGAGGCCGTTCCTCACGGCGGCTCCAAATCCCTAAGTGACCTCAGGCTGCTCCAGCCCCATCTCCGGGCCTCCAGCTCCCCTGACCCATGGATGGGCAAGCAGCACTGCCCCTGGGAAGCTGGGGAGGTGGGTGCTAAACACAGCAAGGCTGGGGGCTGTGTAAACATCAGGCAGCGAGATAAGGCAGGATGAAGATCTCAAACTCTCATTACTTTCCAGGATCTGCAAAAGTCGAGGTCTTGCTGAAAGGAAATGATTTAGGCAGTTAAAAAAGGGGAGGAATTTGCTCTCCAGCTGGTTTTAAAGAGCCTCGTTTCAGGCGCTAGGATGAGAGCAGGGAGCCGGGCAAGTCGTGGCTGGAGCAGGGACAGGCCGAAGCTCCGCGCGTGGAAGGGGCAGGCGGAGGAGCCAAAGGGGCAGCGGGGGCTGCCGAGGCCAGGGCAGCGCCGGGCGGCTGTGGAGCGGGAGCGGCCGCGCGGGCTGTGAGCGCAGCAGCCAGGAAGCCTCTTCCCAACGCCCTGCGCCCGCGGCTTCCTACCAGCGCAGCCCTGCCAAATCCCTCCCTTTGGGCCACATCGTCCCTGTTGGGGCCTTTGCATTGCCTTAAAAGGACACGGAGCGGTTCCCGCTCCGCGCAGACGGTTATTTCACGTGGCCGCAGCAGGCGGGACGGACAAGTTTCCTTGGAGGGCAGAAACACCCAGTGGCAGCAGCTGCCACCAGCCAAGGACGCCCCCCTCCCCAGCAGGGATTCAGTATGAGAGGGACGGGGAACTTCTAGAGCGGGTCCAGTGCTGAGCAACGAAGATGACGAAGGGGCTGGAGCATCTTCCCTGTGAGGAAAGACTGAGCGAGAAGAGAGCCTGGAGAAGAATGAGAGGGGRTCTCATCAACACGTACAAATACCTGAGGGTTGAATGTAAAGAGGATGGGGCCAAGCTCTTCTCGGTGGTGGCCAACAATAGGACAAAGAGTAATGTATATAAATTGAACCCCAGGCAGTTCCATCTCCATGTGAGGAAGAACTTGTTTCCTGGGAGGGTGACGGAGCCCTGGAACAGGCTGCCCAGAGAGGCTGTGGAGTCTCCTGCTCTGGAGATCTTCAAACCCGTCCAGATGCCACCCTGTGCTCCGTGCTCTGGGTGTCCCTGCTGGAGCAGGGGTTGGACTAGATGATCTCTAGAGGTCCCTTTTCAACTTCAACCCTTCTGCAATTCTGTGATTTTAGGCAGCTGCTTTTGCACACACTGCCACCCATGTCAGGACCCTCTTCAACAATAATCCTGGATGCAACAAACCTCTGCTTCCCCCATCCCTTCTCAAGCATGAGGCCATCAAGTACCATCTCCTGGACCCACTATCCCTGAGTTCCCAGCATGCAAACCTTGGGACATTATCCCTGCTGGTCCCATCCCTGGACCGCCCTGCTCCCACATCCAGGGCATCTGTGCCCACGTTCAGGGACAAATGGCTCTGCAAGATATAAAACCGTGTGCTCCTGCCTTCCCCTGAGCTGCCCGTGGAGAAGAAGAAAGGTGCTCCTAGAGTCAGCTCATCTAATTCAAGGTAGGTATCCGCTATAGGGCATTCAAGGCCTGTTCGCCTTCCTCCAAGATCATAGAATCATAGAATCATAGAATGCTTAAGGTTGGAAGGGAYCTCTAGAGGTCAYCTAGTCCAACCCCCCTGCACACGCAGGGTCYCCTAGAGCATGTGGCACAGGGTGATGTCCAGGYGGGTTTKGAAGATCTCCAGAGAAGGAGACTCCACCACCTCTCTGGGCAGCCTGTTCCAGTGCTCTGTCACCCTCACTGGTAAGAAATTCTTCCTCAAGTTCCTGTGGAACTTTTGGTGCCTCAATTTGTGGCCGTTTCCTCTAGTTCTATCACTGGCCACCACTGAGAAGAGGCCGGCCCCATCCTCCTCACTCCCTTAAGATACAGAGTTTAGGGGTGGCTCCCTCCAATCTGACCACGTCACTGTGGTTTGGACAGTCCATCCCACCCTGAGTGCTCCAGCGAGTTGGAAGAGCCACATAAGGAGGTGTCTCAGCGAGACCAAGACGGGTGTTCTGGGCGAGTGACCAGGGCATCGGTCGTTCTGGGGCTGTGGGGGTTTGTGCCAACTCGCAGCTGAGCGCAGGGAAAGCCTGGGAACAGATTGGAATTGAAGGGAACTCCCTCCAGTCCACAGCACACTTCAACACTCGAGAGCCCAGCAGGCTGCAAGGCAAGCCAGAAAACTTCTGCAGTTCAGAAACAGCAGGAAAAAGAGGGATATGCCCCAAGTCTTATGAATGATGACCAGAAGGCTGCCAGACGCTCCAGGGCAGCGTCTTCCTTACTGAGGTTTGCAGGAGTAAGAGCAGAATCCTCACAAGAGCTGTCTAGACACAGACCCACCAACCCAATTCCCAAATCAGGGATAACCTCAAGCCACCTATTCCGTGGGCTTTTGGCCCTCTCAGCATTTTTCAGTTTCATTTTCTTTGCACCATCGAGTTGAACACCATATTCTGCCCAGGCACAGCACTTAGTGACTTCAGTTGCACTTCTCCAATCCCCTTTTTAGGGCAACACAAAGTGAGGAACACGAGGTCACTGTCCTGCAGCACAAACCTCTCTTGCCTCTGCGAGAGAGATGCCCGAGGCTGCCAGGAAAYGCATTATTTTCCTGCCTCCCGCTGCTCCACATCCCATCCCATCATCAAGAGGAACCCTGCAGACCTCCTGCGCTGTGCCAAGCGTGGCTCAGCCCTGGAGCAGCTCCCTCACCTGCTCCCAATAAGGCAAGGGGCCTCAAAACACAAGATACAGTCGCTTTGTCAACAGCTCTATTTGGGAAGCCCGGGAACAGGCACAGCCTGTGCAGAGCGTCGCCCATCTGCCCCAGATCTTAGCCAGCTGCCCCGCATTGCTGGGAAGCTGGAGACTCACCGACACGAGAGGGGCTTCTCCTGCAGCGCTCGGAGGTGGTCTGAGCGACGCCGAACGGGCAGGTTCAAATGAGAACGGAGCCAGCACATGCTGGGACCTGGCGATTTTCATCTTAACCTGGACTTTCAGGAAAAGGGGTATCCAGATGAGGCCAAACCAGGGACAGCAGGGACAGACGGACTGTCAGCCTCTCCTCACAGGGCTTGAGAGATCCGCACGCTCCTGTCACCCAGACCAAAGCGCTCCACCACTTTTCCCCTGTGTGAAGGAAGCTGCTTTAACTCCTAGAACTAAAGCAGCACTTGGCGTTGGATGAACACAATTTCACCAATAGAGAAGCACTTAGAGCACTGCAAATTCTCATCTTGCAATGAATTTTCCTGGGGCCACCAGAGTGCCCGCACAACCACTCGCGCTCTGCAACAGCTGGAATGCCAGGGTGAGCCCAGATGTTCTACCAAAAATAAACTCCTTCAGTAGCTAAACACAGAGCAACCACTGGCACTTGGAGAGGAGGAGAGAACAGAGGAACAGGAGGAAGGTTCAGAGTGGCCAGTCTCAGTGTGTTGGGTTTTTGGTTTACTTCCCAATAGCGAGAGCTTTAATGAAAGCGGATGGCAGGAAAGAGCCATCAGTGCTGCGCAGAGCTCACACACGTTATGGATCGTCCAGTAGTTCACACAGAACTCTACAGGATAAAGGATAAACCAAAGGGGAAGAATCTAATCTAAACGGGAGCACTAAGCCCCAGGGCCCGGATTGGGGCCTTCCTGTTTGCCGGCAAGCAGCGGGCCCAGCTGTGATGTTTGAACAAGACATGGCTGGAGCAGGCATGTGGGCAGGGCACGAAGGAGGCAGCTCATGGAGACAGACGCAGCGCCGGGTGGAAAATCACCGGCACGGGCACGCGCTCTGCACCTCTACGGCTGCAAGCAGCCTACGGGCACCTTATCCCCAGGGTCCAAGGTCTTCGGGGTGTGCCGTCGGGAAGAGCAAACTGTCTCCAGCACAGGCAGACGCAACGGAAAACCCTGGGCGTCGTCCATGGAGCGTGAGCATAGGCAGAGATGTCCCTACRAGACACAAGCTAGAGCTGTCCCCCTCCAGCCGCGTGGACTAGCGATTTGAGCAGCCTTAGGCCTGACAACAGTGTAAATTAGGATAAATTAACCCATCACTCAAGACGGCAATGTCAAAGTAGTGAGCGAGGAAAGAACTGGGTTCTGAGGCTGGTGAGCACTGGGACTGCCGAGCACCTCGATGGGGATATCGAAGAGCTGTCCTAGAAGGACCAGCTGGAGCAGGTTGGACGTCTCCAAGGGCTTTGCTGCCCTGGACCCCGCTATGACCTGGGTGTTCGGCAGCATCCAGCTCCCCAAGGAGGGCAGGTGCTTCCACGCGAAAAGCTGCAGCGTGCGCCGAGGGCGGCTCCGCAGCACGAGGCAGGAGCCGGAGCCGGCGCGGCCGTGAGTGCCGAGCCCCCTGCACGCCCGGGGTCTGCCAGGGCCCCGCAGCAGCGGCGCTGCCTGCCCGTCACGCTGCTCCCGGGCGCTGCGCACGGGGCTGCGCGGGAGTTTTCTCTCACGACCGGATGATTTAACTACTTCTTCGAAGAGAACGCCAGCTTCATCCTGAACGAAAGCAAAAAGCCTTTCGTTTCTGCTACGCAAAGCCGCTCGTTTCTGGGGGGATTTCCCGTCTGGCACCCAGCACAGACAGCCCACACCAGCTCCTGCAAAGGCTTTTCCAGGGTGGTCATGCWCTAGCTCCTCGTGCAGCTGCAGTGATGAGAGCTCTGCACGGGCGTCTCAGACTCCGGCACTGCCACCGTTGCCTTCGTCCACCCTGGCGCAGCAGCGGAGCGCTGGGCAGCGAGAGCTCCCCGGCGCRGGGCGCGGGCGCCTCCAGCAGCACCCACCAAGACACAGGCAGCGCAGAACCCAAACCGACGCCACAGCGAGGGCTGCTCTCACAGCCTTCTCCTCACCCCATCCCAGCACAGAGCTGCTTCCCCAATGGACACACGGGATGTTCCGGCAACCACCCCTGAGCTCCAGCTCCGCCAGCAGTGACTACGGGACACGCTCTACCCCGCTCCAAGGGTGGCCAAGCAGCCACTAGCTGAACCCAAGGCTGTGGGGAGGGCATCTCGACGTGGCCCCAGGTCTCCCAGCATCTCGCAGAGCTCCGCGARGCCACCCCGAAAGAGGATGTGGCCGTTCCGTCCCCGCACACAAGCTCTGCTCGGGCTGGGAAGCCCAGCGAGGTCACGGCAGCGAGGGGACAGGCGCAAGGGCTCCCCTCGCAGACGTCCCCTTGCCTGGGGCTGCCTAACGGAGGGTTAAGGTTGAGGCGAGCCCGGCGCTCTGGCATCCACCCCAGACATGACCAGGAGGGCCCTCGCTGCCCGCTGCGTTAGGCGGCTCCTGCTGATCGACACAACACGGCGGCTTCCTCCTTCCGTGTCACCAGCCAGGGAGCTGAAGCCATTTCCCCCATCCCACCGGGCCGCCCTCCATCTCAATGGGCCTACCCCCATCCCACCCGGCCTCCATGCGACCCTGTGGATACCACCCTGTGCCACGTGCTCCGGGTGTCCCTGCTGGAGCAGGGCGGTTGGACGAGATGAGCTCTAGAAGTTCCYTTCCAACCTCAACCGTTCTGAGACTCCGTGATCCCACCGTGCGCTCCCCATGCCACCGGCTGCCCCGGCCCGGGCACTACCGCGAGGTGCGGCCGGAGGGCGCCGGGCCCCGCGGGGCTGCGAGCGGGGCCGCCGGGCGGGCGGGTCCTACCTGCTGCTGCTGCTGCTGCTGCTGCTGCTGCTGCTGCTGCTGCTGCTGCTGCTGCTGCTCCTGCTCCTGCTCCTGCTCCTGCTCCTGCTCCTGCTCCTGCTCCTGC
>PTEX01000267.1:750535-866731 GCA_003342815.1 Eudromia elegans | reverse complement strand
CGGCGGCGGCTCGCGGGGCTGCGCGCGGCGGGGCCGGGCTGGGGGGGGTTAATTCATTCGTTAATTGCCGTGTCTTAAGAGGTCTCGCGCCTCCGTGCCTGGGGTGCGATGGAACAGCAGCAGGGCTTGGAAAACTTCCCCACCRAGGGAAGGTTGTGGCTTCGGGAAGGTCACAAGCGGCTCCGGCYACTGCCAGGCATCTGTTATATTGGAGTTGCCTTGAGAATCCCCCCAACTGCTTCTTGTTGGTGTCGCTGGTGGAGGGCACAAAGTTCCAGCACTCGAGATAAGCAGCGTGGGCTCTATTAATACACATCCAAATGGGCTAAAAATCCGCCGTAATCTCGGGAGTTTAGCTTTGGGAGAGCAGAGTCTGGCCTATCTGGCGGAACGTGTTGCGTTTCAGCCCTTGTTTTCGCTGTTGTTGGGTAAATTCATGCGAACGTAAGGGAAAATGTGAAACTGTGGCCTGTGGATATTGGTCAGCCTGTTGATAGCCAGGAGTGCTGCGGGGTTGAGCAGAGCCCGGGAGATCAGCTCACCGGATTCCTGTGTCTGGAGAGGGAGACGGAGCCCATCCGAGTGCGGGCCRGGTTTGGGGTGAAAACTGCAGGATTCGAGACCACGGAGATTAGACACAGTGCTGGTGACAGGCCTGGGGAGGGGAGCGCGACCCAGGAATGACATCTGGAATTCGTRTGTTCGTGAAGAATAATACTACAATAGCACAAATAGAAGGGCAGTGATTGAGATGATGAGAGTGTTGTGGCTTGGTTGGCATTGCTGGGCCGAAATGTTTGGGGCCCTGAAGCTCGTGACTCGTTAGGTCGTCTCCTCGTGAGAGGTCGTCTCTCCTCGYTAGGTCGTCTCGCTGCCGGTGAGCAGAGAGCAGGGGTACCTTTTCGTGCAGTCCCGTGGTTGTGAATCTGCGACGTGGGGCACCAGGTTGGGTCAAACTAAAGTGATCAGAGTAGGGAAGTTAGAGAAATAGTCAATCACCTAGGTGCTCGCGAGAGCCCGTTGTTGGAGAGGTAGATATCAGAGGYATTTTGATAAGGAAAGAAGCCTGAATCCAAGGCGGGTGGAGATGTGGTGGAGTTGGAATGACTTTGTGAGTGTTTTCCAGGAGCTGCGGCCAAGGTTGATTGCGATCCCTTCAGAAATATCGGTGTATCCTGCTGATGCATCAGTGTAAAGCTTGGCCAAAAGGATCTCGTGAGGTTCACTGGATTCATCAGGCTCTGATCGATGGGTGATTATCGCAGCAAGGTCAAGCTTCTTGAGTGTATGACAAGGCAGAACCACCACGCTGGCCACAAATCTAATCCYGTACATGGAAAGAATTGTGTCTCAGAAGCTAAAGTATCAGCTAACATATTAAACAGTATCATTTAGGGTTTGATGCTTTGAAAAGCAGGTGGATGGGCGAGTACTTGAGCAGATGTTAATGAAACRAGTCTTCTGTATGATTTGCTTCTTCAGAAGCCTTGTAGGACGGGAACTTGCTCTTACTCACTTGTWTGGAGAGGTTCAGTTCCTCATCCCTGAACGTGTAGCTCTGAGTATATTTACTTTCATTTTATTTGGGGAAAAAGTACTGGCTATGGAAAAGCTGTCAGTTGGAGTCAAGTAAATTGAGGGTCTCCAGACTACTGGCTGGCCATTTTTTTTTTTTGTTTGTTTGTTTGTTCAAATAACTTCTATTAGCATTAGAAACATAACATTTTGACGTACTGAGCAGATGGTAGAGACTGTCTCCTATCATTAACCTGTAATACTTGTGAAACCACATGGCACTGTGGAAGGAGATCCTGCTTATATTTGGGAAGCTGTATTTTGAAAATGACCTTTCAAATTACAAGTGCCATCCTGAGCCTCCAGCTTGTGGTGACTGYGTGCTCTGGAAGTGCCAGATACAGCACTAAACCCAGCCCCAAGACCAGCACCAGTGTGTGTTGTATTTGCTGGGGCTTCAGTCCTACTTGCATTTCTACCTCGGTGACCGCAGAATACTTCTGGATTAGCACCAATCCCCAAACTTTTGTGAAAATTGACTCTTAAGGAAAAGAGTCTGGTTGGGGAGGCTTCTGAATGAAATAAGCACCTCATTCCTGTCTCAAAGGACTGTCTTACAAATGGTGACAGCAGAAAGGACCATTTATCCTTTGTCTGCTCTTTGACGGTTTTCCTTCTGTTTCCCTTTTGCCCCCTTCCATGGAGAACTGAGTTGCTCATAAAATAACTCCAGAATTTCTACTTTTAAAGCTGAATGGCACCTGTTTGATTTACTTTAAGGTGCTGGACGGCTGTGGTTGTGCAGCGATCTCAGACTGGGTGTTTGAGGCTGTGACCTCTCTGGCAGCACCAGTTTGTTATTCCTGCTTCTGAGTCAGAGCTGGAAACCTGCAGGCACGTCTAGCTGCCCTTCAGAGCTTTGTGGAGTGGCATCCGGGTCAGAATGAGGCTGCTCAGGCTTTCATTGCCCTTCAGAAGCTTTGGCCCTTTGCTCCCTCTCGAGCTTTGTGGGGAAAAGTCCTAGGAAAGCAGAAGGTGACCAGGGTTTTTCRGACAGCCCAAAAGCACAGTTAGAGCAGTGTATGGAAGACCCCTTTCCCCAATCGCAACAGTGAGGAGCCTCACTGAGACACTAATATTGGCCCAAAATCCAGGAGGTTGAGGAGAAGGAAGAGATGGTTCCCGTGCTGCTGCTAGTTTATAGCTGGGGGTGCTAGTTGTTGGACATCTGGGCATGGGGTCCTGGACTGCTAATTCTAAAGGTCTCTTTAAAAGCTTCATCTATCAGAACTGCAGCAGTGCTGGAGCAGCCTGGATTCGCTTTACAGGCTAACCAGGATCTAGRTGACAACCACCCAGAACAGTTTATAGGAGACCTCCTTTAATCACCAAAAGGTAGAAGTCAGTTTGTGCCTTGGAACATGAGGATGTTGAAACAGCACCCATGGGAGAACTCGAGGGTAATGTGCACATGGTTTGGGTGTCACGGCTGCTTTTTAAAAGATCAGGAGCTGGTCTACCTCAATAAGTGGGCAGAATGCCATACACTAGGTGAATTTTCTTAAGATAGAGTGGCTGTGTGGCCTAAAAAATTGGGAATTCATAGAAATGAAGATTATCTAAGGGGAATCATACCTTTGCTGCCATCCTCTGCCAGGTTTCTTTCCCAGGATATGCAACTGCCAACATAAATAAAAGTTGCAGACTGTTCATGCTATATTTGATGTCTCTTGTCAAATTCGAAATTCGACACTGTCAAAAATAGGTTTTGTCGCTAGGGAAGGTGACTTTTTTTTTTTTTTTTTTTGCTGATGAATGGTAGTATAGCAGTATGTTCTCAGTGTGAGAGCTTTGAAGCTACCTAAAATACTGCAGCAATTAGACAGAGGTAACTAACATCTTAAGCACTATTTGACCAATATTAATGCTTTTATTATCTTGCTTTTGGCTATTTGGGTCCCTTTTTTTGGSTTGCTGTTTTCTCCCAGTCCCTTGTACCTTTAGTTCAAAACAGCCTCCCAGGTGGGCAGAATTAATTCTAGACTAAACAAGCCAACCCTGAGCTGGAGCGAGTTGGAGGCTTCCAGTCTTGCTGCTCAGCACGGTGCTCAGAGGGAGTTTTCTCTCACTTAGGGGCAGTTTCTCAGCTTGTTGGTTGGGCGATCTCGAAAGCAAAGCCAAGTGCAGCCCGCCTGCAGCTACTGACTGCGGGGAGGAAACTTATTCTGACTTCACCTTCATCTTGTTTGGCAAATGAGTGAATGTTTGTGGTGGGAAATGTGCGTGCTCATTGTACCCTTCCTCTGCCTTTGTCCTGTTTAGTGGTTAAACGGGTCCAGTTTTGCTGCTCTGCTAACCAATGAGCRAGTGAACCCATAGGATTTCTGTCTATAGCTTCTTTAGTAGCAACAACTGGAGCTGCTGACCCCGGCCCTGTGAGAAAACTGTCGCCTTGGCAGCCCTGCAGCTGGACTATCCAGAGCTCTGTTCCCACTGGGGAAGCTCCTTTGGGATACAATGACATATTAGGGAAAGCTTTTATTTGATGTGTGCCAAAAGCTTTCCAACTTGTGCAAATGGAATTGTTAAATGCGTGTCTGCATCAACRCGGCTCAGGAAAACTGAGCAAGAGGGATGAGCGATGAAGGCGGCGCTGCGACCAGGCTGCTTTAGCACGGCTGAAAGCCATGGAGACATTGAAGGCACCACCGTGAAGCACCGCAGGGATGAGCGAGGTGAAAGTGCTGCCAACCTGATGTTATCACTGCGCTTTCTAATGGCTCTCACTGTGTGACTAGCGAGCCTTGGGGGTTGGGAGACCTTCCTGCAATGAACCAGGTTTAAAACCTTTGGGTTCAGGCTGGGTGGTTAGGGAGTTGTGAGACATTTGAATGCTGCTTGTTGTCGTAGCTGAGATAATAACTGATTAACATGAAAATATGGGACTGGAGTTGATGTGCTAGCCCTGAGCTGAGGGTTACACTGCACATCCAAAAGCCCTGTCAGAGTGTGTGTATGGGAGCAGTCTTTTTTAAGGAGGTTGGGAGAGGAGAGTATTATGTAAGCAGCTGTATTGKCTGCGATTTATTTATTTTCTTCCTAACTCTTCTGAATACAAATGAGGAGGAAGCGTGAAATGCTCTGAAATATCTGGTGTCTTTCTTTGCAGCCTCTGCATCGCGAGCTGTCTGACCAGCCTTAGCGGGAGGAGGGTGGCCAGGCCAAACCCTGGGCTCGGCGCGTGCGGTTTATTTTCAGCCGCCCCTCGGAGGGGAGGTGCAGCAGCTGTCCCTGCCATCTCCTTTCTTGGGTCACCGCAAACCGATCCGCGCGGGGATGAAAGGGGCGGCTTAGAGGAGGGGATGTGCGACATGCCTTGGTGGGAGCATTTTGGTTTATAAGGACAAAGAGGGAAGTGTTTGAGGAGGGGCGGGTTTAGGAGCCTGTTGTTACGAGAGTTGCTTCACCCTGAGTGGAATTAAGAATAATTCAGCGGTAAGTGTGGTCCACGCAGGCCCACGTAGAGAAACACAAGGAGGGGCAGTGTGATCTGCCGGCACCGTCGGTGCTTTGTGGAGCATGGCTAGGACAGGGCTGCTGCCTGCAAAGCTTGGAGGTGCCAAGTTTAATTTCCTCTTCCGCTCCGGAGGTGCATCTCCTGCCATGATGGAGCCGGCCTCGGTGCATGCTGTASAACTGGGCCCTTCTCAGTAATGGAGGTGTCTTTTTAAAGAGAAGTGCTGCTTTACTGGATTGCTAACTTAGAATCATTTCCCAAATCATTAATTACAATTTACACTAACTGTGCATTAATAGTATTTTAGAAAGTACAACTTTGTGCAGTCTAAAACTCTCCCAACTCAAATACCATCTTTATGTGTTTAGAATAGTTGAAAAATCACTCTTTAAGGATAAATAGCATGATACATTTTGAGCATACTGGTTTTGGTAGTGTTTTTACTTAGCGGTTCCTCTAGCTGAAAAAACCTCACCTTGTGTGAGTCGCACTGGAGGGTTTCCGTATACAATAAACTGACCTTGCAGAGGGACACAAGCAGTTCTCAGTGTCGCTTTTCCAGCCTTCAGCCTCCCCCATAAATCTTTGTGAAATGTCCAGAATGCAGAATGRCCACCTGCCATTAGCCTTTTATGTGTCACTGCCTTTTCAGGGGAAAACTCGACCTAGCCCCTCTCTGCTGCTCTGAGCTGGAGCATTGATTTAACACAGTAGTTGCTCACCATCCATTTCTAGAACCCGTCTGAAACCACCTCCTATTTATAATTTGTCATTCCTGGCCTTCTTGGACAGTTAATGCTGTTTTATTACAAAACTTTTTGCTTTTTTACACCTGAAATTGTGCAATGGCAGCAACTCGGAGAATGAGGCCTTGTCAAGACACAAATACTGGTTTAACAAGATGCGACTCTTTTTAGCAGTGGCTTAGGGAACTGCTGCTGCTTTGGGTGGGGGGGCTCTGCTGGCCTAACCTGGCAGACATCTGTTAAGTTTGGACCTGTAAATCCAGCACCACGGTCCGCAGGGCCGTAAGCCAGCTTGAAYTGAATAGGGCCAGCACAGGGAGCCGAACTGGATTAATCAAACTCTCTTATTCACTTCAACTGATGTTATTTGCTAACTGTTGATGCAACTGTTCGATTTTAAAAGCAAAGCAGGAAGGAAGGTTTCTCCTCCCCTTCCAGGATCTGTGCTCATGCAAATAGCAGCCCATGTCCTGCAGTGGCTGAGCAGAGCTTCTGTGGAGCCCTTGCTGCTCCTCCTAGCCTAACTCCTCTTTAACCAGGAGCAGGCCCCAGGTACAGACTTCTCTTGGCGCCGCCTTGCCTTGCCAGGGGATGGCTGCGGTTCTTGCAGCCCCTCGTGGCTTGCTGCCCGCTCCCCCTCGGTCCCTGTGAGAGGGAGCACCCCGAACCAGCAGGGCTGGCGCTGCCGCCTTCGGGCAGCGCGTCTTGGGGACCTGCTCTGCCTCCCCTTGGCACCAGCGCTGGCAGTGGGTTGCCCAGGACTGTGTCCAGCCCACTTTGGGATACTCCAAGGATGGATGGAGACTCCTCAACATCTCTGGGCAATCTGTTCCAGTGCTTTGTTCCTTTCACAGTAAAGAAGGCTTTTTTTTTTTTTTTCTCAATTTCAGATGAGATTTCTCGTGTTTTAGCTTGTGCCCTTTGCTTCTTGCCCTATCTCTGGGTTTAGACCAGGCTGAATAGCTTTTAGCTGGGAAGAGGAGGAGCTGGTGAGGAAAAACATTGGTGTCTGACAAGCTGCTGTTACTCAGTATTCCGCTGGACAGCTGTGGAGAGATCTGGCTCCCCTTTGCTTGATATGCTGTCGCTCTCATCCCTTCTCTGTCCATGTGCATATATTACGTATATTTCTCTATCCCTCCCTTTATGTGCTCAACTGCAGGAATGAATATTTTTATAGAGGTGCATGCAGGAGGGAGAYGGTATTTGCTGCCAACAAATGCAATTGTATCGATGTGGCCAAGAAGAACTTTTGATTAAAAACGAAAAAAAATGAGAAGTGGGTAGCTTAGGAGTATTTTAATCCTAATTATTTAAAAAATGAAAGAAAGGCACATTGTTCTGCTGCAACATACCATCTTTTAGATGGGSTGGCATCTGTGCTTTCTCCGCTGCATCGTGGCTGTAATAGATACAGGCAGTATTCAGGAGCACACAGTCTCGTGTTGTTTTTTATTTTTTTCCTGGACATTGCTAGGACAGTTCCAGTCTCAGTTGCAGCCAATCTGAAGAGTTTCAAATGACGGATTTGTCCCAGATTTGCCATTGTGTGCTGGAGAGCTTCGTGTCGCTGCAGAGTGATCCTGTTTCTGCAGCCCTTCAGTCCTCCTTGTACCGATTCCAAAAGGAAAAACAGTCCTTCCTCTCTCGGACCTTTACCATGCAGAGGTGTTAATGCAAGGGGCTTCAAACAGGACGGTTGAATTGGTATTGGGTCTTCAGCACCAGGGGATGTTTCTTCAAAGGGTCTGAAGGAACTTGTGTTTGGAGTCRCTCTGTTTATTATCAGCTTTAAATAAGCTGAATCCCAGAGCACCATCTCTGTACCAGGAAAATGGTCCCCACGCCTGTGGGAAGTGACAGTTCTCCATGTGATGCTGGTTTCCAAAAGCGGCTCCGAGAAGAACCTGTTAAATAAACCCAGAAGAGTTTCCCAAAGACACTGTCAAGCATTGATGAAGAGAAACCCGACTGAGGTTGTACCTTGGTTTTCCCAGGTTTTTGTCAAGGTTCACCTCTGGAAGCCCAAGAAACAAAGCTGTGGTGAAGGAAAAAGAGATCTCGTTGATTAATGGCTATCTGAGAGCTGCAAAATAATGGTTCCCCTCCCCAGCAGGAGGGGGAGTTGTCTTGAGCATCCGCCTGGTATCCAGGCTGCTCCGTGCACCTAGAAATGAGATATTTGAGGGAATAAAGAACCAGGGAGCAAAGTTTATTGATGGTGTTACACATTCAGGGCAATAAAAAGCAAACTGACTGTGAAGGGTTTCACYGTATCAGTTAATTTTGCTGCTATCTGGAAAAAAATGTAATATTTAGAAAAGATACAGGAAATAACAGCAAGGTGATCCAGATAGAAAATCCTGGGTATAAATTCTGATTGAGGAAATCTGTAAGCTAAAACTTGCTAGCCTCTCGTGCCATGTATCAGACAGTTGACTCATGATATTCAGGATGATTACATGTTAGAATCAAGAAGAGAAAGAAGATGAGACGGGTCTAATGTGGCAAATTGCCTTGTCAATGTCAAAGTAGTAGTTTTAAAACTCCATGTTTTTATTTGTTTGTTTTGCAAAGGACTAAGTATGTTATCTTGTTACCTTGCGTACATTTTTAACAGGCAATTTCATTGAATCTTTGGGTAAATTTCCGCAGCAGCAGCATGAAGATTATGTTTTATGGTGTCCTCTAAACTCRGAGGATGAATATGCATGTGTGGGATATTACCTTCATGATCCATGTTTAGGGAGGAGTGGGGTTTGGGTTTTGTTGGTTTTTTTTCCTATTCGTAGTTTGCAAAAATCTAAACTAATACAGGAGTCCCCTTGAAATATATCCGAATAGCCACATTATGGGGGTATTCTTGCAAGGGATGCCTTGCATCCTCACTTTGCTGTTTGCAGCAGCTTTTCTTCAGTCTTGGACATCGGACAAGCCCAGTGTGACCTTCGCAGCTTTGAACGGTTTGTCTTTTCTGCTGGTGTCACTTGAGTTATTCTGAACGAGCCTTCCTTGCTGCCGAAGAAGATAAGTGGTGACTGTGTCTGTCTCCTGAGGAGGGACCTCAGGCCAATGCCAGCCCCTCTGCCAGCAGAGCCAGAGTTTGAACTTCAGAGCCTGTCGCRTGAGTTACTTTGGATTCCCTATTAGTAGTTGCCATAGAAAGAGCCCAGTGCTTATGGCCAAATATTCTTATGACTGACTGGAGTATTGGCTCGCCTTCAGTTTGCAGCCTAGTTGGTGCACAAAATCCAGCTTCTTCCATTTAGTCTGGATGCTGTTAATCTTCCAGCAAATTGTTTGATGCTGGAGAAACCCAAGAAGGAACAAAGAATTGATTGTAGCTATTGGGAGTAGCTCCATGTGCTGAAGTTACTCCTGACTTGTAGCTTGCGCTGGTGATGCGAAAAAAMCAAGTCTTGTCTAAAACAAGAGCTGCTGCATTAGGGAAAATAAAGGTGTTTTAGTGTAATTTGATTCTAGAGTAACTCTTTTAAACCAGAGTGCTGTGATGGTGAAGCCACTGCGGTCGTGGACATTTTGGTCAACAGAATGAGAACTGTGAAGGCATCCAACCTGTGAATTAACAAAACTACCAGCTTTTTTATTATTATTATTTTATATTTTTAATGCGTTTTTACTATAGCCAAACATCTTCATGAAGATCATCTCTTGCGTCTTGCTTGGAAGCCTGTCCTAGTGTCTGGCCAGCCAGGCCTTGGGAAGCTTCTCCCAGTGTCTGACCTGATTCCATTTTCCTGCAAATGAGGCCGAATTCTTTGTTCTGCTCTGCGACTATAGAGAACAAGTGATCGCTGTCCCTTTTTTAACAGTTTTTCCAGGACTGGCAAACTCTTTGTTCTTCTCAAACTCTTTTTTTTTTTTTTTTTTTTTTCTTCTTTTTTTTTTCCCTAGATTTACTAAATCCAGTTTATATCATCTTTCTGCCTAAATAATGTCTTCTAAACCCACAGGGAGTCTTGCTGGGCTTCCTCCGAGTGCCCGAGCACGATGCTTTGGTGCAGAGCTCTCCAGCTCTGCATAAAATAAATTCCTCCTGACCCTTGCTAGCAGCTTTTGTCTCGAACGTCTCCCAGCAGAAGACTTGCTYTATTTGTTTATATATTATTTAATGCTGGCACCTCTGTGTCGGTGCAGGGCACTAGCCGCAGCAGTTGAGGCCTGGCAGGAGTGGGATTAGGGCCGTGGGGCTGCGCTCGGAGCGGTGAGACCTGTTCCACCGCAGCACCGTGAGTGTTAAGCTGCTTTCAGACCCAGGCTGCCTTGCACAGAGCTGTAATATTTAGTCAGTGATCCGCCCTAATGCCGTGACCTGTTTGTCCTTGTGTTGCCTCTTGGTATTAGATGCTGCCCACCTAAGCGGAGGAATTTCCTTACTTCTCTGTCTTTCCAGGATGCGTCGGGAACACTTCAAAGCCCAATTTTGTCCTCCAGGATTCCTGAACTTCTCCATTTTGGTTTCAGCATACACCAATAAAATGTGATCTCGTTTTCTCTGGCTTTGTTGAAAAGGTAGAGCAGAGCTGGGCCTTAAATAATCTCATCATGCTGACTACCCAGACAGGTGTTGACGCGGGTTCAGGGCTTTGTGGTCTGTCCCGAATCCCGTCGTTCGAGGGTTTAGGCTCTCTGCTGGGCCCTCTGCATTCACGCTTGGACCAAGTTACTGCTGGTGCAGTTGCCGTGGGCAGAGGTTACAGCCGAGTATCCTGTTTCCCCAGATGTTTTTATTTTAACCATGCTTTTCATACCCAGGTTTTCAACCTCTCCGTCCCTAACATGTCCTTTTTAGCTGGAGATACCACATAGGGTGCTGGAAAGTACAAGTGCACCATGAACTTCTATAGGGGCTGAGTGGTATTTGCTGGCTTGTGTGTCCCATTCAAAATAATTTCTAACATTCAGCTTGTTTTTTGAGGTTGGAGCTGCCTTTTCCATACAACCTTTCTGTYACAATCCTAAGAGCTTGTTCCTGGATGGTGGTAATAAGTTCAAAGCCTTTCATTTTGTATATAACATGAGTTTTTTCTTCATGATTCATTCTGCATTTATCTACATTGAATTTCAGCAGCTGTTTTACCACTGGTTGCTCTATATTGTAAGATTATTTTGCCACTTGGTGTTTTTCTTTACTTTTTTGCRGTAATATCATCGACCAATTTTATCATCTCGCTGTTCGCCTCCTGTTCACAATCCTTTATCCAATGCAGTGAGTGGCACAGACCTCGCAAAAGATTTCTGGAGGGATCTGTGACAAGAAAACCAACAGCCTATTTTGCAAAGATCTTCCCGTCACACAAACATATTTGATCATGCAGGGATCTTCCCTCTTATCCATTTAACCTAGTGTCCTTAAGAACATTTAGAGAGGGAACAGGTCTGAAGCCTAGTGGAAATCTGGTGTTTACCACCTGAGCTTTAAGCTTGTTAATCCTTTGAAAAACTCCCATAGGGTTGTGTCATRTGACTTCCCATTTAAAAGCCTTGGTGACTCTTTTCCAAAATATCACAATTACTCATGCATCCTTTAATTCCGTATTACACCATCTGCTAATTTAAGTGCCCTCTGCTTGGTTCTTAGTGGTTGTGATAAGAGCTCTCCCTCTCTCTGTTTCAGGAGCTTCCCAGTTCCCAGTGAAGACTCTTCCCTCGTCTGTGCAATTTAGGTGCTTCCTGCTTGTCCCAGTGTCTTGTCCTGCCTGTCGCGAGRGCGTGATTTCCAAGAATGAAGCTCAAGAAATGCTGCTGTTGAGCTCTCTCTGACACCTTACGTGCTGTTTCTGGAACCTTTGTTACCTTCTCATGTGCGAGAGGCCCATGGTCATGTTGCAGTGTGAGAGCCCCACAAGTCTGGTGCAGCAGACCTTTCTGTGTGACATCTTCTTCCTTCAGCCTTAGGACTTCTTCATGTTACCCCTCTGCTCCTCTTTCCTCCCCGACAGAAATGAGCRACCTGCTGTGTGTCACCCACCTCCCTGACCGAGCACTCGACCTGCAGCTCAYGCTAGGGCCAGCAGTGTCTAAACCACATATGATGTGTGCATTGCATGGGAGCAGGCGACTTGTTTTTAAATTTATTTTTGGACAATATAAAAGTTTACATCAAATGTGATGTAATCTCAACTCAAGGATGAGTTTCCTTGATACCAGAGTGCACGATTCCTGACAGTTAGACTCAAAAGGCCTCATTCATGTTACTGCTGTTGCTGCAGAAAGTTGACACCTTGGTTCTGTCTGTTTTTCAAGCTAGCAAGACATCTGGTGTCAGGCTTTGAAGGGAGTTCAATATGTGGCACCATCCTTCATACATTTACAGTCTTGAGTTACTCCATAAAAGTGTCTTTGTGTGGGGCAAGCAAAGGACGCCTATTCCAGCAGGACTCGTCCCTCTTTAATGCCATTGTCCCACAGTTTTCTTTAATGGAACACTTGTTCTCCATACCCTGCTCTGCCACCTTCTCTGTTTTTCCCATGGGTGTCACCAGAGCAGAGTCCCTGACCTTTGCTTAGACTCCTGATGGCAGCACGAGGGTGATGCGCCTGCAAGGCCCTCGGTTGGCAGTGGGGACCATGCTGAGCTTTGCTTTATTTTCTTTCAATTGGGTGGCTGATTAAAAACAAAATAACATTCCTGCAGGTTGAGTGGCCCTAATAGTGTCAGGGACCAAGGTCAAGGAAATTCTGCTTGAAAAGTAGAATCACCATTTGAAGACCACGTGCTTGCTGCCTTCCAGTACTTGGAGCTCTTGAAAGGTTCGTTGCAGAGCGTGCAGGCTGTGTCATGAGGCCTTGAACTCCCGTTTTCTTTCCTCTACCGGGCTAAAAAATCAGACCTAATTGCTGTGTTTAGGTAGTTTTGTTGACTTTGTTTTAAAAAATACCTATAGCTTAGTTTGCTGTTGCAGCAGAAGTGACATCGAGGTCTAAGTAGCGGCTAAAGTAGAGCATTAGCTAGAGGCTGCACAATGTCAAGCAATGTAGTAAATCCAATTGATTGCGCTGGGAACAAACACATGCAGAATTGTGGCCCTAGTCATGTTTGGAAAAAATCTGGAAACACTTTATAAAGATACTATATTATCTCTCTAAAAGTGTAATTCTGTGGTCTGCAACTGTTGCTTTTTTGATGGGGCAGCCCAGCCCTGATGGGTACATACGTGTCTCTGCCAGGTAACACGCAGGAATGATGTGAATACACAAGAAAATTCACTTGTTTCCATAAATATCATAACATCATAGAATGGTTAAGGTGGGAAGGGACCTCTAGAGATCATCTAGTCCAACCCCCCTGCTCCACAGCATGGGGCACAGGGTGGCAGCCAGGCGGGTTTGGAAGATCTCCAGAGAAGGAGCCTCCACAGCCTCTCTGGGCAGCCTGTGCCAGGGCTCTGGCACCCTCACAGCAAAGTTCTTCCTCACATGGACATGGAACCTCCTCCCATTAYCCCTTGTCCTGTCACTGGCCACCACCAAGAAGAGTTTGGCCCCATCCTCCCTACATTCTCCCCTCAGGTATTTACACGTATTGATCATATTCCCTCTCAGTCCTCTCTTCTCTAGACTAAACAGCCCAACTCGCTTAGTCTTTCCTCATACAGTAGATGTTCCAGTCCCTTAATCATCTTTGTTGCTCTACACTGAACCCTGTAGATTTCTTTTCCCTTTACCAACACAGTTTTCATTTGACTTGGAAAACTCATCTGCTGGGCAGCTCCTAGAGGCAGTTCAAGATGCCAGGGCAAACGTTAGCCTGGATGGAGGCTGACGCTCATCAGCACTTTGGAAATTTGGAGCCTGTGCTTAGGTAAAACGTGGGCAGTTTCTGCCATCAGATATTTCGYTAACTTTGTACAAAATGCCTTTAGAAGCTGCATTAAATAGGTTCAAAATTACCATGTGTGGAATTCACTTGCAGAACTGAAGAGCAAATGAATTGCCAGCAATATTCCCTTGCTAAGCAAACCTGGAGTAGCCAAATCTTCCACTTGCAATCCAAGAGTGGAGCAGTCAGAACTTTTTAACGTATGAAACTTGGAGTTACCTCAGTTGTTCAATATGAGTACAGGGTTTTAGATGTGCTGCCTGAACGGGAGACGGCAGCAAACTTGGTGGTCAGAATGACTCAACTGGTGAGACTTGAAAAGCCAGTGCTGCTCCCCACCATTAGTAATTGGCAGTCCGTGCCTTTTTGGTGATAAAAAGACTTTATTTTTAGTGCTGGCAGTTGATCAAGTGCTGGCCTCATTTCAAGCTRTTTTCAGGCAGCATGAAATATTAGCTGCCGGCTGCTGTTGAAATAATGGGTATTAAAAACCACACTGGAAATAGAGGGGATGAGGARGATGAAGAGGAAAGGAATAAAACATGATCTAGATGGGGTTTTACAGTTGGTGCTGCATGGGCTGTTGCTGATCTAGAGGTGCATGTGCTACTCTGAGCGTGAGTGGAAACCCAGTTCACTGAYTACAGCCTAAAAGTCCTGGGAGGAGAGCAGAGGAGAGCTGCTGCATTGGGTCTTGTCTGGGCGCAGGACAAATTGAGCTCAGGCTGCTGGATGCATGGGATAAAACACAGATAAGATGAGGCTGGAGAGGGTGTCGCGTGGGTTTGATCTCGCCGCTTTGCAGCACTCGCGTCTGTGCTCCTTRGCCAGCCCTGCTGCGTTTGCCAAAGCAGGAAAATATCTGATGGAAAACGTGAGCACGGGGTGACCCTTGAGAAAGGGCCCGACCAAGACGCCCCTGCTCATGCCCATTTCCCTYGCAGCGAGTAAAAGCAGGACAATTTAGCTTTCTGCCCCATTCAGTAGCGTTCCAGCAGGGTTCAACAGGGTGGGCAGTGTGTGTGCATGTCCAGCCAACCTTTTATTTACAGCAGTGGTTGCTATTTTCTAAGGAAAGCGGAGCTGAGAGCTTGGGCACGCCGGGGTGACGTCTCCCTCTGTGAAAGCAGGTAGTGCAGGGGCCAAGGGCGGCCGTGGCGCTTGGGCATCCGCTGGCACACAGCAGCAACACGGCTCCTCTGCTAATTATAAAGCATTTTCCAGGCATTCGCCTAAAGCATCTATAGCTTGTGCAGCAGATATTTATGTTCACCTCTTRAAGTGCTCAATGTCCTCAATGCATGTGGGAAGGCACTAAGGATTTCACTGAGAGCCCTTCTCCCTCTGATGTGTTGTGCCAATCTTTCGTCTAGTAAATGCTGTCTTTGGGAAATCTGTCTTTGCACTACTTTTTTTCCCTTGTTACCTGCTAGAGTTTTGTTTGTGTCATCCTTTAAAGCTTCCAGTGCAGAAGTACCTATGCAGGACACTAACTGTGCATATGGCCTGGAGTAGGAAGAGAGGAGAAAAACAGAGAAGCTCCATGTTTCTGTGGGAGCAGCAGCAACAACAGCTTGTTTCTTCACCCCAATTGATGGCAAATACAATCTGTGCTGCCAGAGGTGCAGGATTGCTTGGCCGTGGGATCTTAGGTAGTGCAGGTTACGGCAAATGCTCCCCCTGTAAGAGCAGAGTAAGGTCATAGCTGCCAGCGCTGACAATTGCGAGTGGTGACAGTTGTGGGGCTATTTTGGGAGCGCTTTTCTCTTTGTTTTCTGTGAACTCCTCTCCCTGTGTTCCCAGATCTAACCCTGATGCCGGTCAGCTGTCACCAGGCTTTGCTCGGGGAGCGCTGGCCTCTTGGCAGTACACATTGACGTTGCCTGTTTGCTCTTGCTTTGCCTTTGGTGGAGGATTGGCCCCCTTCAGCTCTGGCCTCGCTTTGTTCCGTATATTTCATACTTATTACAGGAGAATATAACATAAGTCTGATCGTTTAAGCCATTTGGCCGTGGCTTGTTGTGACAGAATGACTTTACTGGCCTGCTAATTCTCCCAGTCCAGGGTATTAGCATTTAATCTCTGCAGACATAAATGTTGGTTTGCAGTAAGTCTTTAACCAGCTAAAAAACTCCTCAAAGTGGTTTAGGCCCCTTGTAACCAGACAGTCAATGGACGTTCTTTCTCCTCAATACGAATGGCATGTGGTTGTGATGAGGAAAACCGTCTTAAGCCTAAGAATCAGGGRCAAACTGGTAAATCTTGGCTCTTGGAGGTCCCTTGTGTCTACTGCCACATCTTGCCTACATCCCACCTGCATTAGGTAGCGCCCTTAGGGTACGTCTGTTCCTTTAGGCCTAATATATACTTTGAAAAATAAACATGGTACAAACCTGGTAGGAGGCCAGGTGTGGGAAGATATGGCTAAGGAAGGAGGGACCGTGGCAGTCTGGCCTTAAACCTTCCTAAGCTGCTCTGTGGGCTCGGGATGGATTCCGGTCGGCGTTTGCATGTGCTTGGAGAAGCACTTTCTGCCTTTAGCTTAGTGCTGGTCATTGCCCAGGTTCACTGCAGCTCCTCGGTTGGCCCAAGGGAAACCTCATATTCAACAGTGCCTCTTCTGAGGGTCTTATGTGTTAAATGTAGTTGGTGAAAAGGGCAAGCAGCAATATCCAAATCTGTACAGACTGCTCCACTGTATAGAAAARCGGAGTGGCTTTCTGGAGGCTCTCGGATACAGTAAAGGTCCCGAAGATGCYGTGCTGTCAAATGCAAAAACAGAACTCCTGCATCGCAGAACCTGGGAGCAGTGATGGGGCAGATGGAGACAAACCATACCAGGGCAGGGCTGCAGTTAGCCAGAGCGCTGCAGTCACGGCCACGGTTGCTTTTGAATTGCAGGAGAAGCTGGGAGGAGGAGTACGAGCAGGCGGTTCGCCAGCGCTCTGACTTTGCGCGGCGGTTTGCACAGCCCACGAGGTTGTGCCTTGCCGGGAGGCCGCTGAGGACGCTGGCGACGGTGACAAGAGATGAAGACGTCCGGCCTCTCCAGGTGCGACCCATCTCGCACGCAGCGGGAAGGGTGACATGTGGCCACGCTCTGTTTGCGCGTGCAAGTGGAGCTGCCAAGTGGGATTGCCAGGTGGGAGCCGGGCGGGTGGATGCTCGGGAATGTGACACYGTAGGATTAGTGCATTTTCACTCTCCTGCGCAGCGCAAGGCCCCAGCATAGGACACCGTCATAAGACGGATGTGTTTATGGTAYGAGCATATGCAACACAGAAGCCCAAGCCAGAAGCCATTTCTTCTTTTCCCATCCTGCATCTTTCCTCCTCATCCTCACAAAACAACCATAGGTTCCCTCTCTTAAATCCTAATCATGAAGGAGGGAACACCAGGAAATATAGCTAGAATTAAAACYACAGGAGATATTGTGGGATTCCTGGCTGACTTTGCTTCCAAACTCTGGTGTGCGCATTGCTGCTATTTTATTACATGATCATATGACACTGGGCGATGTGACATGTTGTTTGTAAACTAAATATTTACTCAATGGGACTGCTTTTAGAAATGCAACGTGCTCTCTGCCAAGTTCTGGCTCGCTGAAGCTTCCTTGGCCCTCCAGTGTGTGCAGTGCTCCCAAACGGCATTGCTGGGTGGGCAAACTAAATGCTCGTGCTCCTTGGGAGCCCTCGCTGAAGCACTGGGGAGCGCTGATCTCCCTGAAAGCGCTTGTGTTGATGTAATTAGAGTGTGAATTTGTCAGGAAACTGCGCAAATTGGGCAGGAAGCGGTTGGAGCAGTGCAGGTCCCTGTGGTGGTGACACTGTGTGGCCATTCCTGCCATTGCTTCTGTTTTCTTCTGGGCTTTTGCCCGTCCCCACTTGTCCATGGAGAGGCAAAGGGGTAATTTTCCTCTCCGACAGCTGAACTCAAGCAGTTGCTTGGGAGTTGATGAGGTCTTCTAGTTGCTCTCCTGTCTGTATTTGTTACATAGCAGGAACATCTTGGCATGCTAGTTATGGGTCAGGTCTCTGCTAAATTGGAGACTGTCTCGGTTTGAGAGACTCCATGCTGCACTGACTAGCATTTTGGTGCCTAATTCCCATCAGAAGCCAAGTACTTCTGTCCTGGGACCTAACTTGAATAACCTTAATTCTAGCTGCCCTTTTCTGAGGTTCCTCGTGGTTCTGGCCGGGGAGACCAGCAGGATTTTGCTCTTTCCGTGTTGTTGGCAGTTGAAGTGCAATGGCTGGTCAAGTCCTTTGAATATTTTAATCTTGTTTGGTTCCTCTTCCTCCCTCATGTTGCCAGCCCTGTCCTGTGGGAGATGCCCAGGAGAGATGCAAACCAACAGCTGCTTTGAGCTTTTGCATTGCTGATCCCTCATCAGCAGCTGGAAAACCCTTAAACTTTCTGCCTGCATGGAGGAAGGAACAGTGTTCAGCAGTGCCATCATAATAAGGAGCTTTCCTTGCTGATAAAGGTCAGGTTTTTATTTTTGCTGGTGGTTGAACGAGCCTTTTCATATGAGGGGAGTTTTGCAGAGCCGCTCTGTAGCGTGTTCCCCAGTGCCCTTTGTGTTATCATGGTGTGAAGCAGAAAAAAGCAACAGCAGCAGAGGTGCAGCGAGTGTCCCGGGCAGCTGAGGTCTGCACCTGTTATTGAAGAGGGGGAAGCTAACATGCCGTAGCTGCAGATTTTAGAAACTGAGCACTTCCTCCCTATGGAAAAACTGCTACGAGCTGGTGCCCTGCCAGGAGAGCAGGAACACCATGAGCCGGGATGGAGACGTGCCCAGCAACGCCGGGGATGTAACTGCGGGAGCCAACGGTTCTGCGAGCGGTTAGTGGGTAATTCTGGGCGCTGGACTCGAAGGCTGCTTGAGCTGTAAGATGTTGATGCTATTCCAGAGGCATTTGGAGTCGATGTTAATGCTATTCCAGAGGCATTTGGAGTCGATGTTAATGCTCTTCCAGAGGCATTTGGAGTCGATGTTAATGCTCTTCCAGAGGCATTTGGAGTCAACCGACTGCCAAGAGCAACGCGAGTGGTGCGAGAGCTTGGCCCAGCGAAGAGCTCGGGTGAGAGGAGCCATCGTGTCCTCCCTGCCTGTCTCGACTCCTCGGTAGCTCCTTGTACCTCAGGCAGGTTAAGGGCAAAAGGTAAAGGAGGAAAATTAGCATGTAAAGGCAGTCTGAGAGTGCTGTGCTCTGTGGCTACCTTGCTGTCCTCTGGCAGCGTTGATGCATGTGAAACCGCAGCAACCGATGGTTAGCAGTGCCTGAAACAGAAAGAAATCAGCCCAAAGTAGGGGAGGAAGACCAAARCGTGACCTAAAAGGTGATGTTAGTTCTCAGCTAACTTTGGCTTTCTTTCCTCCAGGAAATCCAATTTGCTTGTCCTGGAGATGAACGTCACGTCCCGCGTGTCAGGGAGCGCGTTGTTGGTGGCGTGTGCGCGGTGCTGGGGTTTGGCAGAGGCGCTGGGTGAAACAGGGTGCCCCTGCGCCCTGCAGGGGAGCCGGCCTCGGAGCACCCCGGGCTCTTGGGATTTGCGGCGGACGAGTGCGTGCCCCTGCGAACGTCAAAAACACCAGAGCTTCTGTCTTGTGATTTACAGCCTGGGAAAATGATCTCGTGTATGAAACTATTAATACCAATAACGTGTATACAAATATGAATTTGGAGAGAAATGCAACCCGGCTGATAGACAAAAGTGTGAGCAGTGATAGAGTGCGACCCCACAAAGAGGCCTTTTAATCAGTTTTAGAAGATTTTGTGATTTGGAAGATGTTTTGAACTTACTGTGTTTGCCTGTTATCCCAAGCAGTGTCTTCCTCTTCCCTGCTCCATGCTGGGTTAAACGTATTTCTGTAACATATTTGAGTTATTTAAAAAGTGATGCAAATCTTATGCCTGCAGCTTTCTGATGAAAGACTGGTAGGATCTTCTGAAGTGGATTGGGGTTGTTTGGTACCTGGCTTTTCAGTGCCACTTTATGAAATGCCTTCACCACGGCACTTTTAAAAATCTTGGCCAATATGATCAGTATTAGGTAATACTCATCTCCAAAAGCAATTCCTACATTTTGACGCTTGTGGCAGGTGAGGAATCATCCCTCCTCATGTTAACTCAGCCTCCTTTCCTTATAAAGCTAGTTTGTGGTGCTCAACCCTATGCTCATTTCTATTCTTATAAGTCACTAACTACTATGAAAATAAATATTTGCCAAACTGTGCTCGTTCACAGCAGGAACAGCAGCCTTTTGTGTGCAAAAGGGTGGAGTGAGGGTTACGTCCCTTAGATATTAAAGGCTGTGTTGCTGCTCCATTGAGGCCTTAATCCATCTTTATATCCAACCTTTTACCCTGGCAGGCTCGGAGACTGAATGGAAAGTACTTGTGTTATGGTTCCTTTGGCCTTAGGTGCCTGCACCCACATAACTCTGTCACTTCTGTCGTGGTTTTAGGGCTTTCATAACCAGGTGAATCAAGTTACTGCCTGTTCCTTTGGGGGAGCAGCTGGGGATTTATCCCATCATCCCTTCCACTTCGCACATGTGTCCCGTAAGATCCATGCTGGAGGAAGACCCCAGGAGAACAAGGGCAATGCTGGACAAAATTTGCAGGATTGCACAGGAWTTTTTTTCGTGCATCTAAACAGACTTTTTTTGGAGCACTGTCARTCCAGTGGCTTGAGAGGGAAGATCTTCTCGCGGCTTCTTTTCAGTATGTGCAGACATAGTGGGTGGGAGCTATTTGTGGGGCGTGAATGATAAACACTGTAGATATAATTATCTATCAGATAARTACGAAGCTTGCAGTATGAAAACATTCTGGAGTCTAAATTGAGCTTTGCATTTAAGCTGCAGGTAACACTCAGAAGCAAATAGAGTGTTTCATAGTAAGGACGTGTAGGTGAGAAGCGTTTGCCTGGCCCTTTAGGCAGAGCTGCACCGATAACAATTTGTTCTCCAAGGCTCTTATTTTGTGCAGTGAGCCAGATGTGCTGATCCTCAAATGGAACCACCTCATGGACAAACTTATCTTCGTTATTCGTAGAGCAATATATTCCTAGATAATATCAGTTTTATTTAAAAAGTGATGCCTAATGGTTGTGTTTCTAGGTCAAAAATGTGAATAATGAACAGTAAAACAGTACATGCAACTTACTTGAGATTTGTTGGGGGAAAACTTGAAATATGTTGCACTATAAAATATATAGAAAATACTGGCTAATCCTGCATTCTGTAGGGTCAGACTCACTAAAAATTACTCCTCGACCTAGGATGAGATTTATTACTTTGCTCTGTGTGCAGTGTTTGAGCACAAGAGCATAAGTTATTTATCCATATTAATAATATACATATATGTAGACACACATAAATACTTGCCTGACTTGCACATTCAAGAAGATCTGGAGAGGTTGTCTTCCAGAGCATGCCTTAAAATGAATCACTTGCACACAGGGCTCCCATTAGTCCTCCCATGCCTGTCAGGTACAGAGGAAGTATTTGGCTTGGCTCTCCTGCTCTGAGCCAAACGGGAGCCCTTTCAGCTCCCCAGGCTTGTTTAAAAGCAAGGAGCTCTGGGTTGGATTTTTTTCTCCTGTTTTAGTGTCTGTGGTCATCCAAGTGCCCGCCCAGAGCAGCACGAACACGGAGCAGATCCGGCTGCTCTGGTCTGCTCCGTGGGTCTCCTTCGCTAACACGGGAGATGCACCCAGCGTTTACTGGGATTTCCTGGCGGGTATCGGGATCAGCGCAGCCGGCAGGAGCARGGAAGGGATCGTTCCGTCGCCACTCAGGAGGCTGCAGCTCCAATACTGTGTTTCRTTTGGGACTCCTCACTGCAAGAAGGACATGGAGGCGCTGGAGCAGGTCCAAAGGAGGGCAGCGAAGCTGGTGAAGGGGCTGGAGCAGAGACCGTACGAGGAGCAGCTGAGGGAGCTGGGGTTGTTTAGTGTGGAGAGGAGGAGGAGGAGGAGGCCCAGGGGAGACCTTACCGCTCTCTGCAGCTACCTGAGAGGAGGTCGCAGTGAGGCAGGGTCGGTCTCTTCTCCAAAGTAACTACCCTAGGGCAAGGGGAAACGACCTCAAGTTGCAGTAGGGGAGGGTCAGGTTAGACATTAGGAAGAATTTCTACACGGAAGGAGTGGTGAAACGTTGGAGCAGGCTGCCCAGGGCGGTGATGCAGTCGGCGTCCCTGGCAGTGCTCAAGGAGGGTGTAGATGAGGCACGTGGGGACATGGTGTAGCAGGATGGAGTTAAAGGGCTTACAGGGGGCTCCATCTTCTTGAAGGTCCTTTCCAGTCATAACAATTCCCTGATTCTGTGATACGGGTAGCTTGTGAACACGCTGTGAAAGTCTAGCTTGTGTTTCCACTTGCAGCACAAATACTGAATATGAAAGCCTGGTTTAGGGCATAACTCTCTTTTGCAGGAAGCAGTGCAGCGTAGATGGATGTGCTAGAATTTACAGGATTCTTTCTCACTCTTTGCTTTCTTTCTTTCTTTCTTTTTTGAATTCAATTTCCTTGTTTTTGTTACTTGCCCCCAGCGATGTAGGAATGGGTACTCAGTGCTGCTCATTTTAGAAGAAGAGTCATCCCGTGTTATCAGTGGCTGATAAATACACTTCTGTCAAACCATATRAAAGGATCTGTGTTCTGGAGCAACTCTGGCCAAGCTGATTCCAGTCCCCATGATGAGGAACTACTTTTCTGTCTGCAGATGAACACCCAAGTAAAAACTGGTCCTATTCCCTCCTAGTCATGCTTGGGGCAACAGCAATTGGACACGTATTAAATTGCCAGCTTATCCTTAAATAGCAGCTTGCAGTGAACCATAAGGGGAATGCAGAATGTGCTGGAGCCGGGAATTCAAGGAAATGGGAATTGCACTGAATGGAAGTACTGGGATGTGAAAACCCAGCTAGGTGGTCTTCCAGCAACACCAAAGCCATATGAAAGACCAACACAGATTTGTCATTTTACAACTTTTGCTCTRCTCCAGGGACCTAATGTGGAGGAAAGCCAAAGAGGTTGGCTGCTCCGAGGCAGAGTTTGAGCAAGTTTAGAGGCTGCCCACCTGAGCAGCAGTTAATTTTTGAAAGGTCTAAAATAAATTCACATTATTTTGCCRCTTTGTGACAGTGTGGGAAATTCAGTCCTGGAATTGTCTGCTACTGATAAACTACAAATGAAAGTTGTTCACTTGATTTAACAGTATTGCTTTTTTTTCTCCCCTTCTCTTCCTTCCTTCCCTTCCCTCTGTGTCCTCTCTTCTCCCACAGGCCTGTATAGATGAGAACCTGGACATGGTGAAGTTTCTTGTAGAAAATGGAGCCGACGTGAACCAGAAGGATAACGAGGGCTGGACCCCCCTTCATGCCGTGGCGTCATGCGGCTATTTGAACATAGCAGAGTGAGTGAGTTTCAGGCTGTTGTGGGTGTTTGTAATATGTTCTGCATCCTCCTCCTTGGAGCAGGCACGGGCAGCTGTTGCTCTGAGACATCTTGGAAGCAAAGAAACTGCGAAAGCTGCTTTTCTCCTGTAACTAAGCTCTTAATTTGTCAAGGTTATAATGGGCCCTGGACCCTGTTGCCGTTTGCTGCCTCTGTTACGCTACTGTGTAGATCTATGGGATGCTTTAGCTAAAAACATGCCAAGGAAAAGGGAGACGGGGAGGCTGTCAGACAGGCACGTAAATGGGTAGAGAAGCGTGATGATGTGCAGCTCCCCTGGCTCACAGTTGCTTCGCTGGGCACTTACATYGCGGGGAACCCAAGCACGAATTTAAATGTTACCCAGGAGGGGCTAGGGGTTTTACTTCTCTAGTAAAAAGTGGTTCTGTACCTGTGTGACACAGAAATGTGTATTAGGGTGATTACATTTATATAACTATTCTGGTGTAAAGTGCAAATATTAGATGCATTGCACWGTATAAAATAATTCAGAAAGGATGAACTCAGAAAAGAAGGATTTACCCTTACTCAGAAGATAAACAAAGTGCCTGCCTGTGTTTCTTAATGCAGATAGACCTGTGGGAGCAGAACGTAAATGCTGTTGGGAACTTTTAGAGAGAAAAGCGCAATGTTCAGGCCTTCAGAGTCACCAATATGTTAACAACATCATTTCTTTTTCTTCAGATTCAGATCCCATGTTTCCACTACTTGCGTCTGACAAAGATGGAGGATTAGATAAAAGTAATTACTTGTTAATGAGCCCAATTAAAATGAAAGCGTTTTGTTGTTGGGTGGTTTTGTCTTTTATTTACAGCACATGTTAGTATGGATACATACTACMCGAGGCTTAGTAATGGTGTAGGGAAGTAAAATGCTGTAGAGAGATTATATAACCTGGTAAGGACCAGCATTCCAAAAATAGAGTACAGAGAGAATGAAAAATAGAGTATATAAAAGAAGAGACAGTAACTATAGTTGACTGTGTTCGTTATGCTCACACAGGACTAATATTCTGCTTATCTTGGAGGYGCTACCGATACCAGACTTGTTCTTGCGCACCAGCAAGTGCCTCTGATATTTTGGGGTTACTCAAGTCTATGGCACACTTGCTCAAATTGGCACAAAAAAGGGAACTTTCCTGGTTGAATTCTTTTTGTGAAGATTCAKCATAGGCTAGAAAAATGTAGGAAATCAATAACAAGATTATCCTGCTTAACAAGAGATCCAAAGGAAGATCTTCTGCAACTCAGTTATTTCTGTGCTGTTCTCCCCCTGGATCAACTCTTAGTCTTGACTTTGGGTGATCCTGTATGTGTAAGAAACTACTGTACTTAYATTTGCCACCAAAGCAGCTAAAGAATTAACCCAATTTGAATGCTAACAAGTATTTCTGAAAGGAGTTGACCATAAATTCAAAACCAACCAAAATTCTTTTTTTTTTTTCTTTTTCTACCTTGCCCTCTTAGATTTGTCTTTAAGTAGTTCTTGTTCATCCCAAGGCTATACTTGTAACAAGATTAACAGGCTGAACAAGACATTACTTGCTCTTCAATGAACTTTTGATCTAGTTGCAAAGAGACAGGAGGAAAAAAGGCTTGTTTTTTCTGCATTCATTTCCTGTTTTAAAAAAAACAAGGGTAACATATCATCATAGTACAAGAGCTAGAAGATTTAACTGGCTCTAGAGAACCAGAAACTATCAGCATGAGCCACTGAGCASAGAAGGGAGGACGGAGGACCTTGCAGTCCGCCATGAACAACTTTAGACTAGAAATTTGATGAGTATGTGAACCACTTGCTGTGGTAATTGATCCTGAAAAAGAAAGTTAAATATTTTGTTCTGCGCTTGATTTTCTGTGCAAGTTGCGCTGGAGCCTGTTCATGAGGCCTAACCCATTGGTCTCATTTGTGTAGGTACTTGATCAGTCATGGAGCCAACGTGGCTGCTGTGAACAGTGAAGGGGAAGTCCCGTCTGACATCGCGGAGGAAGCAGCCATGAAGGATCTGCTGCTGGAACAAGTAAAGAAGCAAGGTACCTTGGCAGGGGGGCTGACAGTGGGTGTGCTTCTGGAAGGGATTTCTGTCGGCTGCCTGCCTACCTGCAGGTACCCAGAGCTGACATCTCAACGTGCGCTCCCTTAGCAGGATTCTTATAAGCCAGATACTACAATACTGAAAGTCGATCCAATTGATCCATTTACTTTCCAAGAGACGTTTAACTCTGGTTTGTAGCATTAATGAATGTTCTTTCACCAGAAACTGATAAAATACTTGTCCTTGTAAGGGCGGGAACCAGGAAATTAATGTATTTGGCCTGGAGTGACCTGGTTTATGCTGATCCTTCCCTAGCCTTTTCTCCCTCGATACGCCTTTTTGGAGTGCCCTTGTTTGTGCTGTCCCTCCACAAACATCACTGCTACGGATGATTTGAACAGTGTATCGTGTGTCAACGTTTAGAAATGCTTCATCAGCGTAAAAACTTTACTGTTGTGTGCGGAGGGCTAGGTGTCTATATATTTGCATAGGAAGAAAACCTATCTGGAAAGTTTATCAAGAATAGTTTTGAAGGATGCATTTATCTTATTAGGAAGTGCTGAAACAGTTGAGAGAAATGAAGCAGATAAGCAAATTATTCAATTATCCATTATTTTTGGATAATGGATTGCATTGTTTTCAATTTCTACCTAGCTTTGTTTATGAATAGCTTATTCTGTTCCCTTCTTCCTCCCACCAACCTATCTTGAGATAAGCTTAAATAGTTCTTTGCATTTATGTTTCCTGTGCTCAGGTATTTCGGAGCAGATTTCTGTCTGCAGTCAGCCTTTGCTTTACTGGGCTGCCCAGAGCACTTCTCCCTCCTCTTAGCAGTCAGACCACCTTGGAGGACCGGGAAGACAGAGAGACGTTCTTCATGTTGGGATGAACCCGTCTATCTTTGAAGGGGGTAGTAAGAGCTGTATGTGGTGGTAACATGGCTGAGACTTTACAAGGCAGTAATTAGGTCTCTTGCAGATATTTTGCCTGACACTTCTTCAAATTGTATTTGGCTTTTTCCTGGCTTCGTCACATTGATGATATCTTGCTGGGATGCCCTAAAACAACCATCTGTCTCCACAGAGCAGCTTTGCCCTGGCACACTTTCAAAGGATCATAATTACTGGAATAAATGTGTTATAAACTTTGGATAAGTGTCCACCTAGCTCTGCAGCCTGCTTAAGCATCTGCAGATGCTTAAGGCAAACTGTAAGCACGGGGTAGGTTTGCACCATTCCTCTCCTTAACATCTTCCCAACTTCCAGCCACTATGTCTTAAAGAATTCCTGAGCCATGTGGGCTTCCTGTGTATGTAGGAATTCCCAGTGGATCTCTGTGAGTGARGCTGCACAGTTCTCCTTGGAAAATATTAGCATGTGTAGCCTTCTGTTCAGTGCTCGCAGAGGCRCCGCTACCCCTCTCTGAATTTGTCTAATGGCTTGTTTTGAAGCCATTTGGATTTTAATCTCTGCAGCATCCTGCTGCTGTGGGTTTTGTAATTAAGGTGGAGTTGCTAAGTGAGGGTTTTTTCTTGGTTTTCTGATGTTTTATCCTGATGCTCAACAATTTTGTGAGGAATCATTTCCTCCTTATACTGAGAGAACTAATCCCTAGGGATAGTTTAATTTCTTTTAACTTCATTTTCAGAGATGTCCATCATATGCCTCTTTGTATTTTACTTCCAAATGGAAGACCCCCAATAACTTAGTCTGCCATTATGTAGAAGCTGTACTCTACTACCCCGGTTKGTGTACCATTCTAATGCGACCTCCTTAACATGAAAAATTCTTCAGTTTGTCATATCCACTTATTAAAACAAGGCTAAAATCGTTCTGCCTCTTTTTGGTTTCGTGACAGTTGAAGCAGCCCTTTGGCCAGAACCACCTGGCCTCTCCCATTACTAACAGTTGTTGACTAGTGTGGGAAACTTGTCCCCTCTGTTACCAGAGAGCCTCAAACATCTGTACTCATGGACTCACTTGGTGTAACTTGTTCTAAAGCAGATCTTTTATGCCACAAGAGAAGGGGCTTTTTACCGTCTTTTTCTTTGTGCACCTTATAAATAGCTCTGGTGCACTGCAAATGGATTGCACTGAGTTTTAAGTAAGTATATGTCTGAGGTTGTGCTGTTCTTGGAGTTTCCTAAGGGTCTTCCCTCCAAGTTTATCCCGTAGGTTATATTCACGCTATTGTTTAATTAAGTTTGCAATGCTGTTGTTCATGGTGTGATTATTTAAATTGAAAACACTGTATATTTAGAATAAAATCTTTCCACCTACTATTGGTTTACAGTTTAATTGCTTGATAATTGGTCTGGTTTGTTCACCTTTCAGAATTTTATTTCAATACAGTCTTGAATTATCTGTCAGTGATACATAAATTCTCCTAAATTGTGTAAAATATTTGTGCTATTGGGCTGCTTGCTTTTGGTGAGGATTACAAAGAGATTGCAAATTCCATATAGCAAGCAAAAGGTTGCATAGGTTTAAAAAACACCTGGGCACTTTCACTTGATAATCCCGTGTCCTGTACTTGGCCTTCCTAGGTGTGGACCTTGACCTGGCGAGAAAGGAAGAGGAGCAGCAAATGCTACAGGATGCCCGGCAGTGGCTGAACAGCGGCAGAATCGAGGATATCAAGCAGCCCCGAACGGGCGCCACGGCTCTTCACGTTGCTGCGGCCAAGGGCTATTCCGAAGTCATGAGGTAGGAACTCCTTTCCATCGAGTTAAGGGTGGTTGCCCTGTCTAGCTTTATAGATGAGAGGGATACTTGAATTTTTACTTTTTTTTCCCAAAAGGACACTACAGAATTATTTGCCTTTTGCTGATAGAGACCTAGAAGATTGATTTTCATATCTCTAGGCCATCAGAGTGATGCAGACCTTCAGAGCCTGAGACAAGTTAGAAGGTTTGATATTTCACTCATCAAGTAACAGCACTGGGATTTAGGACGAGCAGGTTGAACAACATTAGATAAATGTATAATTTCAGCCTACACGTTCCAGGACAGTTGCGGGTACTCCAGCACTATACATGACCAGCTTAGTCTGGTGGAAAAATGCAGTGCCCACCCCATGTCTTTATATATTTTTTCCTGGCAGTAAAATGTTAATATTCTTCCAAATTAAGGTTTCCAACAATAAAGCTTTTTCCTCTGCTTTTTGTGTATGGATGGAACTACCCATAAACAGCAAGGCTGCGTGGTTGTCTGGGTTAAAATGCTTCTGGAGATGCTCATCTCTCTCGATGCTTTATGTCCTAACTTCTTGTGTTGTGACTTGATGCGTCGTAGCTACAGCTTCTCAAACTCTACTAGGTTTGTTGTCCTCCATGATCCCTATTTGTATACATTAGAGCTTGTAACTGAGTTATAAGCTGTCTGAGGAAGGAATGCCCAAGAACACTGATTTAACACCGCTCATGTCACAAAGAAGTGCAGCATCTCCTGAAATCAAGGTGCGAGTCCAGTGGAGAGTTGTATTTCCAGGACTGAATGGGAACCACATTCACTATTTGCAAGTCAACCGGTCCTGGACGGCCACCCCTCGCATTGGAAGTTTAAAAGAGAGCTCTCAGCTTGCTGAGAACTAACAGTGTTTCGCTCCTGCATGTTCTGTAGCCAACCTTTAAGTTCAAATATACAAGTGACTTCAACCCCGAAGGGCTGAACGCCAGGAGCTTGCTAACTCGCTAGTGAGAGGTGGAATTTGTGACCTTGAGTCTCTTAGCAGCGATGTCCCTTTCTCTTGCCAGCTGGAAAATCAGCATAAAGTCAGCAGCTGATTTCAACTTTCTTTCAYGGGGAAACACTCTAAGAGAGGATTGGCTTTTATAATGTGTCAGTGTGAAGGTGCAGAAGTTTCAAAAACCTTAATGCTCTTCTGGGGTTGTGCTGGATTTCCCTTGTGCTGAAGGGAGGCAACTCTGCTCGGGGCTTTAACTAGATCATATGTGTTCTAGTGCAAATACACCAGGAGGCTTCAGACAGCAGTTCATCTTCTGCTTGCTTTTACTTTTGCATCCTTGAGCCTCTGGTGTGAGGGAACACCGGTGCTTTGGAAGGTTTGCAGGGCGCTGTGTGATGAGGCTGTTGCAGATAGGTCCGTTTGGCTACGACTTGCTTTAGCTGGGCAAGTCAGTAACCCAGGCGGGCAAGAAGCAGAGGCGTCGTCTCCTTCCAGACAGTCTCTGTGGTGCAGTCTCTTTGCTCCCAGAACCAGGGCTAGGTTCCAGTAGCTCAGTGCCCTTTCAATGCCGAGTGCTTGGCTGCTCGTCACGGAGGCTGCAGTCTGCAGAGATGCTGTTTGTTCACTCAGCACCGCACAGGCTGCGGTGGCCCATGGCCGTCGATGCAGGAGTTCTGGCTGAGTCACTAGTGCCTGCTTAGGAATGAAGGTCTTGTCCCAATTTCAGGTGTACTGAAAGGGAATCTTAGCAATTAGACACTTACCAACAGCTTTTCCAGTGACAGAAGTCACTTGTCCTTTCATTATATCCCCCTCTTTTCTCACRTCGAGTGCATATTGCTCAGATGAATACCACAGTGGGAACCTCCCGGCTTGTTTTGTACCGTGYCACCTACTCTACTACTCATGGCGTGAATTCCTCTGTGCAGAGTCATTCTCATAAGAGCAGAACTCAACACTGCCACTTTCTTTAGGCTTTTAATCCAGGCTGGGTTTAATTTGAACGTCCAGGACAACGACGGCTGGACACCCCTGCACGCCGCCGCGCACTGGGGAGTCAAAGAAGCCTGTTCCATCTTGGCGGAGGCCTTGTGCGATATGGACGTCAGAAACAAGCTGGTTAGTGAGCGCACGCGGTGGCGTGTTCGATGCAATGCATTTTTGTAGCAAGACACACATTTTCTTGCCTCTCTCTGGATTCATCAGAGTGACGAGGTTATTTGGTGAGCAGTTCTCATAGCATGTGAAGTAGACTGTTTAAAACCACTAGAAAACAAAGGCTTTTTACTGGAGAAAGMCAGAAAAAAATATCTTTGAAGTAATACTAAAAAGAAATTGCTGATGGATATTGAAGGCCACAATTGCAAGAAAGGATAGGTAATAGTTTATGTTTTCCTTCCTTACCATAGTCCTGAAAAGTTAAGCAAAAAAGGTCAGTTGTGGAGTGCATAATGCACTAATTTTAAGTATAAATTATTGAACACCAGTGAACTCGTGAGAAAGTGACGACTTTAAATCCTTCCTGTTTTACTGTCTTTTCTACTAAACAGAGAAGATTGGAGAAAAAAAAATGTGTGGGTTTGTGAGAAATGAGCAGGGAAAAAAGTAAGATAATAATAAAAGGGCCTCCATATAAATACATGAGAGTGTTTCCTTGAACTCGTGAATTTCAATGTGTTAAAGTGCACTTGTTTTTGCTTGGAGCAGGATCAGGAAATGAAAATAGGCAGGGAGGTTTGATGAGAGAGAGGTGGCACTGTGAGCTGCAATGCATCCCTCTGCCCTGGAAACTCGTGTAAAAGAAGCAGCTCTATGAGAAGGAGCCTTTTTATCACAGTGAACTCTGGGCCTCCAAAAAACAGGGGATTTGTTGGCTTAAGCATGTTGTCATGATAGACCTGAAGAGAAATGAACACAGTCATATTTGCCACACTGAGTTATTTGATGTTCCCAGTCTAGTCAAGTCCAGGTCAGGTGGCCCAGATGACCTATATTAACTCAGTCACTCTCCATCAGGTTTCCTTCATTATTCATGTGCTGATAAAGTAGATTCAGTGGTGTTGAAGCTGCGCTTCTACGACTGAGATTGGTCTCGTTGTGGATGGTGTCATACAAATACCATCACCATCGCTTTGCTTTCCCTTCTCTAAAGTGAAGTAACTGAAACAGAGTTTGTTACTCAGCCTCTGGGATGGAAGAGGAGGAATAGGTTGTTTTGTTTTTCACTGGTGAAGAATGCTTTTGTGCCCGTTGCTGCCATTCTGGCRTTACTAGTGTCTTGGCCTGTCACCTTGGGCTGCATCTTTTGTTTTCTTACTGCATGTGTCATCAGGGCCAGACGCCGTTCGACGTGGCTGATGAAGGACTGGTTGAACACTTAGAAATGCTGCAGAAGAAACAGACTGTGGTGAGTTTGTGCATGACCATTTCCCACCTCTCCAAATACCCTTTCATGCTTGAGTGTTCTCTAAAACTTACAAGCTCAACACAAGCATGAAGCTGAGGCCTCGCTATTTTTTTTACCTTAGTCATTAGGATACCTTTAATTATGCCAGCATTTTTAATACCTAGAAATACAGAAAACTGCATGACTCAAGAAAGTCAGTAGATTATTGACACAGAGAGTTTTGTAAGCTGTTGAGGTATGTACAATTCATCTTTGGAACTGCTGCTGTTCTTAAGTGGCTTTTGAAGCTGAGGAGCTTGCAAGCTGACAAGCTGCTCTTTGCTTAATGAGTGATTACCCTCATCAACTTTGAGCTGATATTTAAGAAGCGTGGAGTCGGGGTTGAGAAAGAGGATGTTTTTATACCGTGTCTCCCTTAGAGTTGTAAGACCTTTGATTTATTTGAGGGGAAACGTCGTGGAATTGCAGACTGAAAAAATCATTGGTTTCCAAAGCCATGTTAAACTGTCATCTCGTAACGCCACGGAGATATTGGAAAGGGCTATAAGTAGAAAACTGGTGTGAAAGGAGGACAGCAAAGGCTGTCTTGATCAAAGTAAATCCAGTCATCAAGCCACGCTGTGCTTCAGGATTGCTTCCTTTTTCATCTGATCTGCTCAGTTCATTTGGGTATTTCCAAGAAACAAACCTTCTTTAAAGAAACAAACCCACCACCATCAATAAAGGCAAATCACAAGATATCATTTAAAATGTTGATTTTAGAAACATCCTTAACGAGAACCTTGCTGATAAACTCAAGTCAGGTGTTTTGAGGAACTGACAACCTGGGTGGTAGGACTTGAGCTGTGATTGTAGCACAGCTGCTGCCATCCTTAAATAGCAGCCTTAACATTCACGGATTCTTTTTAAAAATTAATAAGCTTCTYCCTAAATGAGGTGTTGATAAATACTCTGTGTCGTGTTTTGTACTTCCTCCTATTACATTACCGCAGGAGTCCACAGATAACTACAGTCCTCTGGAGAAAAGCGAAAGCAAAAGAACCACCGGAATKTTTTTAGGTACCTCCTTCTTGGCCCTGCTTAGCAAGGACAAGGAACCCTCTCATTCTCAGAGTAGTAGGGCTCTGTAAAGCCCTTCCCAATTTATTAAGTGATTATAGCAAGCGGTAGCAGAGCTGGGAAGAAGAGTCTAGACTTGTAATGTTGTTTTTTTTTTCTTCAGTGACTGTGATTTTTTTTCTGATGGAAATGTCATTTTATCAGGTGCCTGCCATATAAAGTAAAAAAAGAAAAATGCAATATTTAAGGATGAAACAGGCTGTTCCAAGACACATACATTTTTCCTACTTTCAAAATATCTTTCAAGTAAATTTTTATTTTAAAGTCTAAATTCAAAAAATACATCAGAACGAATGATACCACCCTTCCCATATAATATTGTAAGGGTGGAAAGACTAAAGGAGCTGGGTTTGTTTAGCCTGGAGAAGAGAAAATTGAGAGGGGATCTGATCAATACCTACAAATACCTGAGGGTTGAATGTAAAGAGGATGGGACCAAGCTCTTCTCTGTGGTGGCCGGTGGCAGAACAAGGCATAATCATAGAATCACAGAATACTTAAGGTTGAAGGGACCTGTAGAGGTCACCTAGTCCAACCCTCCTGCACACGCAGGGTCCCCTAGAGCACGTGGCACAGGGTGGTGTCCAAACGGGTTTGGAAGATCTCCATCAAGGAGACTCCACCACCTCTCTGGGCAGCCTGTTCCAGGGCTCTGTCACCCTCACCGTTAAGAAATTCTTCCTCAAGTTCCTGTGGAACTTCTGGCGCCTCAATTTGTGGCCGTTTCCTCTAGTTCTATCACTGGCCAGCACTGAGAAGAGGCCGGCCCCATCCTCCTCACTCCCTCCCTTGAGGTACTTATACACATGGGTACAAACTGAAACCCAGGTAGTTCCATGTCCATGTGAGGAAGAACTTCTTTGCTGTGAGGGTGACAGAGCCCTGGCACAGGCTGCCCAGAGAGGCTGTGGAGGCTCCTTCTCCAGGGATCTTCCAGACCCACCTGGCTGCCACCCTGTGCCCCGTGCTCCGGGTGTCCCTGCTGGAGCAGGGAAATGGACTAGATGATCTCTAGAGCTCCCTTCCAACCTCAATCATTCTGTGATCCTGTGACAGAGGATTTTTGTTTGCTGGAAATTTTTGATTGGAATTTATCTGGGAATTAGTTTTGTTTTTGGAATTTGTTTTCCAACTTTCCTGGGAAGCTGTTTCTTGCCCTTCCCTTTGCTATGCTCTTTTAATAATTTTGTTTAATAAATTACCCTAAAATTTTGGTCTTGCACTGGAGTCTGTGGATACAGAACTGGACCCAATGCATTCAGAAACTGGAGAGCTTTTACCTCTCGTGCCATAAGTCAGCTTCTCCTATCCAAAGAGGAAGAATAACTACAGTAGATATGATGCAAAAAAAAAAAAAAAAAAAAAAGACTTGAAAGAGAGCCTCTAATTGCAATTTTTTTTTCATTCTTTCCTTTTTTTAAATCTCAACTGTGCCTGTGCTAAATGCTACTGAAATAACTTTGCACTTAACATTTTATCCATCGTTGCTGTTAAAATTCCCATTGGCTGCTCCTTGAGCACAATACGTTGTTGCTGTGGTGATCATGGATATTCTTGTGCCAGAACTGGAGGGATTTAAGGAGTGACTCAGCCTCACAGGAGATCCATCGGTTGCCTGTACAGGGCAGCCTTAGACACGGTCATTTGAGAGCAGGTAAATATTGGGTGTAGAGGCAGCCGATCTTAAACTGAGGCTGCAGTGATTTGTAAGGACATGCTCAGCGTGTCCATATGGAGCTGCACTCCAAGGTACCCAGCGCTCTTACTGATCAGTTATTCATTGAACTGGCTTGTTAAGCCACGGCTATGTTTATGATCCAGGCAGGTATTTTTCACCAACAGCCTTGACCTTCTGCTGTGATCATTTTCGGATTGGGCTGAAGTGACTCGTTAAAATGTCTATTTTGAGTCTTTCATCCATTTTCTTGGGCTTTTTTGACAGCTGCGAAGTGAGAAGGAGACGAGGAATAAACTAATAGAAGCGGACATGAACGGCAAGCCTCAAAGCAGACTCTTCACAAAGTAGGTTTCCTTCCTTTCCATTGGCAGAGAGCTGAGGGCAGCAGCATCTGCTAGTGGCCATTCGCTTTAAATGCTTTACAAAAATATCTTGCTGTTCATGTCCATTTTATTGTTTCTTTCAAATTTTTGAGTAAGGATGTGGGTGCTCGCTTGCTTGGTGGTGCCAGCTCCCCAGGTTCTGCTATTTCGATTGCAGCTCTACAGGTCCGTGCAGCCCAGCCGATGTTTGCRCTGCCCTCGGCAGACACCCCATTTTTTGGATGAACAAATGCCTACAAACTTAGGAAATTTGAGACTGGCATTGGAATCCAGGGGGCAATGGCCATATGAGGAGGTGTAGTGTGTGAATGGACTTTGTCCTTTTGCTTGTTTTATATGTAGCAAATCATGTGTACGTGTCGTGAAAAAGTAGAATTCAAAAATATCTCACTTGCTTGGCAGTCATTAGAAGTTCCTATTTTCTCAGCAAAGAGAAGATTCTCTATGAGGAAGATACACTGAAGTCCATGGAAATGGAGGAAGAGAACAAGGACTCGAGCAGTTCCAGTTCTGAAGAAGAGGAGGAGGAAGCTGAAGAAGACGAAGTTTCGGAATCGGATGCTGAAAAGGAGTCAGGTAAAACAGTCTCAGATTTAATAATTAGCAGAGCAGTTCGTTTAATTGTTAAAGATACCCTGAAATCTTTCTTTCAGTGTATAGAGTATGAAGAAATTTAAGATATTTAAAAAAAAAAAAAAACACTAAATGTCAAAACTGTGGCTTTCCCCTAAAATTATTTACTAAAAATATTTTCCTTAAAATATGAAAAATTCCAACTCTTTCGCTTCCAGAATGACTGACATTGAGGCAATGAAGAAATTTCTTTTGCTTTCAAACAATGCCTGTAGCAGCCTTTGCCATCGTGAGAACACCTCCCTTTTGGTTTCCGCAGTGTTCCAAAGCACTGCTGTCCTTTCCTGAAAGAAATGTGTTCCCTTTCTCCTTGCTGAATCCCCCATCAGCAGAAAAGAGCTTTGGATAGAGTTTTAGCTTCTACTTCCAGCTCACTTGGATTCCAGCTGATAGAATATTGCATAAGTTTTTCTGAAGCAGATTTCTTTCTGTTTTACTTGGCTGAATTGGAGTGAACATTTCCGATACCACAAGACTGCAGAAAACATGTGGCAAGGTAGCAATCTGCTGTGTTTGGATCCCAGCACTGAAATGAGGAGCTGAAACTGTTCTGTGCAGTTACTGAGACAAGAAACTCTTTTCATTATTATTATTATTATTATTATTATTTTTCCCCCGTCCTAATTGTAACATATATTAATAGCAAAGTGGAAAAATACATGCTAAGTGCATGGAGTGATGTTTAGGCGTTATCCTCTAGCCTATAACTGGCGTCTTATTCCTTTATTTTCAGTCCCATTCCTTTTTCATAAGCTCCAAAGCTGCTTYAATTAGTTTAAGCAGCATATATGTGCAACATGGATAGTTTAAAAGAAGACTTTAATTTTGCAGTAAGTCAATACCTGTGCCTAATATTTCTATAAAGAGACAGACCTTAGGCTGTGACGTGTTTAAGGATTGAACTGCTTTTAATATGAGCTTCCTTGGCTTATATCTCAATATACTAATAAATAAATCCTTGCAAACAGAGTAGAATTTAAAGTTTGTCCTGCTGCTTGTATCGATAAAATTGTTCTCTATTCAATTGTATGAGTTACAGCGTTTATCACAGTTTGAGGGATGTGGAGAATMCTGGCTGGTCTTTGCGGAGCTGCTAGTTACCAAACCTATTTGGATACAATATTAACAAGATAAAAAGTCTTTTGGCTTGTAAATGTAGTGGGGAGGGCAGTGGCAGAAGCAGTCGTGAAGTAAAAGCCACATTTATTTGCTCAATAATTCAGTGTTTTACTAGACAGTTGCCCTGTGTAGTGATGTCCTGCTTCTTGTAAACACGGCAAGAACTTGACCAGAACACCTCTAAAGTGAACAGAGGTGGAGGAAATAGAGCTCCATGGTGTTTAACTGTTTCAGGAACAGCATGGGATCCTGAGCGAGAAAASCCCTGCAGCATTAAATTTTGTATGAAGCCAAAGCTGGTGTTTTTATTAAATTGACTCGCTAAGCAAAGCACATTGCAGTCCAAGTCCTGAGGGCAAATCAGTTTGAAGACTGAAAAGTCCTTGGTATCTGTATTGTTCTTTCCCAGAGAGATTAGCAGCCTCTTGGAGAAATCTCAGTAGGAATTGAAGCTTCCACCATGAACTCCTCAAACTTCTAAGAAAATGAGCATGAATGTGTGCARGGGGCTGTGGATGCAGCTGTCATCACATGTATAAATGCAGTACACACTAGCAATAGTTTTGCAATCAGTAAAGAAACAGAGAAGAAAGAAAGGCAAAATATTGTTATATTTCAAGCTGGTAGTATAATAAAGGAATTTATTTTGAAGTACGTTCTTGAAGAGTCTTGGATTGCATTAGATTTGTGGGATTTGCAGGCAAGAGAGGAGGTTCTGAAACTTGAGCAGTGAAATTGCTGCAGCACCTCAGACTGTCATGGTCTTTCCTGCAGTCTGTTGATCTTCAGACAAAAGCAGCAAAGCTCTTTAAGGCCATGGTGCTGATCTTGAGAATAATCGAAGGTTTTGCATTGGGCTGCGTATAACCAAGAGGAAGATCAGCGTAAATGTCTGGTCATTAGCTTGGGCAAGGACAACCTTGCTCTGGAAGGGCCCTATTGCAGTAGTTGATTATTGCAAATTAAAGCAGGTCTGGGCAACTCAACTTCACAAAACCCCCAAGAAAAATGGCATCTAAGACTGAAATTTCCCACATTTTGCAAGGCCTTGGTGTACCAAAAGAGAGAACTAAATTTGCAGTCTCACTAAGCTCAGTGTGGGGAGACTGAGCTGATCCTGCCCTGTTTCCGTTTGGTTGGAACGCCTGTTTATCACTCACATTTTAGTACATTACATTGAAGACAAAGGTGCCTGTGATCATCAGTTCCCTCTTCCACCCGCAGCTGGCTCCTTCCAGTCGTGTTGCTCACAGCTCTAGTTGTTTCCTAACCTGGCATTATCACTTGGGCTTTGGCCCTTGTGATTAAGGTTGACCTTAAAACCTGACCTGTGCAATATAAACTTCGAGAATGGGTCTCCAGTCACCATGAAGTCCAGCCCATCGTCTCTGCTGACTGTCAGGTCACTGAGTCACAGAACGGTTGGGGTTGGTAGGAACCTTTGGAGATCGTCTAGTCCAACCCCCTGCTTCAGTAAGGACAGCTAGAGCCGCATTGCACAGGACAGATCAGATCCGTTTGCTTTATAGTTGCCTCCTTGCTGTGCAGTGTTTCAGAATGGGAGGCTCAAGAAATGAAATACTGGATGCMGGTGACTTTTAGCAGGTCTGGGATGACACAGAGAGAGGGAAGGGTGACTGAGCTGGGTGGAGGTGAGGCCAACTTCAGTATCATGTAGAGTCCTCCGAGGGGAATTGCACACTGGCCTCTCTAATCCCAGCCCTGTCACTTTTGGTGACTGCCTGTTATTTTTAAATGTTTCTCATGACTAGGTCCTCTTCTTTTTGTCCTTTCGATCCCATTTTATAGGGGGGGGAAGGTTGGTTTTCAAAAGACTGCGCTCCACACTGAGGCACCATCCTCAAAGATGCTCCCCACCAAAACTGGTTTTATATGTAATAACAAAACGTTTGGCAGCTTTAGGGATATCATCTCTCACACATGTTGCACATGACTGTGTTTTGTAAGCAGCTTGCATTAAAGGTCTGTGCACTTCTGTCATTTGAACAGAATTTGCTTTTTGAGTTTTGTATTTGAACAGATTGCCTGAAGCAAAATCTTTGGTCTCTCTGTGTCAGGGTAAAACCTGGTGAATGTTCTTGTGTCAGCCTTGGTGCAGAGCCCTAAAGAAACCTTAATTCTGGCCCTCTATAGTTGTCTAATGAGCAGTGAGTCAGTTGTGAGCTTTGCTAGGGTTGGGTTTGCTTCTTTTGAGCCTTGCTAAGGCTTTCTCTGGGGAATCGGTCCCAGCTTCGTGTGGAGGAGAGGGTATCCCTGGGGAGGACCTGATGCCTACCAACATAAGCGACTGCAGTAGAGCCATGTAATGAAATCCACCACCAGACTCCCTGGGGAGATGCTTTAATGCATACTCATGTACTGTAATGGTAATGGCATGCTTTACTTTGCCTTTTTTCTGAGTTTTACAAGGGAAAAGCAATCACTGAGAAGGAAATAAAATTGTGAATAAACCCTGTTCTCCTGTTTAAGATCCTGTTTGCTGCAAAACTTTTGCTTGTTTGTGGGGATGAAGTTAAAAAGTTTGTTTCTGCTTTATTTGAGAAATATATCTATCCTGTGACTGAGGAAATAGCAAGTCAATAGAAAAACCCCTTGCTGGAAAAGGAAAGACTGCTTAGCTGTGGCCCTGAAATTGTCTTTAGGATCTAAAGCATTTTGAGGTTTGGTTATACACCTTGTGCTTGTAAAGAGCAGCCTTGGAAATGCAATACTGAAACATTTGGTTTCTCTTCTTGTTTAAAATTGTAGTGAGGAAGGAAGGGTCCTTTGCCAACCACTCCAGCCCTGAAACCAGACCCACCATCACTGAACAAATACCACCACCGGAGTCCAACTCCTTCACTGCGTCTGCCAGGAGAGTAAGTGAACGGGGAATCCGTGGGGACTCCAGCAGTGCTTGAAAGCAGTAGGTTTTACTGGGGAATAGACACTCTGATTTTCAGAGAAGCTGTAAAATTTGAATTGGGGAAGTACAAAAGTGTGTGATTACAATAAAGATGCTGTGTTAACAGTACTATAGGACTGGCACAAAGGCAGATTTTTTTTATGCCTCTCCCAGTCTTTTATCCTCTGAAACAACTTGTGCTGTTCATGAAAGACACCCTGCTCACTGCAAATACTTTGTGTCATTGTTATGGTGCCAGTCTGATGCTGCCAATCTCTTAGCAGCAGGAGATCCTTCCCCTCCTTCACTGGCTGGTTCCTACTCCTGCATCAACGGTGAAGTTGGCAATATCTCCTGAAGTGCCCCAGTGTTGCCAAACTCGGTTGATTCAGTGGCATGATGTTACAGCCCAGTAAGCAGAGAGGATAAAGTTTGCATCTGACTAGATAGCTGGGCTATGAAAGCTTTTTATGGGTGAAGCGGAGGTACTGAAAGCTTATCTGAATCCCCCAACTCTCACGTCACGCCGCCGGACGGCACCAGGAGACTCCGTGTTCTTCCAGGCACGAGTGTCTTATGCTTCTGGTTTCTTTTGGCATCAGAACATGGAAGACAACTGTACAATGCAGGCTACCTGCCAAAGACTGAAGCACTGGGTACATGTGAGAGGGAGAATGTTTCTTGCTTAGACATTTTTCTTTTTCAAATACGCTRCTGGACTTCCTGACCAGGTGAAATACAGCTCCACAGAGCACCAGTCACCTCCAGCGTGCTTAGCTAAGGAAGCATTGAAGGTACGAGGGCGCTGCAAAGCGTGAGCAGTGCAGCAACCTCTTCCTAACGGGCAGAGGTTTGTTTTCATCTCAGTAGAGCTGCTTGCATTGGCAGTAACACTGGCCAGGCTACAGAAGTGGGCCATTTATTTGAACTCAGTCCCTTATGACTGATTCCTTTACTTCTTTTGGTTTTGCTTTTTCAGGTTGCATTCTATGCAGGGATAAGCAAGTGCTTGTGTTGCCTGCATTCACGGAGACATTAGTGTGTGTTGTCCCGTGTGGCTTATAAATTATAGGAGGCAGGGTTTTTTTCTGGGGGATTTGAGCTTTCTTTGATGAAGGTATCAAAGCTACCTAAAAGCCTTAGAGTTTTGTAGGCCAGTAGACTGGAAGTGCCAGGATTAATGGAGTACAGATTAACTCTGTGCATCTGCATTAAAATAGTGTTCGCCAAGAAAGAAGATGCTGCTAAAAACACTGGACTGGTAATTTCTTCTTTGCAGTCTTGTTAGATGAGGGCAGAACCACCCTGCCACCCCCAGCAGCTTCCTTTATTTTGGATAATATCAAAAGTTCTGTGTTACATAGARCAAAGCATAAATTGTTTCATCAGCTTTAACCAAAAGCCAATCTGTCTCCAGTATCCTGCCCTTGACAGTGACCATCAAAAGGTACTAGAGAAGATGAGAGAATTTATCTGGACCTCCCACCTTCCCACCATTTATCTCCCACCTTCCAGCCGTTTGGTTTGTGAGGACCTGCTGAACCTGAGGGTGGTATTTTTTGTATTCAATATCCCCAACTGAATTTTTCATCCATGAATTTATCCAGCYACTTTTTGAGGATCCAGAGTGTTTAGGAACCTACAGCATCCAGTGGCCGTGGTGCTAGACCTCTGAGAAGAGGTAAACCCCGTAACTCCCATGCTCCTGATGGTTGAAGAGGGTGGCTAAATCCCTCAGTTTAGTTTTCTCCATGCTAAACGAGCTCAATTTCTTCCATCTTTCTCCTTTCATGTTTTGTGCTCTGGCTCCCTGACTGTCCTAGTGGCCTCTGCTGGACTCTCTCCAGTCTGACAGTCAGTGCAAAGGTTTTATTTGCAGCTAGTCCTAAGAGACTTGATTACTCTCTTCTTTTTTCTTTCTTTTTGCCTTTATTGAATAATTCCTCCTTCCTAAACCAGTGCTAAGAAAAGCTCCATTGTTCTTTACATTCTCACTGCAGAGCAGCAAGAGGACATTACGTGGGTGAGGGGAGCTGCAGAGTGACACAAGGTTTCTTTCATTAAGTGTTCTTGGGGATGAGGGCACTCCAGCTGCTTGCCTCCCTGTGAGCTCATCTCAAGCTATGTCATGTAATTAAACCTAAGCAGGAAATCAAGTTGTCTCAAAGTGAGATCAGTGTTGTGCTTTCAAGTGCAGCCCAGCAAAAGCTGGGGCTTGTTAATACCCTTTCAGAACTTAAATTGCACTTTGCAGTACCCTTATTTCTTGCAAATATCCCTCTCTCTCCTCTGCAGTTCAGTTGGCTCAACAAGTCAGAAGAGCAGAAGGATGAGTCACCTTCCTCTTGGCGGTTGGGTCTACGGAAGACCGGCAGCCACAACATGTTGAGTGAAGTTGCTGCTACACGTGAGGCCCAGAGAGATAAGACTTCTTCTATCTATCGTTCTTCATCAAGTCCTCGGATATCTGCATTACTGGACAACAAAGATAAGGTTTGGCTTCTAGCAAAGATGTTTTGGTGCATGCATGCTGCTTGTGCAGTGTTTGCCTCAGAAGTTGAAAGCTCTTTCCTTTTGAGTTTGTTATTGCCTTTTTGCAYTAGCTGTAGCACTGCTGCCCGTTTAGAAACTGTCCTTGGACAGTCCTTGTTAGAAGATGATTTTATTTGCTAACATTCTGTACAGAAACTCTTTCTTAAAATGGATGTTTCAGAAACTCGTACTGTCAGACTTCTCCAAAAAAATGCCTTAAACCAGTTGTTGAGAGGAAGGTGCTACCTTAACTGAAGAAAGTGGAACAAAAGTTTTGTTGTCATTAAGTGCACTGAAAGTATAACAGCTTTGCAGTTGAAATATCTCTTTTGCTTCATCAGGATAAAGACAACAAGAGCTATCTTGCCACGATAGCCCCCAGAAGACTAAGTAGTACAAGTGATATAGAGGAAAAAGAAAACAGGTAAGACTGACTGAACTCGACTTCTGTCCTGGAGGCTGTTGCTTGGAATAGCTTTTTTCCTGTTTGTGGTTCATGTCTTTTTCCAGCAGTCCTAAACACACATCGTGTGTATTCACAATGTTTGAAACTGTGTCTGACCTATAAAATGTTCTGGTAAATGACCTACATTTAGATGAGCAGAACAGCAGGCTGGATTTTCCAGCTCTATATCCTAGAGATATCATCATCTCTATCCAGTAAACTAGGTGTAAGCATATTTTTTCCCTTTATATGTAAATTCCTGGTTTCTTTTAGTGAGCCCCTGCACTTACACTTCTGTAATATGCTCAGTAGTTACCTTCAGTCTGTTTGTTCACACACATTACACTTTTTGATTCATGTGAGTTTGTGAACTGTCTCATATATGGAACTACTTTGATTACAGGGGCTATTTTTATAGTGATTCCATATAGTTGCGCTTGGACAGAACCAAAATATAAGTGGGATCAAGGTCTCAAGTATCTCGGGGCATGGTGGAGGAGCTAATCCCTCCAAATAGATTCTTCACAGTTTGTGCAAGAGGGAGGAAGACTCAGACTTAGTCTCATTTCCAACCACTCCTAAAGAAGTGTTAGAAAAGCACGCGTAGAAATGTAATTTTGAACTGTAATTGTTGTGAAAAAGTCATAGGAAGAGATGGCCCTGGGAGAGAATTTTAGCACAGTTTGAGATTCTTCACTGATCTTTTGCTGGAACCTCCCTGCTGTTTTCTTGCTTAATCTCAGCCAGCCACTGTGATTTGGAATTTAGCAGACGATCTGTGTTTGAATGACTGATAAGCCTGAGTAGTTTTGGCAGTAGCTCGTATTGAGTGGCACATCCAAGTGACTGCTGATAAGCGTCCTTTGCTCTTTAAAACAGAGAATAAGGAGGACTGGACTGCATGAACAGATGGTGGCCAGACATCCCCTGCAGTCCTTTTCTTTTCCCCCAATTTCTTTCCTTGCAAAACAGCATGATTACTACTTCATGGAGCCCCCAGGTGTTTGAAAGGGCATCCGAATCAATAGTTCAGTTGAAAAATGAAAAATAATTACAAGCTAGCAGCCATTCTGTGTTCTGTGAGACGGGCTAGTGTTGCATACACTCTAGACTGACTCTATGGCATGTCCTTGGCTACAGCAGAGTATGTCATTTTGCTGGCGTAGGTGTTGGGAGAGTGAGCCCTAATTTCAACTAACTATGATAAGTAGGTCTACTAATAATTTATCCRTAAATTGTCCAGCAATTTTAAATATTGTCAGATATTTTACTTGTTTTCTGCTTCTGAACATGGCAAAGGACATGCCRTAACTGAGTCACTTTTATTTCTGTTGTTTGGATAACTTGGAGAGTAAAAACTCCTTGCAGCTGCAATGATTGCCTATTTGTACAAAGTTGTGTGGTGCAAGGTGGCAGACAGAATGTCAGATTGCATTATTTAATATATTAAAGTACTGTTATGGGCAAACTAAACTTATATTCAAAGTTTTAGAAAAGGCCTTGCTCTTCCTCAGGCAGATCACTGCGTTTTCTTACACTTCTTAACTGTGCAGCTAGTAATCCTAGGAAACAAGCGTTAGGACCTATAAACAACAGTGCTCCTAAGTGGAGGAGAGGGCTTTGTGTTGTATGTCTTAAGTGGTCAGAGAGACTGTAGAGAAGCTAAACTCAYGCTCTGACAGGTTGTCTAAACCAAACCCTTTGCTCTGTGCTGCTGTAGAGAATCGGCTGTTAACCTGGTGCGAAGCGGCTCTTACACCCGACAGCCGTGGAGGGATGAATCCAAGGGAAGCGAAGCCCCTAATTCTAGTGCACCAGCCACCTATGTATCTACCTACTTGAAAAGGTATGGCCAACTCTGTTTGGTGTGGATGCCTCAGCAATCAGAACTCCTCTTCACGTGCCTTGCAAGCTTCATCCTTCTGCTTTCTGTGCTCTGCGTCAGTGTAATTGGCCTTGGGATCCTGTGCTGGGAGCAGGAAACAAAAATACTCAAGGTTTGCCTGTGTTTGTCATGCTAAACAGCCTTTTCAAAGACCATCATTTTTGTTGACCTCTAAATTATAGTACTGGATTTAAAAACTCTTGTTTGTACAATGCAAAATCCTTTTGTCTCAATTTTATATTAGTATTATAGTTAGGCAATGAAAGGAAAATTGATCATATGCGGAGACTAAACCAATTATACTGTGAAACCATTGTTCAGAAAAGTATTGAGGTGCGTTACAGCTTCTCACTAATTTTGGTTTGTATTATTGCATGTTTATGGATTGAAAATTATTGTGGAAAAAAGTGGTCGTGTTCTTATGCATTACTGATGGCATTTGTTAATGACTCCTGTCTCCAACCAAATTCTTGCGGGAGGGAAAAATCAGTTTTCTTCATTGTGTGTTTGAAACTGTAGAGGTGATTTCTGATTGCTGGTAGACTAGCCAAGAATCAGGAAAGGAATCCTCTACATAACCTTTCAGTTGGAAGTCTCTTTGCCCTGTTTGGAAGGCAGATGCTTGGTTTCCTTGAAGCCCCAGCTAATGGCCATCTCTGAATGAGATGAAAATGAGATGAATACGTGGCCTGCTCTTGGCTTGTTGTTAGAATAAGGCAAATTATATGTCACTGAGTTCACAGTTTTCATCTGTAGTGCAAGAAGGACAACTACTCTAATGCAAAAACACTGCACCACCACCTCATGTTTAATTAGGGGATACCAAGAATCATTACAACATCATGTATAAACACATCATGCTGCAAAGCCATTTGGTCTGTACTTAATGAAAAGGCCAGARGTTCTTTTAATGTTTTAGATGGTGATTCACCAGATTCTACGTCCTGAACTACCTAACTGTCCAGTAGGCAAAACAATTGTTTAAGTTATTCGGGAGGAGACACGTATTTGGTTATATTGGTAGTGCTGAGCATATGGAGACACGCTTCCACAAAAGGTGAAACGTATCTGCTTCAAGCACTAGATTTTATTCCTGACCTGCTGATCCACTGCAGTGACTTCACATCTATCCTGGGACCTGATGACAGGCTGGCCTCCGTAACCTGCCCCTCTTGAAAGGCAGGCGAACAGGCAGCAGCCGACTGGGATGGAAAGCTTTTGCTTCTTGCCACTGGCATGCCTTATTGCTGCCTGTTCTGAAAGACAGTCCGGTCAAGAACATCACTAACTGCAGAAATGTTACAAAATTTCACTGTTTTTAAGAGYCAGTTTTAGTATTACAATCCACATAGTTGTACTGGCTTTCCTTGGTGCAGAGAGTAATTAAGGTTTTGAGCAGCACTAACAGGTTTCTTGTCACAAAGGCTGAATTTTGGCCTTTTGCAGGAGGGTGTTGGATTGTGAGCGATTACAGAGAATAGCTCTGTATGGTAGGAATCAAAAGTAGGGTGTGCTTTTAGCTCTCCSCAGTTTTTGCATTTTATGGACAAACATTACAATTTTAATCTTCCCATTATTTTCTAATAGTTTGCTATAGACAATCACAGAGGAGTTGAACATAATCATATCAAACCTCTGTTTTTCTTCTCCAGCCTTGAGTGTCAGCCTCTGAAATGAGAAAGGGACTAGGTTGCCTTTTAAGAATAAATTTTTTGTCACTTCCATGTATTAATAAAGCTCTAAATTCAAACTCATTCAAAAAGCTAAAATCTCATCCTGAGAGAGGAGGAATTAAGGTGAACGTGACCTAGTTGGATGCTACCGACAGGACTTTTTCTGTACATCTGCATTCCCTTTTACTTTAGCATTTAACTAATCTCCATAAAGGTATCAAGTTAAATGCTGGAAGCGCTTCTTTATGACCCCCAAGTAAAGAGTGAGCAATGACCAACAGGTTTAATTGTAAGACATCAGAAATGTCTTTTTTACTGTAAAGGGGGCAAAATGGCTTGCAGCAATATTGCAAGTGTTTGTCAAGTGGAGCTGAAACACGTTAACACTGTCTAATGATAGTGACTGTCACTCCTGCCTTCTCTGTGCGCATATCACTAGGGAAGGATTTTATGGAGCCTCTTTCTGGCAGCCCCTTCTCCAGTTTGGGATATATTGGCCTTTGAACAGCTCATTTGCACTGCTTGCATGTAAAAGGATTTGGATGGAAAATGGCTTAGCAGGCTGCATTAGTCTGGCATCCTTCCTTTGACATCATCTGCTCACAGGAAGGGTTYGCAGCCCTCCAAGTGACACAGCCTTTTCATGCACTTAGCTTTCTCATTTCCTTGCATTTGCAGGCACRTGGTCTTACTGTTTTTGTTCCACATAAAAACCATCGTAAGAGGTCAGGGCAACAGTCCGTGCAGCCCAGACTGTTTCTGAAAGCAACGAGTGTTGACAGGCAAGGTGCAAAAGTTAGGGTAGCTCAAGAGGGGCCTTCTTCCCTGCTTGCAAACTCCTTGTTGGCAGCAATCAACAGTGAGGACCCAGAGCTACCCCAAGACCGTCATTCCTAATAGCCAGCACTGTGTCTCACTTCCATGAGCAAATCTGGCTTTGATCTCTGCAGCACCGCATGGCAGTGTGTTGAAAAACTACCTCCTTGCTTTGTGCACCTCCCTTTCCTTATTTTTTCCCCATTTGAAGTGTGCATGTAAGCATGCAAAGGGTTTTGCGTTCCACCTGCCTTACGGATCTATGGCAGCGTGTGTCAGAAGCTAGTTGTTTTCAGAAGCGTTCCTTTCCAGCGATTGGAAAGGTTGTTTTCCATCCCATCACCCACTCCCTGGTGTTTATGGTACAGAATGTGTACCCATGTGCGCGGTTTTTAAAATTTTATCATTTTTATTTAGTTTATTTCTGATGTCAAATTCTTTACCATAAATTCATAATCTTCCTTTTTAGAAGTTCATGTGGACATRAGTGTTTAGATTTATGCAACTAACCCTTTTTCCCATGTAATTTTCTGGCCCTGTTAACAACCAACGTGGCCCCTCGACTGGAGGCGCCGGGGTGGGTGGCGGAGCGGGTGGCTTGGCCCGCGGTGCAGCGGGGCGGGCGGCTGCCTCCCCGCCCGGCCGGCGTGCCCTGGCGGCCTCCTCSCGAGCAGGACTGTGAGCTGAATGCCCCAGCCCGGCCTGGGGGTGTGGAGGGGTGGGCACACCCAGGAGCATCATCATCTTCTTCCTTCTTGCCCTCTGTCCTCTCTTCCCCTCCCAAGTCCCTCCTATCTCTGTTCTCCCCCGTGCCTGGTTCTGCTCCTGCTCCGCTGTCTCCTCTTTTCAACCGCTACCCCTCCCCTCTCCACCCATTACCTTTTCCCTTTTGAAAAAACCAGCCCATCCCAGGTCTTTCTGGATAACCCCCATGTTTCCTTCCTTCCTCCTCAAGTCCTTTCTCTCCTTTGCAGCCACCTCTCGCACTCTAGCCTCTGCACCTTAGTATCTTTCTTGGGTCCCGAAAGGTCTGAACATCCACCTRGGCCCTGGGCCCCCACGGTTGCCCCGGCCTTTCACCTGCTCCCTCTCTTGTTCATCCCCCTCACGCATGTTCCACTGCTGCCACCTTCTCACACTGCTGGGCCCTCATTTCTTGCCCTTGTTCCTGCAACTTCACAGCTGCCCGTTCTGCAAAGCCACTGCAGCCCCATTCAGCTCCCTATCCTCACCCTCTTCCCAGCACATCCTTGGGGCTTGGCTGCCTCCTCCTGAGCACAAAGCCAACAAGTGGAGGCAGTTATTCCCGGTAGGACTTGCCCAGCCCTCCAGAGCCAGTTTTCTAGAGGAAACTTTATTTGAGACCTGCTGGAGGATTGTTACCGGCTACCAGTAACTCAGTTGTTCCTTTGTGACCTGGATATGGCCAAAAGCCATTGAATGAAGAGCCCAAATGTAAAGGGTCTCCCCATGGGGCCCATCCAGGCTGTATCAGTCTCTGCTCTGGCTGCAGAGGGATCGGCTGTTTTTTCTGGGCTGGCTGATGGTCCTGGCATATGAAACTTGTCTGTAAATGGACTGCCAAAGTGAACTGGACTGCATCCTCCTCCAGACTGTCCTTGATAGTTGACCTGTCCCCTTGCAGGTTTCTTTCAGCCTCAGGCTGCTCTSTCTGACTCGTGCTGCAGGCTTGACCACCATTTCCACTCTGTTTACCCCAGCTTTCCATACAGCTACCGTCCTTTGTCCCAGTCTGCTCTTCTTCTAGGTCAGCTTTTATTCTTCAGTATTTTTTGGACAGTTTTGGAAACCATTTTGCAGATGCACAGATTTTGTGCCGAATGCTCCCCATAGGAAATCAGGACCTGAACCAGTTGTCTTGGCCCAAGCTCAAAGCCACTGAAAAGAAGATCTTAAAACTGGAAGTACTGGGCCTCTTTAGGAGGGGCTGCAGCCGGGCCTGCTTTTGTCACTCTTTCCTTCCCTGCTTGAAGCAGTCTGCTCCTCGCTCGCTGCCTCTGCCCTTCTCCCGTGCGCAGGGGTGCCGTGTGTGCTGCTTTCAGGGCAGTAGGATTTTTTCCTTTTCAGTCTTCACCGATTCCCCTCTGCCCCATTCACCCTCTTGCTGCAGCCCAGCTGGGCTCACCTGAAAGGTTTGCTCTGCGTACGTTTTGATAAGATACGATATCCCCTCCCTGTGCAGCTGAGAGCCTGGCTGGGGTGGTGTTCTGTTGCATATTGACTGTGCTCTGAAGGACGTGATTTTGTGCTGTTTTACAGTGCTTCCTTTGGTAGAAGTAGTGACCTCAACAGTCCCTACATTTCAACCAGTCGCAATACATCTCTAGCTACCTCACCCACTACCATTGGTTCATCTACCTCATTGGGCACCCCGTGGCAACCTGTCTCTTCCTGCCCCTCATCTCTCGGTGCGAACACTACTGCATCCGCCCGCCAGTCTACCAGGTAACAGCTCGAGCTCAGCCCGTGCCAAAGCAGAGCCCCCCTTGGGTTGGAAGGTCCGAGCGCTGCCTCATACACCGGCCTGGGGGTTAGAGACGCACCCGCCTGCGGGACGGTTGGGTGAGACGGCCCAGCGCTGCTCGCGGGTCTTTCAGGAGAGCGTGCACTGGGAAGCACTTAAACTGCTGGATGGGACCTTAGCCCCTTTGCTTACCGGGGTGCTCGATTCTGCACTCTTCCTACYCTGGTAGAGGCAGTCATTTATTCTGGCTGCTCCTGGGCATTCAGTTTACCAACTCTTGGAGCTCACTCCTGCTTAATCACCAGTATAATCTTTTTTTTGCTACAACCAGGGATGTCAAGGTTATGAATTCTTCCTGCGTATTCTTCTATTTTTTTTAACATTTTAATGTGTGCAGTTCCTTTCAAAACGAGACCTAGAGCCGGAGAAATGAAGTGTCGGTGCTCCCTTGAGGTGTCTGTGCTCAACTGRCAGTCACGTTCACTTGCTTTGCTTTCCATTATGTCTTCTCTATTTCAGAGCCCCTTTCAGGCAACAAACTGATTCTGCTGTAGAGAAAAGTACAGAGGGCATCTCTGCTAGCACACCCCTAGGTGTAATCACAAATCGTGCTGTACTCAGCTCTGCCAATGGTATTGCCAATGCCGGTGCTGTCTCAACTACAGGAAAGGACTTCTCAGCTGAGGAAGCCAGGGAGCGCAGAAGGTTAGTGAGAAGAGAGCCCGTTCCTCCCGGGTGGCAGATGTCACGTGTTGGTGATGCTGGGTATGTAAGAACCGTTTCTTAGGTCTGATGCGGAGTTACAGCCTGCTGCCCTCACTGCTGCTTAAAGTTTTGGACTGACTCTTCACTGGGTTATAGGAGAAATTTAGGTTCATAATTTTCTACTTGCCTTTTCAGCATGTTTCGGTCTTTTGCTTCAGTCTCAGCTGCTAATCTCAATCCTGAAAGCCCCTGTGTAGGGAGACACAGYACAGTAGCTGCTTGCAGTAGGTTGGGTAACGTGAATCCCATCTTGACATGAGTGACCAAGACACATGCAGAAAAAGAAACATCCCTCTGATTCTTCTCAGCTAAGTTTACACAACCCCAGATGGAGACATCTTTACTGCACAAGTCCCCTATATTCCCTCTGTGTTTAAGGGTGAAAACAAAACATTTTCCAGGTTCATTCACAAACAACATCCTGTGATTTATTTGAGGTGCTACAGGTGTATGATACAGGAGGAGACGAGCTATGCTCTAGCAGCATATATTTTACATTGACTGTAAGGGAAGCCTAGTGCAGAGCTTAGTCTGCCATATACAGCCAAGGCTGTTCCAACAGTAGCAGCGTTTTGATGCTGGATCTAGCTGGTCATACCACTTTCTTACTACATTTATTTTAAGATTGGAAAAATACAAAGCTTGGATAGCGGGTGCTCCTTTCAAAGGAAAGTTACCTTGTGCATTTAAGTACAGAATATCAAATGATCCATGTTTATTCTTGCAAACGAGTTAACTTTTGCAAGATCGTTTTCTTCCGATGACGTTGATTAAAGTAAATGGTAAGAAATACAGCGCAGGGATAGTTTGTGTGTTTTAATCATCAGCCAGTTTGTGAAGTGTTTTAACAGTTTTTTCCAAACTAAAACAAGCGCTCCTTAAATTACCAAACTTTGGGAGTGAGGATAGGACATGGGAAGTAAATTTAGAAGTTATCAGCTTGTAAGGATGAAGGTGGCAGAGCCCAGAAACTCAAGGTGGTCTTGCAGCCTCTCGGATGGAGGGAGGGCAGTCTTGCTGGGGACTCCTGTTGGCTTTAACTGCAGCAGATCTAAGAAGGCCAGACTGCTGTTTGAAAACACTGAAGCCTTTAAGACTTTTGGCTACTGTCGCTAGTGCTTTGAAGATACTACAAGCTCTCTGGGTGAACCATATTCCACATTCTTTTGTGCAGGGAAATAATTAGAGCTACTACAGAGCATCCTCTTTGCCCAGCAGGATGCTCCTGTCTGAAGTGGGAAGTACTTCTGCCTGTTCCCCTTGTTTGCTAGGGTTGGCTGGCGTGGTTTGCTTTGCAGTTGAATCGAGATCAGTTGCCTAAGGAGACTCCTGCTGCAGAGGGAGGTTGTGCGCGAGGGGCCGGGGGGCGTGCTGGGCGCCCGGTTCGCACTCCGGCTCGTTGCACGACAGTCTCTCCAGTCTGGCAAGGCCAGAATAAAGTTGCAGAAGCTTTAGATTCTTCCCAGGAAATGCGGGCTGCACAAAACCCACCAGACTCTTGGCACTGTCTCCAGACAGGGAGCTTGACWGTGATAGTCCTTGTAAATGCCAAAAAGAGCATCTATTAATATTACTGTGTCGGCATTTATTACTGCATCAGCTTCTATAAATAATATAGGAGATCTGCTTAAGTCTCCTGCATTTTTTATCAGCGAACCGTCACTTAGCAATATGCMAAGAGAAACATCAGAAAAGTTCCTACCACCTTTAACTGTTGCTTTGGAACTACCGAGGGAGTTAAAAAAGCAGCAGTGATGCCTCGTGCTTGTGGGCGAGGAAGCCGCGTTCGTGAACAAGGGATGTTTTAACAACAGGATGCACCCAGCGGGTAACTGACTGCATGTTTTCAACTAGGAAGTGTGGACTTGGAGAGAAACAAGAGGGGCCACCAAAATGGGAAAAGGTTGTTTTGGAAGCAGAAGGTGGGGAGAAAGAAAATGGCRAACAGTTGTCAGGAAAGCACTGCATGCATTTCAGTTCCCACCGGCAGCTGTTGCAGGAGCATTTGGTCTGCTTCAGTGTTTCCAAAGCCCCAGCTCTCTCTTAGCAACAAAAACATAAACAAGCTTATCATCTAATATTAGATCCCAGTGATACCTCCTCCCTTGCAGCCCTGAATTGTCCGGCCGAAGCCGAAAGGTTAGAGCAGCGCGGTCCGTGCTGCCCTCCCCGCTGCTTTCTGGCTCGCTAAACTGCTCGGCAAACGCTCCAGTGGTTGCAAACTAGTGGGAATCCTGTCCCAGGTCTTTAAAGAGGGGGAGAAACAAAAAGGGGGGAAGAACAAGGCAGCTTTGAGGAAAGAGGTTTGATGCAAGCTGCCTACCCGGCCCGAGCACCGTGAGCTGCTGCCGGCRCGAGGGCCGTGTCCCGCACGCYGAGGCGGCGGCGGCTGTGCCCGTTTGCAGTTGCCCAGCTTGATTTGCTGCAGCTGCAGCTCACTGATGCCAGGAGGCAGCAAACGTGCCATCTCCTAGAGYCAGGGGGTTTGCCCATTAATTTCTCCTTTTCTCTATGGGAATTATCAGAGTCAAAGTTTGGCCTCCCTGATGGTCTCCTGCCGGTGTCAATTAGTCTCGCGTCTCGGATGAACTTAGCAACGCCGTGGCCGCCGGCGGTGAATGAGGAGCCCGTGGGTGCCGTGTGGCCGCTATCTCCCGTAGATCCACAACKTCCCGCTACGAACCCGACGCTGTGGTGATTTCCGCCCGGGTGCGCGGCCGGCCGGGCCCCCGGGCTGTCCTGTCCGCGCTGCCGGGCTCACCGCCTTAGCCGAGGTGACAGCGGCCTCTAGTGCCGCGCGGGGACCCTGGCGCGGCTGCTCCGCCGGCCTGCCCTCCTCGGCCTGCCCTCCTCCTCGGCGCTTCCATGCGGGGCTCTGCGGCCGCGTCTCCTCCCAGGAGCCCATCGGACGAGTGGGATCCTGGGGTGCAGCAAGAAGAGCGTCTCCAGCAGGTCGACGGAGGGGATCGTCCCCCTCTRCTCAGCCCTGGTGAGGCCGCACCTCGAGTACTGTGTGCAGTTCTGGGCTCCCCAGTGCAGGAGGGACGTGGAGCTGCTRGAGAGAGTCCAGYRCAGGGCYACAAAGATGATYAGGGGCCTGGAACAYCTGCCCTATGAGCAAAGGCTGAGAGAGCTGGGCCTSTTCAGCSTGGAGAAGAGAAGACTGAGAGGGGAYCTGATCAATGTRTAYAARTAYCTCAAGRSAGGGAGYGAGGAGGAKGGGGCTGGCCTCTTCTCAGTGGTGGCCAGTGATAGAACTRGAGGAAAYGTCCACAAACTGAAGCCTCAAAAGTTCCACAGAAGCTTAAGGAAAAATTCCTTGACAGTGACACTGACAGAGCCCTGGGCCCGGCTGCCCAGAGAGGCTGCGGAGGCTCCTSCTCTGGAGATCTTCCACACTCACCTGGATGCCACCCTGTGCTCTGGGTGTCCCTGCTGAAGCAGCGGGTTGGACTGGACARTCTCTAGAGGTCCCTTCCAACCTTAAGCATTGTGTGATTCCATGCAGCCGCTGCCCTTCTCCTTAGGTGCAGATCCCTTTCATGGGATGCRCAGAGAGGCGGCTTTGGCTCAGACCCACCTGCAGGGGGAGGCGGCTCCTCAGGAGATCCTGCCGTGCTGGGATGCGCCTTGTTGAGCGCTTGCCTGGTGCTTAGGGAGACGCTCGGCCTCGAGAGGCTGGTCGCGGTTGTGGGGCTGCTCTGAAGCCTCCCGTATCGCGCTGTGGTGCCCAGGGCAGGCTGCGAGGCCAGCCCGTGGTTCACAGACGAGCSTCCGCCGGGCACGTCTGAGAGCCCCAGGGCAGCTCTCAAGTCTGCGCGTCCTCAGGAGTGGGAACGCTTGGAAGAGCCACCCGTGAAGTGAACAATGTGCCTTGTTTTTGTAACAATCAGGAGTTCGGTTCATCCCCCTCTCTCTTCCACTGGCAGTTCGTTTATGTAACTGCGTTTTGCAATTGTATTTTTCTTCCTGTTCGTCAGAGAGCTTCCAGCAGGATAGTAATGCTTGGAGATTGGGAAGGCTGTTCGTTAGAGACAGGAAATACGTCCGTCTCGCTTACTTTTAACGTGCTCTTGGAGCAGTTCTGCAGACAAATCAAGAGCAAGAGCTGCTTGGGCTGGTTTGTTCAGGAGCATTGGGGCTGACTCTTCTCTGCCCATTGCTCTCAAGAGTTGCCCAGTGATATTTTTCAGGTATACAAAATCCATTGACACGCGAGAGCAACATCTAGCAAATATTTTCTCTTCTCTGCTTCATTACCAAGAGATTTCCGAGGACCTAGCTGCTAATTATACTAGCATGTAGATTAGGCTTTCTAATTTTATATTAATTACTAAACCCTCCTGCACCGGTACTCTTGGATGAACAATTTTGGCGAGTCCTTTTACTTGTCCTGTCCAGAGGCAGGACGTGACTCCTGCGTGGTGAGCGCAGGTGCCTGGTGGGTCTGTTAACCCTTCCCCGACAGCAGGTCCAAAGCACTGCTCTCCCTAGGAGTTAAACTCCAGGATTTGCCTGCCAGGACCATTTAAATTCTGATTTGTTGGAACTGATGGAAAAAAATCATGAGTATTTTCTCATTACCACCTTGATTGACTTTCTGAAGTTGTTGCCCCTCTCATGCATCTCACGGGGTGACTCCAGCCCGGGGTGGGAAGGACCCTGGGGACGGGAGTGGTGGCGGCTGCTGGTGCAAGCTTGGGAAGGGGGAACCTTCCTCCCTGTGGACAAGAAGAAGTTAAAAGGGCCCTGGCTGGCAGGGGAGCGCGGAGGCATCTGGCACCTGCTGCCAAAGGCCGTTATCGGCCCCACTCTTACAGTTAATCTTTTTTTGATAAAGGCGCCTTCTTTTAGAAGAGGCTGCTGGCACGGATGACGTGGGAGGGCAGGAATTCTGCCYGGCTGCTGGGATTTGCCATGTTGGGAAGAGCCGAGGTGGCTCCCGCTGCCACGGAAATGAGGCTGCCCCTTTTCTAATTTGGAGAAAGGTCAAGGTGTGGGATGGGGCAAGCGCTGCCCGGGAGCCTGGCAGGCAGGTGTGGGCCGTGGGCGCGGGACACGGCGGGGCCCGGCCTTTGGCACCCGCTCCGGGCGGAGAGGCCAGGCCGTGGGGGATATATGGCTCACGGCAGGGATATATACGGGATCCTCCAGGAACGGTCAAGGAAAGCAGGCGGCGACCGCTTGAGCTGCGCGCTCTGAGACGTCKGCAGCGGGGCGGCAGGCAGGAGCACGAGGTAAACTGGCCGTTCCCCATCCCTGCCTCTGCAGAATTTGCTTGTGCTTCTTTACTTGCCCGTCGCAGCCACCAACGCGTTTGTGTTTTATCACCGTGTCGAGTAGCACCTGGGTCTAACTGCAGGTTCTGCAGCCGGGGCTGTCCCTCGCGTCTGAGCATCGTGATGCGAACGTTCAGGGTCTAGCGCTTAGCTCGGGCTTCACATCATTTCCCATGTCCAAAAMCGGCCAATAATATATACTACGAATATAGCACTGCAGCAGAGCTGAGGACTAATTTAACACAAAATCAGCAGTTCGGCTGAATTCTTTGCTCCCCAGCACTGACGTGCGGAGAAGAAAATGAAGCCAGGTAGGGATTTCCGTAGGAAAAGTTTTTGAGCAAACTGAATCAATCTCTTCTCCCTTCGACCAGCGGGAAGCAGAGCCTCTGGCACACGATAAGAAATTGCAATCTTAGCTCAGTTGGAAACGGAAGCCTGTTATACATTATTAATATTCCGTGTTGTTTTCGGTAAGTCAGCTGGGGGGCTGCTCCGTGATCACATCCYCTGAAACTTTCCCGACGTTTGCTAGATAGAGTCTTCCACGAGGTGGCACTCGGAGGCTTCTCAGCCCGATCCGCCGAGCAAGCATTTTTCCTGGGGGTTCCGCTGAACCCTTTTTACAGAGTCCAAGCGGGTGCTCGGACTCGCACTCACTTGAAAATGAGAAATTCAAGGGGGAAGCAGGACATGGAGCTTGTCCTTCGCTCCGTTCCTCAGCTGGCCAGTGCCTCTCATCCCACTCCACTTCCTGCAGCAATTTTTTTATTTATTTATTTTAGCACAGGCTCGGCCTCTGGAGACTGCGGAGTCGAGCACGCGTTGTTCGCTCGTGCCGCGCTAGGCTGCCCAGCACTGCCTGTGGACACGGAGCGTCCTCTGCTGAGCTGAAACCTCTTGGAAAATATTCCAGCCTGGGAACTCTGCACTGATGCCATCCCTAACCAAACATATTCCATGAGTAACTGGAAGCTCTGTGGAGAAACTGTGTTGCCGACTCGCTCGGTTTTGCTTTCTGCTCCCTTGTGTTTGCAGATGTGCTTGTTTTCCTCCTGCCCAGCAATTCAAGCCCTGCTCGTTTTGCGTCGCGATAGTCCGGCCTGCAGGAAGGTTTGCACTGGGCTGGCCGGTGTGGGAACACAGCTCTGCTCCCTGCAGAGCGCGCGGGCAGCTKGAGTGCGAGCGGGTGGGAAAGCACGGCTGAAAGAGGAGTGCTTAGAGCAATGTGTTGTGCACTGTCCTTAGAGCATCAGCTGCCAGGCATGTAATTGCAACCCACTGTAAGGAGGGCATCAAAGCCTAAATTTTGAGGAGGGAGAAAGGGCACTTGTTTTGGTTAACAAATGACAAAGATCACAAGCTTCTTAATCCCTGGCAATCAGCACCTGAACGTGCCAGGCAAAGCAAAGCTCTCACAAATGGAGAATTTCATCCTGTGTTTGTTAACCTGCTAATCGTGCTGGAAATAGACCCTGGAAATTCAAACACCTGCGACTTGAGAATGCAGCATCCAGCCTGAAGCACGATGACAGTTTGCCATAGCCAGGACTAGCCTGAGGGAAGAGCGAAGGGCTGAAAACAGGGCACACASCAGTGAGCCCTTTCCAGCCGAGTAAGGAAGGCTCCTAGAGCCCCATCCTCAAGTCCTGTTCTCTTTTTGTCCCCAGCTCATTAAACTGCAGGACGGGATCTGGCTGCCTCTCTGCTGATCCCCAGCTCAAACACTTGCAGGGTCTGACATGCCAGGCCTCTCTCCTGTCCATTAAACATCATTAAATGATCATTAGCCAACTTTTTGCATCCACTTTTCTAACGAATATGTTCAGTTGAGGTAGGCTAAACATGGCAGCACAAGGATAACCTAGCAAGGAGCAGCAAGCTGCTGCTTGCTCAGACATGACAGCAGGAAAGGGGCTTTTCCGCCAGCCCCCAGGTCGTTGCCGGCGGCGGCTTTGCCGCTGGGTGCATCGTGTAGCACCCAGCTTCAGGCCACGTCCTTGGGCACCGCCGCCGGCACGGTTCCCTGCAGGCTTGCGCTCACTTGGTGGCGCCTTTCCAGCTCGCAGGGCTGYGGTGCTGGGATGCTGCACTCTTCCAGCTGCTTCCAAAGGGCCAGGATCAGTCTGTTGTGGGGCTTTTTGTACCTTTTTCCTTTTTTTACCTGTAAATCTAAATGCAACCTTGGACTTCAGACTGTTCAGAAGACCTGTTCCAGGTGGTAACGTTGCTTTCACATGAGGTCTGCTGGCAATAGCTGAGAAGGACCGAGTGTTTTTCTCAAGTTTCACGGCTTGAATGGTCCGGATAAAAAAGACTCTGTAGCCATGTGGCTTGTTGCAATTTGTGGGGTAGTTAGTGCTGCTACCAACCCAGCTGGTAAGGGTTTTGGAAACCCTGCAGTGTTTTGGATGGCGGTCGGATGCGCTCACCAAAAGCTATCGGGGGAAGTTGTGTGGGCGCTCAGGCTGCAGGATCCCGGGAAGCGCGAGCTTCCTTTTCCTTGCTTGGGGCTTCTCCARTAAACAGGTTTGCTCTTATATTCCTAGTTTCCCAGCTTGTGTTTACACACTTGCGCTTGCCCTGTTTTGCATCTCCCTTTGGATGAATATTACCACTCCTTTTGGCCAGAGCTGTGGATCAACATTTGGGATCTGTGTTTCCGTGCTGCACTGACCTGATTAAAAGAGTTAACAGAGCAAATAGGTGGTTTCTGGAATGCAGGAAGGCTCAAACAGGAGCTGGATTCATCATCAAACAGGAGCTGGATTCATCATTCACTCCCCAGCTTTTCTAGCTAATGCACCACGGAGAAGCTCATGGCTCTCGCGTGGCAACACACTCTGCCCTACCGGGAGCTGGAAACTCCTGCCGTGCTTTTGCTGACTCTCACATACACGTTCCTAGCAATTTATATTCTGCTGCTTAACATTTGCAGCAAAGGTCTGGGGAAAAGCTCACCTGCCCTGCGTGCTTTGGACTTAGCAAGGTGGCTGCTTGTTGCAAGAGATGCAGCCCACGAGAGCGTTTCTGTGGAGATGTACGGGGACCGAGTGCTATTTGCTGCCTAAATTCATAGGGTAACGTGCACTTCAATAAGCAATCCCTTCCCTTGAGAATGCAGCTGCAAACTTTGCAGTCTGTTTCCAGGCTGCCTCGTGCCTTCTTTGCTCTCTCTCCCCTGCAACTTGCTGCAATCTGTATTTTTTGCTCTCCCTGCAGCATCTCCACCAGCCCTGCCCTGGGGCAGCGTGGGGACCTGCCCTCTCGCTTGGGTCCATTTGCTTGCTTGCTCCTATGTAGCACACGGCTGTGTTTTAATATTCAGCTTGGAAGCAAGGTGAAACATCAGCCAAAACTGCAAAATCTTTCTGTATCCCCCCTAAAAAGAAGAAAGCTTTTGACAAGACGAGCAAAAATGTGCCTGGATTGCTAGCAGGTAGGGTGTTTGCTGTCTGAATGTGAAATGCTTGCAGCACAGCCACCCTCTTGTATTAACAGCAAAAGGCTGTGGCTGCTTGCTCTGAGAAACCAGCTATGTCACGATGCAGAGGCACTGCTGGTTTGTATCAGAAAATTCAGTTATTTCATACTCGTCGAGCGGCCTTGGGTAAGCGCCAGGCGATGGCGAATTGCATAAACAGGAGCCCGAAGCTGGCAATCGATAGAGACTGCAGCATGCCCCGAGCCAGCCTGACTTGCAGAATGTGCTCGCCTTGAAGATTTAGGTCACTGCTACAGGTTGGGTGCCCAAAATTGCTAATAATATTTGAAAGTATGCCTACCTCTTAATAAAAAGAAAAAGAAGAAGAAGAGAAGGAAGCCTGTGAGGACGAAGAGATGCAAAGTGATTTTTCCCGTGCTGCCCCTGTGCGTGCTCCATCCACACGCCCACCCTCCTGTTCCTGCAGCGAGACTGAAGCACGGGAAAYCCTGCAGACCTGCTGTGCTCCTGCAAAGCTGCTGCTTCCGACCCCGCCACCAAGCCCTTCCTCTGCATCACCAGACACAGCCGGGCTGCCGCGTTCAGTGGCTGATCCGAATCCCACCGCAGGCAAGGACAATTGGGAGCRTCTTTCCTCCTCTTGTTCCCCTTTGCACAGCAGCAGCTTCCTGCCACTGTATTCTCCTTGCTGAATCCTGCCACCATCCAAAGTACCCGACTTGCAAATGCAGCTGATTCAAAGCTGCTGCCTTGACCGATCACCTAACTACACGTTTAGTTACTTTATGTCTTTGAGGTTTTTTTGTGCAGTGCTTTCTACTCCTACTCTGAAGTTAATTGGCACTATATTTTGCAGATGCGCTCTTCCTCTAGGAGGCTTATTGCTTATGGATGCTGTGCAAATCACAGCTAGTCTGCGTGTGGTGAAAGCTGTAGAAGATGTTTATTGTTGCTTTTATGGGCGATTACCTGGGTAGCCCATATGCACTGCACCAAGGGGAGCAGAAGAGGACTGCTTGTCTGCAAAATCAGGAGTTGCTGCTTTCACTCGTCAAACAGCAGCTTTTTCATTCATGAAACAGCACGTTCTTGGGAGGCAATGGTCTCTCTGCATTTTACATGATTCCGGCATTGGCGTATCCATCATGGCTAGTGTTCCTGTCTGGATAATCAATGGAAAGGAATGAGCTCCTCTGTGATGCACCCGCAGGATCTGTGCCAGAGGCTCCCTCTGAAGGTGATGAATTGCACCCTGCAAGTGCAGTTGAGTGAGTCTGGCCAGCTCTGGTGTAGACATCTCCATCGTAGCCAGCACCTAGGGCGTGATTCATCTCCCCTACAATTAGAAGGCTGCAGTGCGGGCGTCTGCATCGTGGCTAATCCTTCCTACTCTCCTTAGAGCCTCTGGAGATCTTGGGACTGCAGTCAGGGAAGTTGAGGCCATGATTTGTCTGATCAAATATACCCAGGCCTTTCAGGCGTGGAGGGTCTCGGGGTGCTCTGCTGAACAAAGAACAATTAAGCATATTGCTTGATAGGTTTTTCTCCTGTCACTTGGCTAATTACTCTTTGAACCTAATCCAGGTCTTCAATACTCTGTTATCCAAAAAAACCTCTAAGACCATTTATTTTCAGATACCCTCGATCATGTATTGTGAGACTGTTAATAATAAGTCCCCATTACCAAGACTGAAGAGTCCAGTGTAATTAATCCAACCTCCGATGGAAGCCACTCCAGTAGCAGGAAATCAGACTTACCACTCTGTGGTCTGTCCCTMCTGCAGAACTGTCTGAAAACTGTGTTTTATTTCCTGCTTTCAGTTCTGCTGGCACCAAAACCCCTTTCGTTGAAGTTACTGCTACAGTTAAACATTGCACATCTGAGCTTCAGAACCTTGGGGAAAATGGGAACGAGTCCTGCGGAATTGTCACTGTTGGCTTTGTTGCCTTGTCCTGAAAGGGCTTGAGCTGAAACCTCACATTGACACTGCTCTTCTAGCCTGTCCTCCATAAAGATAAATTGTCACTTAGGAATGTCTCTAACTTCCTAACACACCAAATGCCAGTGCAAAGTGTTCAGTTTATATATTCTCATACAAGTAATTCCTTTTGAAACCTCATAGTTTTGAAGAAATATACTTGTGTTCTACTCCATAGTTCAACTTATCTGGGGTTTTCCTTTTCTTTCCTTTTTTTTGACATTAAGGGACTCCATTTCCTCCAGTGTAATTGGAGTTTATTTCTTTAAGGTGTTCCTTAAGTCTTTTAAAGGTGTTTTGTCTTTATGAGACACACGCAGTTCAGTTGATTTCTGCTCTAACAGRTTTCTCATTGATGAGGACCACACATTGCAAAACTATCATCGTGAATGTAAAGGCAGAAAGGAGAGTGGGAGGAAGATGCCTGTGCAGGCAATTTGTTCTTGAGACTTTAATGTGAATGAGAAGGGGTTTTTCTTTTTTTAAATGATGCGGTAAGATGTGGAATGATACAAATAATATACTAAATGGTTACTCTTATCCTAACAGAACACATACAAGACTAAAGTGTTTGTTTAGAGACCGCTGAGAGAACGTAATTTGAACATTTGGGTTCTCATAGGAAACTCATAGGAAAGTTGTCCCAAAACAGAAAAAAAAAGTAGTCTTGATAGATTTTGTGCATCTGAAAGAGAGCATTTCTATTCTAGAACATGTAAAGATAAGAAGGCAAAGCATTTCTTTTGCTTTAACTATTCTGTTCTCCATTTTAATGTTTTTTAATTAGGTCATATCTGACACCAGTGCGGGATGAGGAAGCAGAATCCCTGAGGAAGGCACGATCCCGACAGGCCCGACAGACTCGCAGGTCTACGCAGGTAAAAGGCAGCAATTCCTCATGTTCCCATGCAGGATGGAGGCAACGTTTCCTTTGCCGTTAGGTACTACAAAGTTATGGCTCCTTCTAGTTCTGAGTGGGAACATTTTGATTAGTAGATTATCAACTCTCTAGATTTCATATCTGAGAAACTAACTTTCTCCATGTGTTTGGTGTTTTCCCAATGCATCAAAAGGCTGAAAATGTTTTTAAATGATTTAATCTACTGTTTAGAACAAGGAGATTTTCTACTATCAAAATGTTGGAGAGATTCTGGCACAGTTATCAAAATAATCGTCTGAGTGTACACAAGTTAGAGTTCAAAGTTGTTATTTTTTGCTATTTATCTGCTCTTAAGCTTGCAGTTTGATGCTGTTTATTTGGGCTGAATTGACCCAGTGACTGCATTAGCACACGGGCAAGTGCGTTCAAGGCAACTAAGTCTTTTTCCTTGTGTTAGCCTGAAGTTGAGGACCTGGACGAGGAGAAATCTCACTGCGCACAGAAGGAATTTTTCTCTCTCGCCTTCTTTCCAGGGGGTGACACTCACAGACCTTCAGGAGGCCGAGCGAACCTTCAGCCGGTCGCGGGCAGAGCGGCAGGCGCAGGAGCAGCAGAGCGAGAGGGCGGAGAGCACAGAGGCCACCGAAGACGGCAGCGAGAGGCAGGAGAGCCGGCCCCGCTGGAGCAGAAGTGCCGATGAGGAGGTGACCCTCCGGGCCTTGCTTCTCATTGTCTCACACTTAACGAAGCCAKTTAGGATAACAGGGATTCCTTAGGAACCTCTTTTTATTAGAGGTGGGGAGGGGACCAACTTCCTGCAACGGGAATAGTGCAGGAGTGCCGCAATCCACACGTGGAATGTGGGCATGTAGGTCATGCAGGTCTGCTAGTCCTTTGTTCTCCACTGAGAATATCGCTGTTTTATCTCTTGCCAGAAAATGAAACTTTGTAAATCATAGATAATTCTATTTAATAAGAGATTTGTGACATGAATTTGTCCTTGTTGGACTGGGCTGAAGCTTTACGTTAACATTTTCCACCCATATTTGCATGTACGCGGAAGGCCGGAGAGGCCAATGTTCTCCCTTGCCACCACTCTTTTTATATTTTTTAAACTCTAACTTGTTTGTTTCTATGAGATAATTTGTCTTGGTGGTGGTGGTAGGGACAAACACACTGGTAACACACCAGTGCTGGGCAGGTGCTCTGGTGGTTTTTATAGGCACCCCACTCYGATGGAATGATCTGACCTGGCAGATGCAAGTCATTGCAGCAACASTGAAGAAAACAAAGTAGACTACAAGTTTTTTGTTCAGTATCCATTTACCTGCAGTCCCACATCCTATAATTTGTCACGGTTGTTTGTTTATAGACCGTCTATCGGCGATTAAGGTGCCCAGGACAGACGGACAAACCTACCACCCCTGTATCTCCCTCCACATCAGCACCTCTCCTTTATACAAGCTCTTACCTGACTCGAACAAACAAGTATCTGGATCTTGACTCTGTAAATCCAGCAGACTTCAGAAGTGCAGCGCTGGAGATGGAGAAGAATGGTATGTATCCAGCAGAATGAAGCACAGCCTGAAAGTGCCACGTCAAGGATTTTCATGAGTTTTAGAGCTTTCAGTACATACAGACACAGTTAACTTGTTATTATGGGGAGAGCAGTATGAAATTTTACTTGTTTAAATGGAATTCCTAACCTAGGATACCAACCCAGAGCGCAGCACAGCCTATTCCTCAGCACAGCACTGAGGTAGTAGTCTAGGGAGCAAAGCCAGAAAGATCTTGGGGTTGGAGGGAGTGATTCCACTAGCACAGATTGTCTTCTCAGTATGAAACTAAGCTGGGATGGTTTGGGGAGAGCTGGCACRTAGGGTAATCGCTCTGTGCCTCTCATAAAGGAAAACATCTGGGTACATAGATGTAACAGGGCACTGGGATTCCATTTCATTTAATAACCRTGGGGTAACGCAGCACAGCCCAAGATGACCATGATCGGTTTGAAAAGACCCCCGGTGTGTTAGCGAATGCACAAATGAAAATCACTGAAACCAAAGCAGTCTTTCTTTGCTTGACTAGAGTGTGAAGATCAAGATTTAGACGACAGATCTCCAAACAAACAGTCAATCCGAGAGAGGCGGCGGCCCAAAGAGAGGCGAAGAGGCACCGGCATCATTTTCTCAACAAAAGATGTGAGTTAATTTTTTTAACAGGGAGAAACTCAATCTGTTATACTTGAGGTGCATTTCCTTCCGCTTGCGAGATTCAGATTTTTTTTTCCAAGAGTCATTTGGTTTTAACCCTTCCCTCTCCAGCCGTGTATCAGACTAGCGCCTCCAAAGGAATCACTGCCCTGTTTGGCCCGTACCAAATCAAAACAACCGTCTGTGAGAGGCCCATTTGTGGTTCACAAATCAGTGCAGTTCTTGCAGAATTCTGGCATAGCCCACGTAGGAGAAGAGAGATTAGAAGTCTTAGTTTCTTTGAAAGAAAGAGATCATGAACCACTAGAAGTACTTTCAAATTCCTTTTGAGCCCAGATCTCACTGCCCTTTAGCCTCCCTTTCAAAAAGGAAGACAATGAAGGATAAAACCAGCCTCTGGTTCCCCTGTATAGCATCAGAGAACACACACAGCCTGTAACGTGGAAGAGCTGTCTGTCTCATAGTCATTTCTCTTAGTCCTAGTTTCAAGGGGGTTTTCTCCAGTCCTTCAAACCTTGATGAGAGAATCAGGTAGGAGACTAGATCATCCTTTCAGYGGGGGAATAAATACTATGAAATCATAGTTAAGAATTCTGCAGCAGTTCTAGCKGAGCTATGGACGTCTGAGCTTCCCTCTGCACCTCAGAGGTGGAAGCTTCCTGCACGATCCTATGAAGACTCCTGGTAGTCCATCTGTAGATATGGTGAGTCTTTGGATTTACTGTTTGAACAGGACTCTGCTGGAAATGTTAGAACTCCCAGCAAAAGACTTGTTTCAAAAATACCCCCTTTTTGATTATATTCAAATAATTCCTAATTTTTACACATGGGTACCCARTGTGATTTCTTGCTTATTTTTATGTTTCCTTAGTTAAACATTTTACAGCTTGTCCAGTTGGCTACAGGATTGTCGTAGCAACATTACTGGCTTCAGAGCAGGAGGAAAATCATTTCTCAGAGGTTTTTGTTTCCCCAGTTATCTCTGCATGAGACCTTAGACGCAAGTTTTGCAATATCTCAGCTTCTATATGGGATCAGATGCAATGTCTGACGATCTGCCATTGCCCTACAAAATCCCAAAGAAAACTCTCGAGCTGTCACAAAGAGGCAGTGGGARGTATCTGCCGAAGCACAAGTTGCCTGGCGTGGCTATTCTTTCCTTCTCGAGTCTATTGGAAGTGGAGGATATCTCTGTAACTCAGTATTATGCTGACATTTCAGAACATGTTGTCATCCCAAGTGTCAAGGTATTCATTTCCTAAGCAAGTTAAGGAATATTACTCCTTCTCCTAATGGCCAGAGTCTAATCTTCAGGAGCACTCACGCCACAGTAGTCATCTCAAGAGAGTACTTCTGTCCCTGGGACTAATCTTCTAAATGGCCACTGGATTACCAAACCTGACAAATATCAAAAATACAAATCCATTAGCAGCCAGCCAGACCTTTATTTTGAAAGTTTTTTTTTCTTAGATTTAACATCCAAGAGAATTTGGAGGAATGCACCTTACAAATGGGTGTCATTGTGAGTGCTTGTATTTAAAAGATAAGTCTGCCAAACCCTCCCAAACTCCACACATGCCGCGATAAAAAGTAGCAAGTGGCTCAGCTACCTGTGCACRTTGTCTCAGCTGTACAGAACGTCAGCAGACAAGTGATTTCCCCTTTGCTCGGTCTGGTTCTGCTCCTAAAGAGCAGGCAGACTCTCTGTAAAGCTTATTAACCTATGGGGAAAACTAGTGTGCTCTCAAATTGACTCTGTTTAAGGTTGTTGCAAGTAGGCTGATACAATACAGTTTAAACTACTTTGGGGAACGTATTTGTCATTTGTGTTCTCCACTGGCGCACGTGGAGCAGAGCTCGCCCTAGGCATCCTTCCTAAAGGCTGTCCTCAAGCACCTGCCTACACCGAACCGCTCACGGATGCTTTATGAGGACCTCGCTGTGATCCTAAGCAGTGTGTGGTTTTGCTGTGATAAAAATGCTGTTAATCCCAAGCCTGCCTAGTTATATTGGGGTTTTGCTTTGTCTTTTTGCTAGGATGATGAGGAGGTTGATGGAAACGAGGAAGTGAAGGAAACACGGGTAAGTGAAAATGTATGTCTGAATCCCATCTGCTTTGCTGTCTTGAATGGTGTCAGCAAGAGGTCTTCTATGGCTTCACTTTTCTTGATAAAAGAGGTTCACGCTCTAATCAGACTCTGTTCTGAGTCCAAACCAGGCGATAGTYCTGAGTAGCAGATTTCTTATTCAGTTTTATTCTAAAAAACAARACAAAAAAAAATKATATAGATTGAYCTAAGCTCAGAAATTTGCTCTCTTTGAGCCACACAGACAGTCCTCAAACCCAAAGGGACTGGGCCAGAAGCAGGGGCGACCGTGTTACTGCGAGTGCTGTCACAAGCTGCCCCTTCTGTCAGGTGTCCCGAGGAAAGCACATGACCTTGTGCTGCAGAATTGCCCGGACGCTGCTGGTTTGGACTATGTGCTTTGAGTTTCCAAAATCTCTTCTCTTGTCTCCTCCTAGATTTGTTTCCTTTGGGGAAATAGTCTTGCCAAGACGGCCAAGCTCGTTCTTTGTTTCCCTGTTACTGCAGTAGTCCCATTATCCTTCCATTCTTTTCTTGCTAACAATTATTAAATCCTTTCAAATTAACGTGGTTTCTTTTGTTTTTGTCTTCTTGTCCAAAGCTGACAGCATGACTTTGACAATGGATTTAAGCCAATTCCCAAACTGTTAAAGGAATATGTGCAAGACCTGGGAAAAAAAGCAATCTTAAGGTTGCGTAGAGGGTCAGCACGCTGTGTGATGGTAGATCTTGGATAGCAAATAGTATAATAACAGTTTTTTGGGGTACTCAGTCATGCTTTAGAGGGATCAAAGCATCATTTTACTGACAAGTGAACTGGTTCTCTGCTAAAAGATTTCAGTTAGATTCCTTGGGGGAACGCCTTGCTTTTTCCTTTCAAATATTGAGTACAAATAGGACAAAGTCAGTCAATCTTTTGGAGACCAGAAGCTGGAGCTATGGTGGCTCTTAGTACGTGTTCATCTTCCAGTGCCGACCGTCGAAGTGGGAAATGCAGGAYAGTCCTTCTTGGTATGTGTGTCAGAAAGGAAGTACCACCTGTTTTAAGGAGGCGAGCAGGAGTCTCTAAGCAGCTGCTTTGGTTTTTCTTTGGAATCAGGAAATACCATTGAAAAAAACCATTCATTCATCAATAACCACGTTACAATTCTGGGCTAGCAGGTGCCTGAATCACTGTCACAAGCTCAAACTCCCTGAAATGTGCCACTCTATTTGCAGAATTCCCAGGCCTCCTCTGAGTTCATGTGAGCAATTTCCCTCCTAGTTTATATCTTGACTAATATTAGGAAGTTTTTCCCAGGCTCCACAAAAGACTCTATTTGAATCCTTTCTAAAATGTGCAGCACTGGAGTTCAGCAAAGAAAGATAGATGCAATTTTTTTAAAGAAAACACTAGAAAATACGTGCTGTTCTGCTGCACCAAAGAGGATGGGTTGTGTTGGGTGAAGCCGTCGAGCACCGGTGTGGGAAACCAGCGCAGACGCTTGGGAGCAGACTCGGAATGGGATGTGTCAGGCAACGTTCATGTTCTGCTACCAACTCTGCCTTTCTCCATGTGATGTAGACTGCTTGAATGCACTGGGGAAAGTTGGAGTGTAGACGCAGTTTTATTGTGGAATAAATGTTCGAGGGAACAAGGACTTCAGCTGGAAAAAGCCTCTAGGGAAGCAGCTTTAGGAGACTTTTCTGCATAGTTGCACTGGGAAGAACTGATAAAGGGAAGAGCTTTCGYTCGGCTGCAGGGGCCTGAGCCCAAACCAGAGATGAGGAAAGAGCTTGGCCTCGGTCTCGCCCCCATTCCTCAGAAAGTCCAGGCTCAAAGATCGCACTGGCATTCCCAGCCTGGAAGTGTGTGGATAGACTCATATTAAGGAATCCTCCCCTGCTCGTTGCAAGCCAATAATTGTGAAATACCAGGGAGAATTCAGGACTCTTGAGATCAGAGGTTTATCTGGACAATCTTTATAGTTTTATATGAATTAATGGCACTAGTTTGGGATGTCACATTTGAGGATAATGCGGAAGACTGAAGAGAATGATCCTGTGCCACATTCTGGAAAAGGGCTTTCCCTATCCTGGGCTTTTCTGGCTTTGTCTCGTAGCGGACTTCTGCCATCACTTGACATAGCAGGAGACATTGGGCACGTATGTGGAAGAGAAGTGGATTTTAAATGATATACAGTGCCTAACAGAAGTAGAAAAACGCTTGTAATCATTTCAAGAATTGTATTTCCTTGCATATCTCTTTAGTGGCATTAAAAATGTGCCTCACCCATGCGTTGCACAGCTTATCAAGGACACTTTGGATTTTGTAACACTTAGGTCTGTGCAATGCCCTGCCTTACGACTGCATGGATTATTGCAGCATCTAACACAAGGGTTGAAATGCAGTGCAGTGCACTGGGTGTCATTTTGTGAACTAACAACTCTCTGGGCAATAAAAGTGTCAAAGGAAAACATCTGCTTTTGTGAACGTGCCCTAGGACAGGCTGCATAGCAGAGTCTAAAGCCCAGACACATTAATGGAATTAACTTTCTAGCAGGAGTAGCACTGAAACGTATGGTTATGGATTTAGATCGCAACAAGGGTATTAAATAAGCTTCATCTCTGTCTCCCTGTACCTTGATTTATGAAGCCTGAGTATTTTAAAGTCTTCAAAACGCCCCTCAGCCTGCTCTGTAAACATTASCTTTTCTGCCTAATTGTAGTTATTAACATGAAATCAGCAGATGCAAGTRGATACTAATGAAAACTGAATTCTTAGCTTGCATGGACTGAATTTCTAAGCTGGGGATTCTAAGGAAAGAGCAATGAACTGGAAAATTCTTTGTGCAAACTAAATGTCATAACGTGAGAGCTGTTGCAGAGCCACAACTTGGGGGCCCTGAACTGTGTATATTCAATTTACCACCTATATTTTTGCTTATAATGGCCTTTTATTACGGTTTAGCTTTTGTAATGAGGCAGTTTATCAAACTCATTTTCTGCCCTGGATAAACAAGCAGCAGATCAGRAGGAGGCTCCGCTAGTGCTTTGCCCCTTGCCCAGGACAGTCGGGCTGCACGTATGAGGAGCCCGAGAAGCACCGAGCGTTGCACTGTTTTATCACCCTTTTATTTCCCTATTGCAGCCAAGTGAAGCGTAGTGCGGGGCAGGCTGTATCCCTGAGTGAGGACTCTCTTTTTAGGCTAAGGAAGGCTCCRAGTCCTCTTCATTCTGGGCTCAGATTGCCTAATATGGTAAGGTATGCCTGCGCCGCCGCGCTGTTTTGCTGGGATACGAGGCAAAGTTGATCAGGAAAAGGGAACAAAATAGGTGCACCTCTTGCCAGCTGATACGGCAGGGGAATCTCTTCATCTACATAGCAATATACGATCCCATTTGTCATATGTGTTAGTGCTCCTAGCCCAGGGTCCCTTTGGGGGAATCGAGGACAGCGGCGTTTTTTGCCTGGTTTTACCCTTGAATGTTTACTTCTCGCATTGATGCAGTGTGACGTGGGAGGGAAGCCATCTGGCCCGTGTCCAAGGTAACGTAGGTGGTGTCAGTTGCGAGACGAGAGCAAAATTATAGGGCATTTAATTATGTTTAAGGTAGTTCTCAGAGAGATTGCTTCTGTTTAGTCCTGGTTATAAACAAAACGCTACAATGGGTGGAGTATGCTGGGAGTAAAGGAGTTTTAATTTTAACTGTGCAGCTAGCAACGTAAAGCTGAGTCTAAAATAGCAGAAAAATGCTGCAAGGACATGAGTTAGCATTTTCCCAGCGAGTTGTTAGTCTGCTGTGGAACAGTTTTACTGCATTTGCAGTGCCCTGGATTCCTTGGGAGCTGGAGGCAGGAGACACTATAGAAATTAAGATGCATCCTGCAAACATTTCCACAAAAGCTTTCTCACACCTGCACAGATAATCTGCCTCGTGGTTTCTGCAGCCAAATGAGCCTGGGTTGGTTTTTCTTCACGCTGGTACGTTCCGAGAGGGCTGTGGGAGCTGCTGCCTGCCCTCCCTCGGATGCAGCCCGGCTGCCCCGCTCCTGCTCGCAGCCCCAGGAAGGCACACTGTGCCCAAGGGCAAGGCCAAGGGCGCTGGGCAGCCCGCAAGGCTGCAGCTGAGTACGGCCAGGTGAGTTCCTGTGATGCCTCAAGCTGCTGGATTAGGAAGGTGTAGAGTGAAGCCCTGTCCACAGTGGGGATGGGGAACGCAAAACCAGCTAAAAAGCAATCATCAAGTTCTGGGAGGACGAGGCAAAACAGCAAGACCTCCAGGAATGATTTACAAGGTCAGGTAGTCTTAACTATTTAACTGTAACTTTTTGATTAGGAAATTCCCTCAGAATTCTGGCGTAGTCCAAAGGGGTTGATCTTTCCATGTTGTCAGTAAGTCCTTTTAAAGCTGTGGCCCTGAGGTTAGCAGGGACTTGCCCTTTTGCCTGCGTAGCAGCCATCTCTTAGGTGTCCTGGGAGCCACATGGGACTGAGAGCACACAATGGCAGTGTCTGGGTAGGGTGGCAGCGTGGGACAAATTGGTGCCATGAGTGTGTGTGTGATCTCAAGCCCTTCCCTGCCGTGTGGACGCATCCACATCTGCTCCTCGAGACAGCCCTGGTCGGGGCTAGGGTGACTGTTGGCCTACAGTGGGTGGCCTGAGGAACAGGATTGCTCCCTGGCACATGTCTCATCCTTTTACATGTCCTTGTTAATATTTTTTTGCTTAAGTTTATGTAAGTTTTCCTTATGGAAGGGAGAAATATCTCTATCGGCTTAAGTTGTTGCAGGCTCTCCATCCTTCCAGGAACTGATGATTGTACGTCGTTGTCAGCCTTCCAGTAGGCCGAGGGATCTGTCTTGATGTAGTGAGAGACATCCTCCAAAAAATCCAGTTAGCTGAAGTAGCCCTGGAAACAACAGTAGATGTCTGCTTAGCCACTAAGGACTGGCTCATGTTTACACAGAAGATGTATGGATTGTGTGTACAGGCAGCTGGAGGTGTCCTCAGCTGGAGGTGTCCTCAGCTGGAGGTGTCCTCAGCTGGAGATGTCTTCCACGGGTGCTAACTTGGATGGGTCACGCTCCTTTCTTTCCATTATTAATTCACCAGCCTTCTGGCAAATGCTTTTTTATGAGTCTGTAGCAAAGCCCCCTCTGAAGCTCGCAAGGCCCCAGCAGGATGGAGCAGTCTCCTGTTTAGTGAGTGAATGATCTGTTCTCTCTCGTATGGCCAGGAGGAGTGAAAAAGCAGAAGCTGCATCACCATGTGACTAGCAAGGAGGGAAGAATAATCTGGGTTTGTTTGGAAAGCTGCAGTCAAATCCTCTGAGAATAAAGTACCCTTGTGGAAACTGCCCCTCTTGGAAAAAATTGTGCCTTCCAGTGACTCAGGCTCGTTGATGCTGTTTGTCACCCTTGTCTTTAAAAGGTTGCCTTTTTCCTCTCAGTTTATATTCTCCTTTTATGCTTCTGCTCGGAAAGAAGCTTCATATTTGAAATGTCATGTTTGTTGTTTGCTTTTCAACGTGGAGTTTCCCCCCTGTAAATAACATTTGGCAGCAGCTGCTTTGTTTTTTGGCATGTGAAGATATATAGAGTCCTTAAGCTATAAAACTCCTTCCTGGCAGAAATTTGTCATCAGCTTTGGCTTCCACTCCTCAATACATTTTCTTTACTCATTGCAATAATTATCTAATACATAGCTGGTACTGGGCACTGCTTTTATGTGGTCTTTTTTTCACTGCTCCTAGATTTCATCCTTGAGAGTGAGCACAACCTTCGAACGCTGCCTGTTGCTGCTGGGAAGGAAGGCCAGAAACCAGGCTTGAAGCCCAGCAAGACAGGAATGCGTTCAAGCTCTCCATTTGTTTGGCCACTGACACTAAACTATTGGCTCGTGTCAGCCAGTTGCCTCCACACACAAGTTCATGCAAAGGTTTTATAACCGCAGGGCAGCTGGGTTGGGTGGGAGATACGCAGCATATGGTGACCATGGATTAGAGAGCAGAACAGAGCACGTGTGTGTTTCGAGTGCCCTCTGCGGTTGTCATCTTTGCTTGATGTCACGGTCTGGAAAGCCCCCGTTAGCTGGGAATGGAGCTTGCATCTGCTTCTTGCCCTGAGGTTCGTTTTCACCGCGGGTRTCTCTGGGGCTTGCTGCTCCAGGCTGCTTTTGGAGCTCAACATGTTTGTGCTGCTCCCGTCTTTTGGATGGGGAGGGAAAACTGAATCGGAAGGAGAGAAATTAGCAGTAAACATTTCCCAAGTGCAACTTTGGAATGACCTTTACTGGAAAATATTGTGTGCTAGCCCTGTGTTTTCCTGAAGGGCAGTAATTTGATGAGATCCCAACATTTTTTGCACAGGCAATGCCTGGACTTCCCAAAGCAAAATCACTGTAGGCATCAGTCTGCCCCTTGGTGTTTGGACTTGTGCAGGGAGGGAGGGTTACAGCATGAAAATCCCCTGTTGCTGAGGTTGCCCTAGGCCTCTGGGCTCATCACCACCATTGCAATTACAGCCATGAATGGAATCAAATCTGTGGTCTTGGAGACATCTATTTTAGGCCAAGTAGTCACTGCCACATCTGTCTCCCTCCGGCAGCAGGGCTGGCTGCAGCAGTGGCGTTGGTTGTTCCTCATTACTGGATCCGTTTTGTTATCTAGTTCTGTAGCCTCCTACCATCCTCATCTTCAGTTCCCTACCTCTAAAGGTAGAGAAAACCCTGTTCCACCAAGTGARCACCCGCTTGTTCAGTCTCCATTTCAGTCTCTGTTGTTTGAATGTTCAAGATGCTTCATCCTTTCTTCCAAAAGTTAACTGTGCTCTGCAGAGCTGTTGGAATGCTGTTCTCCCATGTGCCTCATTTGACCCTTGCAAGTGCTAAAATTAAGTTTGTGTGCTCAGATTGATGCTTTTTTAATTCTGTTCGCTCCTACCTTTTATTTTCTATGCTTGTAAGAAAAAAAAAGAAAAATCCTAAAATTTTATATTTAAAATATGCTATTCTCAGCCCCCCCTCAAATTATCTGCTTTTACTGCTCCGTGCTAATCCAGGTGTGTCTGAGGGGGTAAAGCTTCCAGCCTTTTTATGATAAATTTAGCAATGAGAATAAAGCAGCGGGGGAAGTATGATGCTGTACCGGGCAGATACAGCTTGTCAGCTGATGATCAGATGGGTGCGTTGGGAGGCTGGGGAGATCCTTTCCTCCCGGATAGCCTCGGATCGGCAAGACCCCTCGCCAGGTCCGCGTGGGAATCCTGCGCAGGGCGCTGCCCGGGAAAGCCGCTCCACGTCCCCAGTCGGATTCCATTTATGGCAAACTGCCTCGGTGCCTGCCTGCACAGCACGGTTACAGCGGCGCTTTTACTGCCTGCCCAGTGATTCCTTTGCTACGGTCCTTGAGCCTTCTGTTGCTGAACATTCCTCTTGCTGCCTTTTGCAGCTCCGAATAAGCCTCGGGAAGCTGTGATTGAACCGGTTGAGGCTTGCGTATAATATTGCAGTGATTTATTTACAGTGTTTTAAAGTGGTTTCTAGATAGTGTGCGTTCGCAATCAGCTTTTCATTGTGCAGCGTAGCAGTGGGTTGGGCCGGACGGTCGATACAGCCGCCGAGCTTTGACCCGGGCTTGCTCCATGGAGCCGGCGCTCGGCGCTCTGGATCGTTGCGGTGGTTCTGCGAGCTGCCCTAGAGCTCGTGCAGGACAGGGAGCTGCCCCGCCAGAAACGAGGTTAGCACCACAGCTGCTAACGCAGGCTTGTCCCCTTGTCACTGGGGCCAAATAAGGAGGGTGCTGCGAGTTTTAAAGCCATTGATTGTGCAGTGTGATGAGCAGCTTGCCTAGAGACCCAGCAGGATTCCTTTACAGGAGAGGCGGTGGGGCCTCTGGATGCAGATGTGCAAGAGCAGTGGCGTGTTTACGATTCAGACTCTCTTTTGCCCCTRGGTTCTGCTTCAGCGTTTCTGGTAAGGTTCTTGTGAGTTTTCACTGCAGGATCCCGTGTAGAGGAGCTCCTGCTTTGGGCCTGGTTCCTGTGATGGAGCAACYAGCTACCGCTGCAACCTTTCAGTTGGCAGTGGGACCCCTCGTGATGGAGCAGAAGGGGGGTTCTGGCTAAGAGCTGAGCGAATATCGCCTTCATCAGGGGCCCTCCCTTTGCAAGTAGCAAGACCTATGTCTGCTTGGAGTACAGTCAAAAGACCAGGCCTCAGATCTGCCTGCTGGGAGAGAGCCATGATGCAGTTTAGCCTGCGCAAAGACTGCCTGTTATCTAGGCCTTAAATAATCCCAAATACAGGAGATGTCGTGCGGTGGATGCGGTTGTAGGATTTACTGGATTTTTCCCACAGTATAAACCTTCCTTAAATTCCTGTTCCTATGGAGGAGAGGTGCAGTAAATACCCTTACAGTGTGGATTGCTGTTTTGTATGCCAAATGAGTAACATGAAAGCAACTGGTAATCTAATCTTGAGTCTGCTCTCTCTAGCCTGCACCAATAGTTCAACAGTTAATGGGTATTTCATGTTTAAACTGAATTTCTCTGGCATTTTTACAAACTACTTTAGACCCAGAAGAGTTATTTTACAGGCACAGTGGTTTTGTATCCGGGCTCCTGGAAACTCCTGCCTGGATAGTTTATTTCACTGAGTTTCTTCAGAGAAGTATCCTGGGAATAAATGTGGCTTTAGAATTGATTTAAGTATTGCATAAAATATGAAATATAGATTTCAGTATTTCCATGAACTAGGGCATGACTAAACATACAAAGAGTGTGCTCTCCTCCTGCAGGTGTAACGTCCAGAGAAGAGGCTTGTGAAGGTTTTTAATTAAATAGCAATCAGCTGAATTCCACAGCAAGAAGTGCCAACCGTGTTCTGAGGTTTATTGCAGCCCTGTCAGGGCTTCTCAAAGCCAAGTGAGCAAAACGACCTGATGATTCAAAGGAAAACTTGAAACCTGTGCCTGCTTCTCCCACTCTATTCTTTGCTTATAACTCACGTCTTTTCTGTGAGCAGTGCAGCACCATCGGCATTGCATCGCTTGCAATTTCTTTTGTTCCATTTAAAAAGGAATGTAGGCAGAGAGACCCTGCCAGGAGGTACCCGAGGTGCTCGTCATCCTGGTGCTGTGTGGCCCTCGGTCACATCCTCGCACGGCCACTCTAGAGTGGCCCCTGCAGCCCTGGAGAAGGGAATGTGCCCTTTGGCACCTGCCTGTTTGGAGGAGAGAGGGAGCTTTGGTAGACAGGAAGGAAAAGCCGACTGAAAGGGGGGTAATTCCGTGGCTCTGTGGATGTTTGCAGGTGTTCAAGAGGTTGCGCTAAACCTGACGTTGGAAGATGACAGGACCGCGAGCGGGTATTTTTGGGACAAATTATACCAAGGCTACCAAATAATCTGTCYCCTCCTTCAATGGGAGATCTATTAGAGTTCTGGTCTCCCAAGAGACTTTCTTTCTCCACGGTGCTGCCGTCAGCAGCTGTGAGCTCACATCAACTGTAATTCTACATGGTCTTCCTGGATATGGGTCCTCCTCTCAAATTAATTACAAAAATACAGGCCATTTGGGTATTTACACAGGTATTTTTACCAGGTTCATCTATGCATCTACTTCCCATCTTTGTCTGAGATACCTAAGAAGGGAAATACCAACCCTTTTACAGAGGAAGGACTGGGTTTGGAGGAGTGGGGATGATCAAGACCATCGCTCTAAGCATGTAGCATGTGTTTGTGCTGCTGTTCTCAAGGACATGGAGATGCCGTCACGCACAGATGCACTGCAGCATGACACGAGCCTCTGCAGAACCTCATGGCGGGGTCTGTGCTCGGCATTCAGGAGAGGTTTATTTGCATGTGCTCCTAGTAGCTAKCTAAGTATTCCCGAGCAGAACAAGCGCCTCCACATCCCCAGCACAGAGCGGGCTGGTGCTGCGGACTTAAACGTTCTCGCGAGACAGAAGCAGTCAGATCCGAGCCATGACCTTGAATATACAAACACCAGGATGGGAGGACTGCAGAGCTGCAAAGGAGGAGTCAGGTTCCCTACTTACCCAGGGGAAGACTTGAGAGGAAGCCGTGCAAGATGACAGCAAGAAATTTGTGAATTAGGCACTTCTGTTGCAGTGCTGGTGGAACCTGGCAGTTTTGCCCTGTTGCATCCTGTTCTTCACTCTTTCCCCTATCTAATAAGGGTGCTAATTTTCATGCTACCTCTTGTCTTGAAATGAGTTATTGTCCACCAAGGTGCGTTCTGTCCATCTGTGAGGCATCTGCACTGGATGACTAATTAACTTCTAATTAGTAGGGAATGGAAGGCTAGTTTTTGTGTTGGTTTGAGAGCCAAGCTGTGAGTTCTATGCTTTAATAGTGATTTCAGAGTTATTTAACTCCACCTCCATGACTAAGCTGGGCCTTGTCAAACTTGGACTTGTTCTTGTGCCACTCTAGCGTGCAGGCTGTCCCACAGGTTAGCCCGGTTTCAGTGACATGTCATGGGTGTGAAGCTCCGGAAACTATGTGATTGCTGGGGAGGGCTAACGTGCATGTATGCACCCTCTAGAAACAGGCATTTTACAGTGTCCCCATTGCATTATTATCGCTGCATGGCGGAGACAAACGCCACGCCATTGTGAACGCAGGAGGATGCTGAGGGCAGCAGAGGGAAGCTCTGAAGATCGAGGTCCTGCCGTGGTCTCCTTGAGCAGCAGGGTGCCTGTCACCTTCTCATGTGCCTTGGCTTAGTCTCTGTACCTGTGACAGGGAGTGCAAAAATAGCACTAGGCAAAATTAGACCTCTCCAAACCCTCCTCACCTGCACTGGGTGACGAGCCCCATCCTTCCCCTTGATGGGGCATCAAGCAGAAACCTGATTTCAATGTGACTTTGTGTGACAGGGACAAGCCCCCGGCGTGTTTGCTTCTCTCTGCAGCGCTCCTGCCTGGTAAAGGTGCTGCACAGTGGGAGGAATAAAAGCGGCCGCTGCTCCAGGCACCGGTCCCAGCTGTGCGTTGAAGTAAAATCGCCTGGTTCCTGGAGCTGCTCCAGCACGGACAGCGGAGCCGATCCAGCAAAGGAGTTCCACGGCGGGGCTCCGGCGATGCTCCCCAGTGGTGGCTAAGCCCTGGCCTCGGTGCGCTTCGCGACGCGTTGCCCCAGCGCTGGGGCAGTGAAGGGGCCTGTTCGGCTGGGAGGGGAGTGGCGCCCGCTCTGCCCATCGGGCGAAGGGGCTCGTGGCCTCCAGCACCCGGTTCATGGTGTGAGGAGGCTCCTTCCAGCCGTCTGGGCTGTCGGGCCGTGCAGAGAGCTGCCGGAATGAGGGGCAGGCTCCCCCTGCCCGCCTGCCACTTCGAGCACCGTCCCCCTCCCTCTAAAAGAGCTTTGGGATGGAGGAGGAGGACGTGTTGCCCAGGGAAGGTGTCGCCTTCTCCCGGCTTCCGGCGAGATGTGAGCGAACCCTCCAGTCCTGCTTTGCCGCCTGTGAACTCTCYGTGCCGTGAACCTTGAGCTGTCCGGGCTCGCGCCGCCGTCTCGCCTTGGCCACGCGCCTCAAAGCTGCCCCAGCCCCCGGCTCGGCGCCCGCCGGGCCTGCAGGAGCTGCCGAAGCTCTAGCTCTCATTTCTCCCCTTTTTTTTCCAACAAGTGGCAGCCCGAATGCGGAGCTGAAAGCGAACCCGGGCTGCTGGCCGGGCGCCCGCATTCCTCATGGCGCGCGTAAGGAGCTGGAACGTCCGAGCGCGGCGCAGGGGCGGGAAGGGGCGAGCGTGAAGGCGGCCCGAGGAGGAGGAGGAGGAGGAGGAGGAGGAGGAGGCCGGAGCAGCACACCGCTCCGGCAGGCCTGCCCCTTTCCCAAAGCCCTGCGCTTCCTGATTTATGCGCTCGCCTTTTGCTGGAGCCGCGCGGCTCGGGCAGCCCGGCCGGCAGCCGCCCTGTCCCGCCGCAGCTTCGCGCCGGCCTTCGCCCGGCCCCTGCGGCAGCTCGTCGGAGGCCGGCGTCCTCCCCACCTGCGAGACGAGGGAAGCGCGTCGGGGACGCCGGAGGAGAGGGGCATGTCCCGGAGCAGCAGCCCCGGCAGCGGGCCTGGCTGCTGAGGGCGGCACGACGCCGGCGCTCACGAGAGCCCTCGCGGAGCCTCCGCTCACCCTGCAGTCGACGAATGCCTAAAATTACTCCCCTAAACAGCGGGCCTTAATTACGGGAGCTGGGAGTGGTTTAATTGGTTTGCTCTGACCTCGGAGAAAGGAGCTGCCCGGCCAGGGCAAAGCCGAGACTGCTCAAAACCCTCGCAGCCTGAGAGGCCATGTCGTCCCTGTACACCCGGAGCAAGGATTATACCCGGAGCAGGAAAGCTCAGCCCGATTCTCCCCCGTCCTCTCCTTCCCCGATTGCAAAGACGCTCAGAGTAAGCAGCCTTTTCCTTTCCGTATCGCCTGGCACCCGCTCGGCCACGGCTCCGAGTGGAGCATCCGCCCGTTGCGTTGGTGTCTTCCCCTCAGAGAACCTGCGTCGGGGCCTYGCGCTGGGCAGAGCTCGGGAAGGTCCCTCTGCGGCCCCGGGTGGACGCACGGCGAGTCCTGGACGTCTTGCCCTGGGTTGGTGGCTTTGGTGCTTAGAGGGAGGTGTCGGAAGAAGAGCGTCCCCCCGTCCTGCACTCGCAGGAGGCAGGAGCATCTCATGCTAGGAGGAAACCTGGATGGCAGCGAGGCAGAACCTGTCCAGCTTGTTGAGCTGCCCTCCTTCCCCAAGCAGCTTGATACCGCCGTGAGACGCGGGTCACTCCCCCGTGTTGCAGCCCGGGGTCGTGCTGTGCCGGGCCACGTTTCCATGCCCGGCACAGGAGCCGTGGCGGGGTGGATCCTCCGCCATGCTGGAGACGGTGGCATCGCTCCCCAGGGCTCCCCGAGCGGGACCCTTCCTGGGGGYATCCTGGATGGCTTGGGCTGTCACGGACCCCTCCACTGTCCRTGTTGTTACCAGGGGCTCTCTTGCGAGGCGAGAAAAGCTGCCCTGCCGTCCTCAAAGCTCRGAGGAGTTAGTTGGGGGGCAGTAAAAAGCTGATTGTAGCTGCAGGCCTTGTGTTAAGCTGGGCGCTGCGTTTGCCCCGCTCGGACGGGCGCTGCCTGCTCGTTTTTAGTGTCCAGTCGCTTCCTGGAGAGAAAGCGCAGCCCGAAACCTGGACAGGGCGTTGAACCTCCCCGGCCTCGGGAAGCTCCAGGTTTGCGGAACGCGGCGCCTGCCGCCTGCCCCGGGTTGCGGGCGCTTTAACCCGCGAGGGGCAGGAGCCTGTACTCTGGCTTGGGGTGATTCCGGGGAGTTTGGGGATGACCTGGAGCCTGCTGAAATGCTCCRTCTTCCCGTCCGTGTGCGTTTGCAGGTGCAGAAGCGCGCGGGCAGTGTCGCGGCGTGGCCGTGGTGAGCGGGACAGGCTCGCCCGCTGCGGGGGCGCCTCGCGCCGGGCTAGGACCTCCTGGGCAGGAGCAGTGATGAGTCTGCCAGCTCCTGCACGGCCCAGGGGGAGCCCGGGGAGCAGCGGGAGCTCCCRGCGGGGGCAGATGCAGCTGCTGAGGGTGGAGGAGACCCTAGTGATCGTGGAGGACCCGGCCAAGGGCTGCCCGCAGCCCCTCGAGACCTCGCGATGGTGCYGGAAGGGTCCGGGCGATGCTTGTGCACGGGTCGGCTTAGGAAGCAGTTGTCCCGTCGGGGTTATGGGAATAGCCGATGCCTTAAAAGGCTAATTCAGGAAGGGTTGACTTGAGGCAGGACTAGGCATCTTAGTTAACTGTTTCTCCAGGAGAGGTAAGACTGCTGTGAGCGAGAGAAGCAGTAAAGCACCGTGTCCTGCTGATTCGTGACCTRCAGGTAGTGCGGGGGGGTCTGTGCACGTGTTCCCCATGCCCACGGTATTGGCAGCCCTTGCAGCAGGGTAGCCCTACCCAGCAGCTTCAATAAACCAGGTCGGAACGCAGTCGCTTCGGGTCTGATTTGGTCCGATTCCGTTTGATACCAGTTCACCTGATGACCTCGAGTTGCCAGCTGGGCACGGCAGGAGAAAACAGACGGGCAGACAGGAAACCTTCCTCCCCATAGGACATATCCGTAAATCTGCTGGAAGGCCAGGCAGCTGGGAGAGGATCTTAGGAAGCTCCCCTGGGCAAACAGCAGCAGTTTGCAAGGCGCTTTCTGCTGCGCTGGTGCTGCTGGTCGCAGCCTTCCTCCTTGCGCCCRCGGATTGTATTGCAGGCCTTGATTTCCCCCTCGTCTAATTGATGGGATATCCTCAACTGCACAGCCGAGGAGCGTCAGGGCTTTGCAAATTGATGGGAGGATTGAAAGGCYTGGAGTAGAAGTAGGGATGAGTTTTATTGATTTATTTAAGACTCTATTGAGCACAGGCCTGCTGATTTTTCATAGCAACCCACCCATGTTTTCATTTTAGGCTCCTCCTCCGTTTCTTGGTGCTCCATAACCCTTGCATTTCTCCAGGTGCCCCTGGTAAGACAGGCCCACGAACGCCAGAGCGGACAAGCACTCACCCATGGCTCCCCTGGCCATGAACAACGCAGCCTTTGGGCTCTTCCCGACCTCCTTGCCAACCTTCCTCGCTCCGCCGAGCACTTCTCGGCCCTCAGTCCTGCAGAAGGACCATCCGAACCTTACAACCTCACACTCCTTCCCCTCAACAGCACTTGTGTTCCTTTGGGCAGCCGTCCTCGCTTGCTCCTCTCCAGTGACAGACTCCCTGCCTACTGCTCCTCAGCCTCCCGTTTCCGTACTCGGCCTCTCCCTCCCACGGTAGACGAGTCCCTGGCGAAGCCACCCGTGGGGTTTGGGCTCCGACTCTCCCAAGCAGGTTTTTGSCAGCGAGCTCGGTGATAAAGCAGCGAGGGCCCTGAGCCGTCTGCGCCCGCTGGGTTGAATCCCCGTCGCGTGTTCGGGAGCCGCGGCGGGGGCCATGCGAGCGCTGCCGCCTTGCACGGGCCGGATGTCGTCACTTAACCCGTTGGCTGGCGACAGCAGGACGGAGAAGCCGAGGTTTCCCGATCGCTGGCTCTGGGAGCTCGGCTCTGACCTGAGCCTGCAGGTGTTCTGAAGAGCGATAACCAGAGCAGCAAATGCTTTTAATGTGTGCCTCATGTGGCCATGGACGTTTAGACTCCAAACCAAGTCCTGAAGTAGGGAGGGAAAAGCAAATAATGCACAAAATCCTTAGCCACTTGAGCTGTGGATGCTTTTTATGTAAATAAACCCAGCAGGGTTTGGATATTAAAATCCAAATAATGGCCTAAAATCTCAAGAGGTCCAGGAATGCGGCCAGAACGGGCTGCTTGCCACCCAGGAGGGAGAGCCGTGGGTGCTGGTGGCGCTTGGTGGGCTCGCCGCCTCGGGAGCCGCTCGGAGCCGCCGGAGCCTCCGCAGCGAGTTAACCCCGTGCCAGGTGGCCGGGGCACCGGGGCTGCTCCCGCCCTGGCTGGAACCATGGGAATCGTTGGCTGCCTCTGCTGCTGCAGGGGTGTCAGAGAGTAAAGCGTGTTCAGGAAACATTAATCCAGGAAACGGTTATCTTCCCATTTTTCCAGGTAGTGGCTTGAATTTGTTCTAGCTGGGATTAAAAAATGGTGCTGCTTAAATTGAAATGAGGTCAAACACGTTTCATGACATATTTCTTCTTGATTTCTGAATTGCTGGCTATTTGCAGTATACAYRTATGCATATATGTGTATATGCATATATATACGTGCACTCCCTCCCTCCCTCTGGCCAGGATAAAACGCGGCATCCTGAAGCTGGGACGTTCAGATCATTAACCTTGGCCTGTGTTCCTCAGGGCCCTGCTTTGTTTATCCCATCTGATCCTCAGTTATTTCTCCAGTATCGTGTTCCTCGGTGCGTAGCAGGGACAAATCATTCTGTATTCAGTTTAGCCCCTCGTTTCTGAGTTGTCCTCTGTGTGTGCGACTAGAAGGACGTCGTGACCTTCTGGTCTTCCATGCATCACCCATCAGCAAGATGTTCCCTGCTGCGACCAGTGGTCCGAAAGCCTCCTCTGTCACTGGCTATATCTACACATTTAAGTTAAAAAGGGATTGGGGCTCGTTTTCAGGCCTGGAAGGGCACATTCCAGCCTACCTCCCTCTGGCTAAACTGGCTTCCTCAACTCTCCTCCCTTCCAAGGAACAGAGCAAGTTGATCCAAGCTAAATGCTACCAAAGAGCCTGTTAGCAGAGTAAACAGCCTGGTGGTCATGGCCCCAGCGCCCTGACCCTGCTGCGTTTAATAGGACAGATGAAACCCACTTGTCCTCCCACATTGCTATAATAGCTCCTGTTTTCTGCCGCCGCTGTGAGTATGAGTGCGGCTTCTGGGGAGGAAGGGTCACGAGGAGCCTTCGGGCTGGAGACGCGGTGCCGTTTCACATGGAGCATCCCGAGTCCGGAGGCATCTCGCCAGCTTTGTGACCTGGCCGCTTTGGGCTTGTTGGCCGCTGGTCACAGAGACAGAAATGTGCAACCTGCTGCTCCAGGGTCTTTTAAACACTCTGCCTCCCTATCGCCTGGTCTGCAATGGGGCCTTTAAAGAAGCTGGTTTGGCAGCCAGAGAGAAATGACTTGTGATCGCTCTGCCTTTGTAGCTGGGRCCTTCAGATGGGTGAGGAGGCCAGAGCTGCAGAGGGGCGTGAATGACAACGAGGGTGCTCGGGGGACGGGCCTGGGTTCTGAGAGGAGGAGGGGAACAGGAGGAAGACGTTACCTGGCGGTTGGGTCAGTTCATAGAGCAAAACCAAGTCTGTTGGCTCAGCCAGGATGGGGAGGTGCTGCGGGATGGGAACGGGCGGCTGAGGAAAGCGACAGGGAGAGTGGATCGAAACCCTGTGGGCAGGAAACCACCGGATACTCCACACTGCTCAACTGGAAACCAGGGTTTGCTTTGCAGGAGCCACCTCCAGACCCGTTCCAGCGTTGTCTTTCAGAAGTCAAATAGAGCCCCATAGACAACAAGGCTGGAGAGACACAGCGCCCGTCCATGCGTGTCCCCAGGGCCCGAGCAGCTGTAGCTGTTCTTTGTACTTGGAGGCTTCTGCTGCTGGAGATGGTGTCTGGTGCTGCAAGGGCTGTTTCTCACCTTGGKCACGTAAAAACCTATGGACTCCCTTTGGGGATTTGTTACCCTTCTGCTGGGAACTGCAGATTGTTTCTAGCGACCCAGAATTGCCGAGGTTCCCGACCTCCTTGGAGCAGGAGTCCTCGGGCTGGGAAGCGAGACCCGGCAGGTTCACACTGCGGCAGTTGGTCTGGGGCTATTTTAGCCTGGAACGAATGAGAAGGGAAGGAGGCTGCGTAACCGTCTCAGCTCGAAAAGCCCCGAGATGCTTCGCTTGATGTAGGCTTAAAGCAGCCCTAATCACTTTTCCATGCAAGTGCTCCCTGTGACCGCAGCAGTTGTCCCGGGAATGCCGTGCGGCGCCGGGACGGAGCAGGTCGCTGCCGGGCTGCTTTGCAAAGGGCTTCGCGCAGAGAAGCTGCCGCGCTGGCTCGCGCCCRCTCCGCCTCCGCCTCGTCTCCCACGAGGGGTTTCACTGCGGGCGATGACGCCGGGAAAGCTCCCGGGCGGCGTGCGGGGCGAGCGAGGAGCCGCCTGCAGCGCCGGGACCGTCTCGCGCTGCTCCGGGAGCTCCGGGAGCCGGGCTCCGCTCGCRTCGCCTGCCCGCTGTGTCCTCCTGGCCGGAGCCTTTTCTGCGAGATCGCGGCGCTTGGCAAAACCGCGTTTTTCCCTGATAAAACCTGATCCCTTAGAAAAGGAGGAAAACTGAGAGCACCAAACGCAGGTTGGTGAATGGTGGCCTTGGCTGCGTTCAAACGCGATCCAGCCTGTCGTTTTACACGGAGGGTTTTTACCCCCAAGCCCGCAGTAATAAAGTGCAGCTGCCGCAAGGCCGAAGGGCCCCGTGCAAGGGGAACGAGGCCCGGGCGGCGCCAGCACAAACCTCCGTCGGGCTGCAGAGCGTTGAGACGGCTCTGGGGTTGCAGGAGGGGCGCTCGCCGCATCCTCGGAGCCCTGGGGCTTTGGTTCCAGTTTGCATTAAATTGTATTGATTTACACGTTGCACAAACGTAGTTTGCACCGGGCGCCTCGGTGCTGGTGGTTTGGCTGTGCTGGGTTGTGRATTCTGTGGACGGGCCCCGCGTTTGCACAAACACAAACTTTGCGTGGGAGCCGGCGGTGTTTGCGGCCGTAGGAAACAGCAGGGCAGCTCTCCCAGGGAGGCAGCAACCTCAGAAACCACTATCGATTCCAGGCTTCAGAGCAAACCGTCTCCTCACATCTGCCCCCGATTGAAAGGGAGAATTTTCTAGGTGCCAAAAAACGGAGCCCAAAACTACCCATGTTGAAGCACTGCAAAATGCCCGTCCGGACTGTGTCTGAGGGCGAAGGTTCTTCCAGCCGCATGGGGAGCGGGKGGCCTTCCTCCCCACTCATCCTCCYCGCTCCAGCTCTTCCCTCGCAGTTCCCACAGGACTTTTAGCTGCGACACCAGCCCCCCGGGGAGCTGGTCCTGCCTCGGGTGCTCCGCGGCAGCGGGGCCGAGCGCGGGGCCCTTTGGCGGGTGCAGCGGGAGGAATGCGGCGCCTTCTTGGCAAGCAGCTCCCGCTGCCTCGGCGGCCTTTTCTGCACATATGTGGGCAAAAACCGCCCCGAGAAGCAGCTGGCTTCATTTTACGTGTAATTTCTAAAACAAACGGGACTCACCAAGAGGTTATTTGCCAACAGGAGAGCAGAATTCGAGCGGTTCCTAAAGCTTCCGCTATCCGTTAGGAGCGGAGYGGGAAGCAGCCCGTTAAACAGGGGTTATTTAACCCGCAGCCTTGATCTCTGAAGCAAAACACACCAAAATAACTGCCCCGAGAACCGGCTTAAAATAGTGCAGAGTACCCTGAGCTTGGCCACATGAAGAAACCTAAAATGTCCCCAAAGCTGCTCGTATTTATTAGATTCTTTTTCTGTTTCTGGAGAAGAGCAGTGTAAACGGTGGCCTTTGCCGTGCTCGCYGGGCCGGATCCTGGCCGCAGGACACAACGCTGACCGCGCGCCGTGARGCCCCTCCTGCCCCGCGACCYGGCGCGGGYGCCGCGCGGAGCCTCCCCTTGGCCCTGCCTTTGGGGCCGCGTTTCCCCAGCCCCTGCGAGGCGGCGCGGAGCACCCGTGGGAGACTCCGTTGGCTGCTCTTTGCTCCCTCCTTCCTTCTCCTCTGCAGCCCGCCTCGGAGGAGCCGCGGCCGCCTTGGCCCCGCACAGCGGAGCTGCTGAATGTGCCCCAAGTGCTCTCGAATTACAAGATTTCCTTTCAAACACAGCGCCTGCCGGGGCTCCGTGCTGGCTCTTTGGGGAATAGCAGCATATTGGCTCCACATTGGCTGCCGGAAAAGGCTGGGTAAAATTGCCGGTCTAATTCCAAATGTGTCATTTAAACAGAAAAAATGAATAAATAAAATTATTACTGTTCCTACACCTTGCTTCCCCGCATGCCCTTCGACCGTAGCAGGTTGTGCAGTGGTGGTTGGCAGCCTCCGCTCTCGGTGCCTCCTTTCAGGACGTGCGGGTGGGAAAGTTTTGCCCTTCGTGTTCGGACTTTGGTTCCCGAGGTTCCAGGTGCGCCGGGCCGGTCCCGGAGCGGAGCCGCCTCCTTCCTTGTTTACCCACGCTGGGCAGCGGGGCTGGCGACGCCGCAGAGCCGCGACATGGATATGTGTCCTTTGGAAGTGGCTTTCCAGGAGGGAGCAGTGGCTGGAGGARACTGGCCCGTCCCTCCATGAGCTCTCTCTTGAATGACCCAAGTGGAGCCGGAGTTTGCAAGTTCTCAACCACTCTTTTCGCATATTTCCTCGGGCTTCAAAGCCTCCTTGCCAAGAACTGCAGCTTTTCACATCAYCTCTTTGAGATGGAGCTTTTTTCTTGAGGGCTGACCGTGCTGGTTTTTTGTTTATTTTCTGCATTTGGGCATTTTTTTCCTCTTTTACCATCATTTTTTAAAGAGCTCAACAGAATAAAGTGCTCCTTCAAACAGCAGCCCGAACACCGGCCTTTGTGCAAACCCCACGGAGCTTTTGAGCCAAAACCTCCTCTGCAGTCAGTGAGTGCCCCTCGGCAGGGAGCAGCGCGGGGAGGAAGGCTCTGCTGGTGGACGCTGCCCAGCAGCTTGGGTTGCAGCGGGGCGGTTTCCAAGCCGCGTTCAGGCAGCGCTTCCCGCATGAAACCTCCACCCGGGCCGTGGCAATGGAGCTRAGGGTTGGGTCTTCTCGTCTGACCTGATGTCTCTCTTCTACCATGAGATACCTGCAGCCTCGGCTCAGCACCCATCACGGCAAGGTCGCCATTAATCCACCGCAAGGGCTGGCATCGCTGAATCTCTTGTGGTTCCCGACAGACCTGCTCGGGTTCTGCTCTTCTYGCTTGGTTTCCATGTGGCCTTTTGCTGCCTGCAGCTTTTGCTCGGCGCAGAGCCCGKGAGCGGGTGGGTTTGCTCTGCTCCCTGGGCCACGTCCTGGACCGCTTGTGGAAGCGCAGCGGGCTCAGCCCTGCTGGAAGGTGCCCGCCCGGCTCCCCTTGCTGCTCCCTCATCCGTACGATGCAAGGAAACAGTCTCCTCGGTGCCTGAGAGCGGCTCAGGGCTCAACAAGCATCTAGAGTGATAACTCGTGGAGCTCAGTGGTGGTTTGGGCTCACCTGGTGGAGATACTGTCGGGTACTGTTGGGCCCAWTTTCCAGCTCTAGGGCCTGAAAAAGCGTTAGGCTGGACTCCGAGTCTGCAGGAACATCTGCTGGGCCAAGGGAAAGCCGGCTGAGAAGGAGGCGGCCGATCCATGCCTTGTATCCCCCATCAGACCTCGTCTGAGGTCTGCGTTCATAGGAGAACTGTCCAATGCAGAAAGCTCCTATTAACGAGTGTGGTTTACCACAACGAGCCCCTATAGGGTGTTATTATGCCAAGCAAAACTTCTCTGTAACCTRCTCCATGTATAAATTGGCCTGGATGGTCTTTGGTTTGTAAGCTCAAGAGGGCTGCAGCAAAGATGGTGTTAAGGATTGTCCCGCAGTGATTTGGATGCGGATAGGGAAAAGGAGAAGGTTTGGGCCAGTTCCTCTCCCTGCCACATGTCCCTTCTGCTGTTTTCTCCTTGCAGTGAAGCTCTCGTTTCCTTGGCCATGAAGGAAAAGGGCTGTTTGTGATTTAATGGAGATAGACGCAAATACACAAAGAGCTTTGGTGTTTGCATGGTCTATTAATCAGCTTCAGCTGCTTCACGTGTAGGACAGTGATCAAAGTCAGGGAGAAAGGAAGATAGAGRTTAGTTTTGGTCCAAGGAACGGGTTTCAGTTCTGGAAAGGAGGATTTGAACAACMAGGTTCAGTAATTTTTAGGTTAGGAAAAGAAATGAGATGCGAAATGGTCCAGAGCAATTGAAAAGATGCTCCCTGTGTCAGGGGTAGGAAAGCGCCCCTACGCAGTATCTCTGCAGCTCTTGAACCCAGCATTTAATTCTCTGATAATTAATTCATTGTCTTTATTTTTTTCCCCTTCAGCATGAAAGACTTTCCAGGTAAGAAATTTATTTATTTCTTTATTTATTTATATTTCTGATGAGCATTTATGGGTGGTGTGTTTTTGGCTTGCTTTAGGGGTTCCCAATATTTCCTATCAAAGGCATAAGCTGCAGTTAGGGTTGGTCCTTCAGTTCTTGCCTTCACTGAACTCTTGGTCCTTCTTTCATCCTTTGCTCCCCCAGTTACTTCACTGCTTCTCTGTAGAGGACAAGCCCCTTTATGTACTGTGGGAATGGGCCCCTTCCTGTCGTGAGGATGGGAGATGCATGGAAAATCCGCACCCTGTCGGGGTTTGGGCCGATACCCACTGGTCTTTTTTCTCTTCTCTTTCATGGTGGTGGCTCCCTACCCTTCTCATGGCTACGTCCTGCCCTGCAGGATGGCGGGTGCTCCCCGCTCCCACTGCTTGTCCTCAGCTGGGTCTGGCACAGCCCTGCCACCCACCCGGTCAAACTTGGCATGAGGATCCAGACTGAGGGCTGCTCCCTGCGGCTAAATGGTCCTTGTGTTTAGGTTGGAAGCAGCTACGACGCCCGCCGCGAGTGACTCCTCCTCCTACGGCGACCGCGCCGCCGGCCGCGCCGGTGCCTACGCCCGCCGAGAGAACCGCTTGGCCTCGCTCAGCACCCGGACGGAGGAGGAGAGTAACAGGGACTATAAAAAAGTAGGATTGCTTGAAAGTCCTGCCGATACCGCACGTGCCTGTACTGAACCCGCACGAAACCTGCCCCGGGAGTCCTTGGGAAGGAAAGGGGGTTTTCTTTTCCTTCATTGCAAATGAAAAGTCATGTATCAGCCAAGCCGACATAAGGCCTTTTTCTGTTTCCRTTGCCTTTGGAAATCACACTTTTTTGAATGCATCAGCCTTTCAAAGAGGCAGGAAAGGACAATGTGAGGAAGGTGCACGAAGTAAACAGATTAAGATGAGCTGAATTGTTAAGTGGTTATTAAACTAAAAACCAAGATGCCTGAAAGTCTTGCATGGGAAACAACTCTCTGCTCTTCCTTGTGATCAGGTTTGTCCAGCAGCAACAGGCACTGTGCCTAAACTGTCCTCTTAAAGTGATGGAAAATCTGCTGGATTGAGGGAACTGAAGGAAAAATATTATCATCTTCTATTTAGGGATGGCCTAAAATTATCCTGAATCTTCCTCCTTTCTGAAATAAAAGCGCAGAAAGGCACCTAAGATGTACTGTGCTTGGGAGCACAGTAGAGTCATAGATTTAGATATGTTCAACATGTATACATTCTGTATGGAATACTGTGGTTCTCTATGGTATCGCTGGCCTGCCTAAGTTTCATTGCTTCCTGGCTGTGCTTAAAGAATTTATAAAATTGACCAACCCTTTTGGTATGATTTGTGAAACCACAAGTAGAACATTCAGACTGGGCCTCTTTGCCCTTCTCCTAATGTGCCGGCAGGGAGGAGCAGTCCAAACGCCGCCGTTGTGTCTGCTCAGGGCTGAGGATGACACACGTCAGTATGGGCAGGAGAGGGTCCGCTGAAGAGCAGCTTTGTTAATTCAAGTATTTTGTTTGTGTCTGCAGTTATATGAAAGCGCCCTGTCTGAAAATCAAAAGCTGAAATCGAAGTTGCAGGAAGCCCAGCTTGAGTTGGCTGACATCAAATCAAAGCTGGAAAAAGCAGCCCAGGTAAGGTGAACGCAGGCTCTTCAGATGGACAAAAATGGAGCATTGGCTGATGACCAGCCAGGCTGAGTTCTGATGTGGGGAATTCTTTTAATAGCTCCTTGCTTTTATTTTATGTAGCAGAAACAGGAGAAAACTTCTGACCGGTCTAGCATGCTGGAGATGGAAAAGCGGGTGCGTATCGCGGCGCTCTTTGCCTCGTACTGCTGTGGTGGGCATAGTAATTTCTTGGGAGGAAACGCTGATTAAAAGTGGGTTATATTTTTGCCTCATGGAGTGGTACACGGTGGTAATTGTGTTCTGACCTTTCCTGTGTCTGAGACCTTTTTGCTTAGCATTTAGATCAACTAAATCTAATTTCTTTCTTTTGTTACAAGAAGCTGCAGACTTCCATATTGCATTTTGTGGAGCTAAGAGACTGCTGATCCATTGTGCTTTAAGATCTTTTCATCCTGATAAATAGAAAGACTGTTTCAATGGAGAAGGCAGAGGGGAACCAAAACACAGCACTAGCTGGGTTGTGTGACTATCCTTGAAATCCAAGTGTTTGATGCTCCTTCTTCCTAACTGAGCAGTCAAATTATTGCAGTAAGTTAAACCTAACTTGCAGTCTCTAGCTAAATCATTGTCTTAAATTATCATAGGTATTGGAAAACTGCTGTTAGGTCCTCCTAAAATGCTGCATATCCAAATTTTTAGGAGTTTTTCTGCTTTCTCAAACCTGATGTTTAAATTTCTACCATGAAAGACTGTAATTATTTATATGTAAATTCTTCCTGGGATTTGCTAGTGGTATTCCAGAGTAGGTCACATTCAAGATATCCATAGGGCCAGAGCAGAATTAGGCAAAGCACATGAGCACCCTCTACAAGCATGTGATCTGCCCCCAGTATCAAAGCCCAGTATAGGTGCATAGGTGCATAGGAGCAGATTCCTGAAGCTGAACTGCCCCATGGGTTCATGACACTGCTGAGATGCTCAACTCACGCCTGTCTGAAACCTATATCACTTTGGTATATCACTTTGGGATGCTTTTCAGTGATGCAAAACACAGCATCCTCCTCCAGATGCTCCTATACAAGCCTCTGGGTGTTTGTTTTGTTTGTTTCTTTAAAAAAAAAATGTTCTGTGAATTTTTCTTCTAAGTCCACATGGTCACCTGTGTTTGCATCCGTCCAAACAGGAGAAGCGAGCCCTGGAACGAAAACTCTCTGAAATGGAAGAGGAGATGAAGGTATGAAGTAATCTGTTGCCTCTTTCTAATCCTTTTTTTTTAATGCTTTATCTTAATATCTTTTGGGATTGTCATGCCAATAGCATATCTATGGCATAGAAACAGGTTAGTTAAGGTATACATGGGAAGGGACTTGTGTGTCACCTCTGAGTGTGTCCCTTTACACAGTCAGAATTTACATTAATGGCCGTGTTCTCTGAACACACAGTGCTAATAAAACTGCTCTGTTACCCTTCATCTGATTGCACCATATGTTTATTTGTTACGCTGATTGATCTGAGAGCTGTGAAAGCTGTTTCTCCCTAAATGCATTCCCAAACTAACCTTTTGTGGCCTCGATGGGTTTCAGTGTGCTGATCCCCTGTGCGCTGAAAAGTCTGCGGCCCAAGTTAAGCCCTTGTGCTTCCCTCCAGATGGGTAAGAAGGCGAAGCTGGCTTTGGAGATCACGCACACCAGCCAGGGCAAAACACGGATGTCTCTGTATTCCTTTCCTACAGCATGTTGAAGGAAGGCGGTGGCAGTAAGCCAGCCAGGAAGGCTTTCCGCAGGGAGGAATTTGCTTCCCGGGGGAGTGTGTGGTATGGCTTACTGCCATGGGGTGTCCCCCACGGACTGCTCCTTTGCGTGTTCCTCTTTCTTGTGCGGATGCTTCAGCGGACAGCAGTCCTGCTGTCATGGCTTGGATGCCCTGCGAGCACCGGGCTAGTGGGGAGCACTGCAGAGCAGGGCACGGGATGGTTTGCAGCCGGGGACACGCCAGCGTGACGTCGGGCTGTGCTGTGTACTTCTCTACCACTCGTGTCCACCGAGTGCTCTGTGTTCTGCACCCTGCAGCTTTGAGCATGATCCCGGTGGGACCAGGCTGCCTCCCTTTAGCAAGGAAGGACCCAGCTCAGGGCTGAGAGCGCTGATCTCTCCCAGCACAGTGCACTGCTGGAAGCAATTCCTGCCAACCTGGAAGAGGCTCCAGCTTTGTGTTTCTGTTTGGAGCCTCCACCATCTTTACGAGGAACCGTCGGCTGGTTCTGCACTCTTCAACTGCGGTATAAGTAACAGAACAGTCTGTGGGAGTCTTGCTGTCCAGGCTCTTCTGTTCCCTCGATGGGCAAAGCGTGAATGTGGACGTGTGAGCTGGAAGGACAAAGGACGGGCGGTGTCTGAATTCGATAGTCTGTGTTCGCTCGGCAGGTGGTAGCTTTGGGTTGCAGGGAGACTTCCCTGTAAATACAAAATACGGCCTTCAGGAGGAAACCTGGACAATAAGAGTCGGCATGTTTTTCAGCAGGAAAAAATGTTTCTGTAGCTATCATGCCAAAAAACCATTCAGCCCATAGAGTAAAAAGACAAATTGGTGTCCTCTAGTGGCCTGTCAGTTTTGAGCATTACTTTAGCTCAGAAAGCAATTAATGAGACAGTGCCTGTAGGGACTCCTAGACACACAGAAACTGCCTCAGGCTCCGCTAGGTCAAAGCTGCAGACTGGCAGAAACCAAGATGGTGCAATGGGAAAAACACTGCTCAAGTTTGACCGTATCGTCCCCAAAGCTGCTGGTCACTGTGGGAGACAGGACATGAGCTCAAAGAGCCTTTGRTTAGATCCATGTATTTGCTATAAGCAGAAGACTCCAAAGCTGATAATGAGCTATCAGGTCCCCTAGACTGACACTCTTTACTGCATCTTTACTGTGTAAGGAAGGAAAGAAAGTGTGAGGAGAACCATAAGGAAAGCAGACTTTCTTCATCCATTTGCCCTAAAGTGRGAGAATCGGTTTGTACAAACTGAGATAACCTCCAAAGAACGTCTGTGTTAATCCCAGCTGTGAATGTGGTGCCATGAAAACCAATCTATTAATTCTCGTCAGACTCGCAGTCCAGTTACTTCATCTAATTGGATAGCTATTGAGCCAAATAAGAARGAAGAAGTAGCTTAAGCAAATCCATTAGTTGCACTTCGCTTGAAGAGCACGGAGGGAGAATAAGCAGACATCTCCTGGGAATACTGCAGTTTCCTGCGTTTTTCCCACTAGGCCTTGAATTGAATCAGGCTCTTGAGGCTCACATGGAGTCTGGAGTGTTGGTGTCAAGCTCTGTGTCCAGTTGTGTCTATCGGGTGTCCTGGCCAGAGCGATGTGAATGGTTTTCCTCTCCTTGCAGGTGACTTCTTAGGAAGAGGAAGTGGAGGTTACAGGAAAATCCTGGGTTTCTGTGAAAGAAATACTTAGTACTTCCACTTGGGCTTGAGATACGATCTTTGTCCCCTACATGAGTTTAACCCCCACTGACGAAGCCATCAAGAAACGGAGCAGCACAGAATAAGTGGTCACAGAGAACTCTTTGGTGCTTGAGTTGCAAAGGTGACAGGATAGTACTGCGTTTTCCTAGGTAATCCCAGAATTTGGCTGGAGATACAGGAGCTTGGCAGAGGAAGGAGAAAGAAAATTAGCATTTTCGCTAAACTGAATTCAATGCCAAGTGCCTGAGGCCTCAACTTCACACTGCGACTTCCCTTGAAGGTCACAGGAGCTTCTTCGTTCTGCAGCAGCTCTGCCCCTCCTGGCCTCACGCGCCGTCGTTTCCCCTCGTGTGCCAGGCACGATATCCTGTAATTGAGAACTCCAGCAGGGCGAGTTTCAAGCAGAGTGATAAGCGGGCACGGCGGCATCGTGCGGGCTCTGCTCTTTGCCCCGGGCATCGAGCCCAGCTTTCTGGGCGCTGCTGTGATAAGGAGAGGCCGTCCCAGCTGGAGCTCCTGCTGCCTCCGAGCTGTGTTTGATGCTGCCGGCTGGAAGCTCAGTGCTGTGTCGCAAAGCGCAGGTGGTCTCGGGAACAACCCGCATCCCTTCCGTCCTACCTCTCCCTGCTCCCTGCTCCACATATGTTYGGCTCTTTGACGGTTTCTGCCAGCCAGATGCTTGATTGTGTTCTCTGCCATTAAGCAGAGAGCTGTTAGAACCCGCGGCAGCCCCCAAAGAGAGGCCTTTTCCACTATGAATCTTCCTCCTGCCTCTCCACGGTGTAATTCTTCACGAGATCGACGTCTCAAAAGGTGCAATGAGTGTCTCCTTACCGGCCCCTGGCGCAGCCTGCCCAGAGAGGGTAGACGAAGTGATGGAGAGCTGAACTAAAATTGGGTAAAAACCAAATCTTGCCAGTGAGATTTCTCTGAAGCCTTAGGCACTTGGCTGGCTACAGCGCTGTATCAGGAGCTCTCCCTTAGTCTGGTGTCACAAGTTTGTTGGAGGCTGAAGTTGATAGGCCTGGTTACTGTGGAAGGGTACGTAGCAGTAGGCGACGTTTTAGCCGACTTCTTGCTGTCGTCAGTCTTGCTTCAGTTGGTTTTGCAAGGTTCTAGATGAGGTAACTTGTTTCCTTAGCTGGGCATAAAGTGGTTTGAAGTAGTTAGGAAGGAGCTGAAAGGTAGAGGCTGCGTGGAAAACTTCTCTTCCAAACAGGTAGGAGTCCTGGGACACCAGGGTGGCCGGGTGCAGCAAGTCTCCTGGTAGCCAGCTCCATGCCATGCAAGTCAGGGCTGAATCCGTCATCACAACAGTCACATCAACAGTGCTGCTGGTTAAGGAAAGTCTGGTTAGTCCATCAGATAAGAGACCTCTCTGTGGCTGCTTAAATGAATACCCGTAGGTGCTTCCTTAGTCTCCCAAGTGTGCGCACGTGGGTTTGCTGACAGGATGGAAGCTGCTTTGGTTGCAAGCTAGGCTGATTTTTCTTTGCTTGGACTCAGGATTTCTCTTCTCAGATGTTTCCCTTCCTGCCTTCACTCCTCTCCGTGTCTGTGTTCCTGCTGCCCAACTCATTACCAAGAGGGAGGAGGTATGGAGACTGTCCAGAAAGCAGCTCTCCAGCCCTCCCTATTTCTTGGCACCCCCTATATAAATCCCCAGCCCGGGGTTTGTCTTTCGTGGCATTGCGAAGAAGTCTTCTGCATCCCTGAAAACGGCTGATGTCCACGTGGCTTTTACTGCTGTGCTGATTTGCCTTCTGCTTTTATGTTCAGTATCTCCCCGTTGCAGCTGTGACTGTGCTGCCCCTGCCTCGCCAGGCTTCGCCCCTGCAGTGCCCTTTGCGTGCTGCTCGGTTGCCCTGTGTCCATAACGCCTCCCACTTAAGATGCTGCCGTTCAAGCTGCCATTCGAGTTCAGACAAGTAGTTTCAATTTTCCCCTCTGAAGAGCAGAGAGAAGTTTAGCAGAGAAGAGCTGAGTCGGGGCAAAGATCTCTGGAAAACCGCACGCACACGCACAGCCTTTGGCTGTGTTGAGAAGGGAGCCGGCCCCGGCGCCGTGACGCAGGTGACCCAGCGAGGAGGGATGTGAGCCGTGACCGCTCTCTACTGCACAAGACCACTGTAGCTTTTAGAAGCAAATGAATTCAAGGGCCTTAGCGAGGTGTGCAATTGCCAGGCTTTGCCAGGCCTTCGGAAGGCTGCCGTGTCCCGGCGTGGCGTCAGGCGTTCCCTGTGTGCATGCGAGCTGCTGCCCCTCCTGCACTCCCTGCTGCCGGGGTTTCTTTTGTGGTTCCTTCTTTACTGCTGCTGAACTAAATCCACRTTTCTGTGCCCCGTTTGTCCCTGTGCCGTCTTTTCTCTGTATTTTTTTTTCTGTCCCTCCTGTCACTCTCTGCAGAATCTCCACCAGCTCAAGCAGATTCACGCTCTGAGGCAGCTGAATGAGCAACTGCTGGCGGAAAACAGGGCTCTGACCCGGGTCGTGGCCAGGCTCTCAGTGTCTGCCAGGTCCCCCGAATCAGAGGAGCTGTAGCTGCTTTCCCTCCGGCTCATCTTGCCTCCCTCCTCCACCCTTCCAGGCAGGTCTCCGCTCTCCTTCTCCAAGGTGTCCCCCACCTCGTTGCTCGCGGGGGTCTCATGAAGCTTGTGGCTGCAACCCGGCATGTGGCAAAGGCTTCTGTGGCAGCTAGAAAGCCCACAGCCTGATGTGCCTCTTGCATTGAGCTGTGCTGATTTGGGCTCTGCTTGGAAGCCGCTGAGCTCGGCCGCTTTGCTGAGCACCCGCAGCCGGGATCGCCCTTTCCATGCACATCGTCCCGAAGAGGTGGAGGAGGAGGAGGGGTCCATCCCCTCTCCCGCGGAGGTGCTGGAGCGGGTGGCACCAAACGAGGTGCTGGGGAGCAGCGTGTCGGCTGCTTCCCGCTCCCTTAGCCCCGGCGGCGGCCTTGGGGTGACTTGCAGGTGCCGAGAGGTCCGACCACATCCCCCTCCGCAGAGTTTTGTCTCCAAATGCCCGTGTTTCGTGGCATGGCCCTGATCGTAAGAGAGCTCTCACGTAATTTGACTTAGTTTGGTGAGACTGGCACCTAGCAAATAAGCTTATCCAAAGCCAGAATTAATAATTTAATGCATTTCTTGGGATATTATGAAATATGCGCATTTTGAGCAGGAAAGCGATTTAAAAAAAAAAAAAAAATCCACTCTCAGCAGGTTTTTTTGGTCATTTGAGTAAGGAAACAAGATCCTTCCCTCATTTTAAAGAGTTTTTATTTGACTCTGAAATGATGTGCAGCAGCATCTCCTCTGCCTTCTGCGGGCTGGCTACGAGGAAGGTAAAGAGAGAGGAGCCAGAGCAGATGCTTCCTCATCTTTCATCTCGTGTTTTAAACTCGCCGCAGAGTAATTAGTGTTTGAGAGCCAAGGACGAGCTTGATGCTCGTGTGCAGAAATTTCATCTCTGCTTGCTGCATCCTTGCTTCCGTGCTGAAGTAGAACAGAAAAAGCTGCTGCTTCCAACCCTACCAGGATTTTGCAGGTTAGTAAGGAGGTGTCCAGGCCCCTCTGGACAGCTATTTTATTTAAAGAAATGAAGCAGTGTGCTCTAATGGGCTGGAAGTGGCACTAGGGTATGAAACAAATCTATTCTTAGAATACAAATTATACCAAAAATGATTAATCATAGAAACGAACCCACCAGGGGAGCTGTGGCTTCCCATTTCCAGGAGTCTCAAATCAAGACAAAATGCTTTTTCATACACATGCTTGCGGGCTGAGTACGTGAGCCAGCGTTCAATATTTTCCAGCCCCAGCAGTGCAAATGGTCACGTTCAATGATCTCACTGTCTTTCTGGTTTAAATCTCCAAAAACGTTCTCRAGTTTGTCCCAGACTCATTTATTATCATTAGCGGTGACTTTAAGTTACTCTTCTGCCTACCTTGCTTTGAGAGCAGGGAGGGAGAATTGACCAAATCCCTTCCAGACTTGGGGAAATCGCATTTTGCAAATTTGAGACACATATTTCGCTTTTTCTGCATGGATTTAATCCCATTCTCAGCTCTTCCCCGCTAACATCCCCTCTCCTSTGAAGGTGCCACCCCCTTTTCTCTCCGCGGAGGTGCCCGGGCCGCGAGCAGCGGGACCGGCGCGTGCGGCGCTGCGGTGTGCCGCTGCTGGCGCTGAGCTCAGGCGGGCTCGCGCGGCGGCCGGTCCACCTCCTTGTTGGGCTTGAGCTCTTCTAGYGGAGCTGATAAAGGGTTTTCCTGCAGCCCGCCAGCCCGGTCTCACCCGGGCCCCTCGGCATCGCAGCAGGGCCACTGCCTGAAGCCGTGGCAGCTTTTCCTGCTGCGCCGCTGCCGGGCTGCTCCCTGGAGGGTCTCCTCTTCCCTAAAATCCGCACCACTTTTTGCTCCTCTTGGGAGGAATGAAGCATCTCCATGTGCCTTTCGCTTCCAGAACGCTTCCGTGCAAGCCCATGGAGTCCCGCTGCGCCGTGAAGCTTTTCCGGTCGGGAATGCTTTACGCGTGGTCCCGTTCCTCGCTGTCCCAGCTAACCAGGGTCGTTGCGCTGAGGCGTCGGTGCTTCCCGCTGGCCTCGTTGCCCTCTGACGTTGCTCACAGGAACCCGCGGAATTGTCTCTTCCCAAACCAGGAAAGAATGGCCGGGATTTCAGAGCACTCCCGCTTGGAGCGAGGGGCACGTTCACGGGGCTCCCCGAGCAGGGGTGCGGAGCGGGAGGGACGGTCTGAGCTCGCACTGCGCCGGGGGTCAAGGAGCCTCCGGCACGTTGGGCTTGGAGGCCCTGTGCTATTGTGGCGAGTCTCGGATGGAGCAGAGGGGGACACACGTAGTGAGGGAGCGGGCGTTTCCCCTGATTCACTCTGCTTCTTGGCGCCTTGGTGGCGGGTGATGCCCTTCCCCGGGCAGCGGGGAACCGCGTCTGCCTGCGGTGGCCTCCCCCTTGGGGAGCTGCCTGATCCCGTAGCACCGGGGACGGAGGACAGGGGCACCCCTGCTCCGAGAGGACAGCGTCGTTCTGCTGGGGAAAAACACCTGGGAGTTCGTATCGAGGGGAGCTCCCATGGCCCAGAGATCCATAATGATGAACTCCTTGTGTCTTGGATATGCAGACAGGTCAGCGCTGCGCRTCTGCCAGGGTCACGGGTGCCTGCGCGTGGCCCGGCGCCGTCCTGGCGGGTTCCAGTGTGCAGGGTCTGCTCCCAGGCGCCCTGCTCGTGCCCCGTGAGGAGCGTCGCACCTTCCACGTCACACCCTCCACGTTGCTCCTTTCGTGTTACACCCCGAGAGAGGCCCCGTGGGGGTCTCAGGAACCTCCTTCCCGCTCCTGAACGGATGGGACGGTGCCATCTGCTGAAGGTGGCCTGCCTGCGTTGTGGGAAATGGGGGGATTGAGGCTTGTTTGGCCCACGCTGGACAGGTTTTGTCCAAGTTATTTCTTCCTGTATTTCCAATTAGGAAAGCACTCACATTTGGGGTTTTGGTGCAACCTCTGCTTTAACTCCGGTGTTGGACACTGAGCACCACTGAGGTGCCTCCTCTGTCAGTTTGTTCTTCCAGGCCTTTAGCCACAGCGGGAGCATTTGTATCTGTGGCATCCCAAGGGGGTTGGTTTTTATTCTACAAGAGATTTTGCAAGCCAGAGTCAGTCCRGTTTTGAGCCAGGAATCCAGAGCAGAAAGATATTTACTTTCCTGGCAAAACTGAAAAAAACTTGTCTGGGAAAATGGTCCTGATGGGTTCCCTATCTGCTGAGCCCTGACTAGAGCCTGGGAACAACCTGGGGATGAGACAACTCGGGAAAGGTCCTTGTCGTGCCAGCCTGGTCCTGACTTGGTGCTGCAGCGAGTGCCAAGGGCTCCCCCGGCTCCTGGACTCGAGGCTCCCCCTGTCCCCTCCACCCTTACGTCTCCGTGAGAGCCAGGCCCTAAAACCCACGGAGACGTCACGGAGAAGTCTCCAGCAGCTGGGAAAGGGCGTGAGCGACGGGAGGGCGCCGGGCRTGAGCGGCGCGCTGCCTCCTCGGCGCTGCCGTGCCGGGCGCACCGCGGCCGAGCCGCCCCGCGGAGCTGCCGGCGCCTCCTCTCACCCGCCCCGTCTCTCTCCGCCTGCAGATTTTGACGGAGCTGAAGTCGGACAATCAGCGGCTGAAGGACGAGAACGGCGCGCTCATCCGGGTCATCAGCAAGCTCTCCAAGTAGGAGGCCTGAGCGCAGGCAGGACGAAGAGGGGTGTCCCACGCAAGCTGCCACCTCCGCCACCGACCCTCCCCGCCTCCCCTCCTCCGGGCCCGAGCACAGCACGCGTTTCAGCCACRGGATCAACGCGTCACGCCTGCCTTGCCCTGCCCTTTGCTGTACATTCCCTTACTGCCCCCACTTTCCCTGCAACACACGCCCTCGCCGTTTTATTATTTTTAATTTAAGCACGTCGTGGTGTCTCAGACGTTTTATTCAAGGGAGAAGAGGAACGTCAGGACTGGGTTTGAGCTGCCAAATGTTTTTCTTCCAGAAGCCCAGGGTTCGGTGCCGACTCTTCTGCTTCCCAAAGGGATRCAGAAATAGCTAAGGGGCGAGTGCAGCGGGTCCAGGCCCTTGGTAGGTGGAGCTGGGGCTCTGCGGCCGCGCGGCCGCTGCCCACCCAAAACGTAGGACAAGGTGCTGTGAAAGACAACGGGGCTGCTGTCTGAGGCAGGCTGGTGGGAGCTGCTTTGCACAGAGACCCCCTTCTCCTCCTGCCCCAAGTCTTTTTATTGAACGGTAGGCTTTGGGTCTGTTCCGTACCGCCAGCACCGCCTCTCGGCACCAGCCCCTCATCTCTGGGCCTGCGTGGGCTCTGCTGCCGGGCGCCTCGGTAGCAGCGTCCCAGGGCTCCTGTCTCGGGTACCGCGCAGGCGGCAGCATCTGCTACTTGCACCTGGGCTCCTGCCCCCGTGGCAGGGGATGTGTCCCAGATGCTCGCCAAGGTTTCCGGAGGAGGAGCGTCAGCCGGGAGGGATCGTCCGCAGCTTCCACGTGCATCCGTTGGAGCTGGGCGTGAACCCCCTGGCAGAGAGCTGGGTTAGCCCAAGGCTCCAGCCTGTTCCTGACAGGGCTCTGCAGTCCCGAGGAGCTGCTCCGTGGAGGAAGAGCCGCGTGGAGGAGTCGGGCCGGGTACTTCAGGTACTCGGCGTCCAAGGGGAGCCTGAGCAAAGGAAATGCAGCGCAGCTTTGGTTCAAGGGGATGGAGATGAGAGAGGGAACGAGGGAGGCGGCCTCGGCCACCCGTCACGGGTGAGGAGGAGGTGGCACAGCCGGGGTCGAGGAACGTGCAGAGGGGCCGCCCCGGCGCCCGCTCGCCGTGCGGAGGCAGCAGGGGCAGGAAGGAGCCGCCCGGGCACGTTGGTAGCTCTGTCTGCAGGAGCTGGCGGTGGGACTTGGCCTTGAGGGAGACCTCCGAAAGCTCCTCTGCGCCACCTGGGGCGGTTTGATGCTCTTCACCCAGGGCAGCGAGATGGGGGCTCCTCCGCGAGACTTGGCCATTGGCAGCAGTAACCTGACGTGAGCCCTGCTGAGCAAACCTTGATGGACTCCTCCCAAGAGACCTTCCCTTTCCAGAGACTTCTTGCTGGATACGGTCCTCTTTCCCACCACTTCCACATGCGCCCGGCCCTTCCTTCGCCCTTGGATGTCCAGCTCCGTGAGGCTGAGGATCGGGGTGGCAGTCACTGCTCGGGGTGACGCGGTCACGCTGAGGAGCTGCCGCCAGGTGCTCCCACCGGCCTKGGCCACGTGGAGCCCGAGGGGCGGCCGGGCTCTGCGCTGCGGGCGCCGCGGCCGCGGGGCTGGAAGATGAGCGGCACTCCCGGGCTCGCTCGGCAGGGCGGCAGCGCCCGCGCCTTGAGCACTGCTGGCCGTTGCTTCAGGAAGTCTGGGAATTCTCTGCTCCCTGGCTGATTTTTCCCTTCCTACGTCTCGATCTCTTGTCGTGCCCTCCCCGTCCTGCCCCATCCACYTCCAGGACCCTCGGAAGCTGCCGGTTTTCCCAGGGCGGGTCTGGATGGAGCTCCCATCCCGCCGCCCGGCCGGTGCGGGGCTCGGGCCGTGTCTCCCGGCACGCTGGAGCGCTTCCCCCGCTGCGTCGCCCGAGGAGGACGAGGCCGGAGCTGCCTGACGGCGTCGGGGCGTCTGCGGAGCACGGGCGGGCCCAGGCGTCCGTCCCGGCTCCGCCGTTCTGACCCTGCTCCATTCGAGAGCTCCAGACCTTGAGGTCGATGCCTTCTCCGCACGCCTCCCCATCCCGTCCCGGGCGGCTCCTGTTCTCCTCACAGGGGAGGTCCCTGGCGCTGTGAAGGAACCTGGTACCTGCTGCCGGGAGGGTCCCTCCGTTGTGGCCAATGCCCCTGCACTGCCGTTCTGCCCCTTCCGCCGGGCGCCTCGCTGTGTTTGTCCTGAGGGACGCGACGCGGCCGGTGCGGGAGGCGGAATCCCAAAGGCCCCGCGACGCGTCTGCCTCGCGCCGGGGGCGCCTCCCGCGGCACCGCGAGGCCCCGCGCGGGGTCTCGTGACAAGCCGGAGCCGGGGGCTCTCGGATGGGCGGCGGTTAAGCGGAACCGAAGTCTTGCGCCTGGCTTTGTCTCGGCTAACCCCAGCTCAGCCGCCCGGCGCCCTGAGCAGCGGAACCCATAGGACCCCTTGCGCCTGCGCTGGGGACAGAGCGCAGAGCAAGCCGGATTTAAACCGATCCCCGTTCGAATCCGGACCCTTTGCCAGAGCTGCTCTCCTTTGGAGAGCGTGGGAGTTTGGGGGTTTTTTTCTTGTTTTTTTTTCTAAGCAATTGCTTGGGGTGAATTCATTTTTATTGCTTGGGGTGAAGCCGCCGATGGCGGCGGCGAGTTTGACGGCTCGTTGTATATAACGTCCTTGGAGAAAGCAGGACTGAGCTCGTGACATGGGGAGAGAATGTATTTTTATGCAACTTTGAGTGGCCTTTCAAACCCTGAGATGAATGACTTGTTTTACTGGTTGTTGTTATATAGTATTATAAGTATTCCGTGTTTGAAAGTTTGGGAATATTATTCACATCTATGATGCTTGTAAACACGACAGTATTTATAAATGAATAAAATAAGAGTTGATAAAATAGAAACTCGGGCTTTGCTCCCGTCCTTCCCTACCGAGGACCGAGTGAAGAGGGGGCTGAGGAGCAGGGCTGGCCGTGGGGCCGGCGCCACCCGGGGAGAGCATCCGCCCCGGGGGTCCCTTCACCTGTGACGTCAAAGACGGCCCGAGGGTCCCGGTGAGTTGCCGGTGTCCTCCTGGACGTCGCGGTGCGTCACCGAGCGCGGGTTTTGCGTTAGGAGCAGCTGGGCCTGCAAGGGCCGCCTGTGGGTCCAGGCTCCCGCTCCTGTGGGGCCACCGCGAGAGCCCCGTCCCCGATCGCACCGAGGGCCGGCGCTGGCCTGGAGAGCAAAAGGGGGAGCTGCCCTGGGCCGGTTGCTGGGCTTGCCAGCAGTGCCAGGGACACGGGGACGCGGGACGCAAGGACACAGGGACATGGGGACGCAGGGACACAGGGACGCGGGGACACAGGGATGCGGGGACTTGGGGACATGGGGACATGGGGATGCAGGGACATGGGGACGCAGAGACACAGGGACGCGGAGACTTGGGGACATGGGGACATGGGGATGCAGGGACATGGAGATGCAGGGACACAGGGATGCGGGGACTTGGGGACATGGGGACATGGGGATGCAGGGACGCGGGGACTTGGGGATGCGAGGACACAGGGACGTGGGGACACAGGGGCGCGGGGACATGGGGACATGGGGACATGGGGATGCAGTGACGCAGGGACATGGGAACACAGGAACGCAGGGACACAGGGATGTGGTGACATGGGGACACAGGAACGCAGGGACACGGGGCAGGGTCACACCCGGACTGCGAGGAGGCCTCTTGGGGGCTGGAGCTCGAGAGGTTCTGGAGCCGGAAGGCGCAGGGGCGGCTGGCGCCCGGCTCGTGCTGCCCGTGGGAGCTGAGGATGGCCCCCGTGGCGGCCGCGGGCGCTCTGAGCGGCCCCGTCCCCCCACTGGCCTCCACGGAGGTGCCGGCAGCTCCGCTCCGGCGGGGGCTGCAGCGTGGGCGCTCTGAGCGGCGCTCACGGGTGCCTGGGACGAGGCCGTGCCCGAACGCGAGCACCGCACGGCCCCCGCGGCTGCAGCTCCGCGCAGCATCCCCCGGCCACCCTGGCCCCAGCACCGTCCTCCCTCCCGGCGGAGACGCCGCGAGCCGGAGCAAGGAGGGCGAGGCAGGGGGCTCCTTCCAGCCCAGGTCTTTAATAAGGAGACAGATATCGTTACAAAATCACGATCCGACACGAGACAAGAGCCGCCCGAGGCCGCACGGCAAGGAAGGGCCCCAGGAGCCGCCTCTGGACGGAGCGGAGCCCACGAGCACCAGCCCAGGACAGGATGGCAGGGGCAGAGCCGCCCGAGCCCCGCGCAGGGTCCTGCCCGACCCGCTGCTCCCTCCGGCTTCTCCACGGGGCGTTCGGACTGCTGCCGGGAAGGGAACGAGCGGGTCCTTCCCCACYGCCCCCATCCTCGGCCGGCCCCTGGCAGCGAGGAAGCCCTTTCCACCCGGAGCTCCCGGCTGCATCCCGGCAGCTCCGCTGCAGAGGTGGGAAGAGGGTGACACCTCCTCACCAGCCCCACAGCTCTGCCTGGCAGGGAGGGCAGCAGGTGCCCCTGGCACCACAGCCAAGCCCTGCGGCACCCGGGGGCGGCTGACGCGTGGCCGAGGCAGTCGCAGCTCGGGGTCGGTCGTGGCTCTCCCGCGGGCCCTTCCGGAGGCTCATATGGCTTCTAAAGTTGCTTTGACAGGGGGATGCAGCAACACGAACGACACAGGACGCCGAAGCCACGACGGTGCCGCCGCCCGGCCGCGGGCGCCGGGCGCCAACACGCAGGCGCAAGACACACATGGAAGACACGGYGGCGGCAGCACTCGGCGCTCGCCTGGGCATGCACAGTTTCTTGGCGTTATTTTGCTGCTTTTGCACAATTTTTGTCTTTTTTCTCTTTTAATAGAAAAGAGCAGGGCCGGGGCAGAGGGCTGGGCCAGGCGGCGCAGTGGCTCCGGGCGGAGCTGGTGACGGCGCCCGCGGCGCTGCCCACGCGGCTGCTCGGCGGCGGCTGCAGCTCATGCACTGCTCCGGGGCGGGGGCAGCTACCTACGACGTCCTCTATTTGTACACACAGCTAGGGGCGGGAGSGGGGTCAGAGGCAGCGCAGATGGCTTTGATATGTTGGGTGGATTCCCCGTTTTATTAAGAAAAAAGGATTATTACGTGGTCAGTGCAGACCCCYGCCCAGCCCACAGGCGTCGGGTCCCAAGGGAAGCGGCGGGACGGATGCTGCTCCCGCGGGCCGAGCGGTGCCCACTCGAGCCCTGGGTCCAGGGGCTCCCGCCAGCTCCTCGCGTTGTCCCTCACCCGCTGCCCTCCATCCAAACGCAAGCCAGGTCAGAGCCCGGCTGCGGTGAAYGGGGCCTGCCAGGGCCCTGGGCAGCAACATGACCCCCTCGTTCCAGCCACAAAGGAGCCACGTTGTCGTCGTCCCTCCGGTGGCAGCCCCAGGCTGGGCCTGGCACCCTGGCGTGGCCGCGCAGACTTGGGAAAGGCCCGTGGGGCCCTGCGGGGCCCCCGCGTCCCCCTGCGCGAGGCTGCAGCGGGACCCACCGTGCGCTGCCGCCCTGCGGGGCCCACAGGGATCAGCGCCCCAGGCGGGGGCTGCCGCCTGCAGGGACCTTCCTCACCCCGGCCTGGTTGGTGCCGAGAGCAGCGTCGCGGGTGCCCCCGAGCCTGGGGTGCAGAGCGAGCCCAGCCCAAGCGGGTGCTGGAAGCAGCYTGTGGAGGTCCCCGGAGGTCCTGGCTCCCTCCCCATGCTCAGAGCAGAATTGTTCCCAGCCTCAGGCCATGGCTTTGGCTAATGGAGCTTTGAGACCCTTTCCAGGCTGCAGCTTCTGCTCTTTGCAGACCTGCCCGAGGGCGGCCCGCCCTCGCGGGGAGCCGAGTCCTGCTGCCCACCTTGGGGCCTGTGGCCACGACCTGCCGGCCACCAAACGCCACCCTCATCACCTGCCCCTCCACCCTTGGCCTCGCTCCCCATCACGGGACAAAGCTCCGGGTGCCTCCACTTCTCCATGGGGGAAGGAGGTGGGGAAGGCAAAGGGGGGGCTGTGTTCCAAGCGCAGCACCCCCAGCTCCGCCCAAGGAGGGGCCACCCGGCGCCCGTCCAGGTGTCCCCAGCGCCACCTGCCCCACGACACAGCCTGAAACTCCGCACAYGAAGGCTCTTCCCACCCGGACCTCTGCCAGGGACAAGAGCAGCCCTCACCGGTGGGGACAGCGCAGGGAGCTCGGCCGGGCCGCCCCCGAAGGGGAACCTCGTGGCTCCGTGGGCTTCCTCGGGCTGGGTTTGGGACAAACGCTGGGGAGAATTGAGCTGAAAAGGCCTGAGAGCAGCCACGGGCTCGAAGGGTGCAGGCGGCGCCAGCACCCAAGAGAAGCAGCGCRGGGAGCAGGGAGGCGCCAGGGCTGAGGGCTGGCATGGGGACAGCAGCRGGTGCTGCGGGACGGACTGCGCTGAGCGGGTGGCGCTTCCGTGGGGACGAGGCCGCCTGGGGCCGCTTCTTCACAGCCAGGGCAACACGGATATGGCTTAAAACCCCGAGGGGCAGAGGGACATGGGCGCGTTCAGCAACGACCAGCGGGGTGCGGAGCAGCCCCCGACGGGCTGGGGAGGGCTCTGCTCCCGCGCTGGGCACGGCCTCGCTCTCACCCTCCCCACGGCGCCGGTGCACCCGTCGGTGGGGCCAGCGGGACCARGGGGCAGGGACCGCACCGCGGGGAGTGGCTCTTGGCCTCGCAGTTCAGAGCGCGTGCGGGGCCGAGCTCAGACCTGGGTCGTGGAGCTACCGCCTCCTCCCCTCCCTGCGTTTGGAGGCCGCTCCGCACAAACCTCCCTCGGGCAGCAGCCGCATGCTCGGGTTCTGCTCGAGCATCTTCAGAAGCCACGGGGCAGTGCCAAGCACAAGGAACACGCATGCAAAGTGCCCCAAGCTGCCCCGTCCGGCCTCCGGGCAGGGGACGGCGCCCGGCGGTGGCACCTCGCCGGCCCCGCGCGCCCACGGAGCTGCTCCTCCAAGCAGCGCCAGGGCCACCAGTGCCCCGGGCATCGACCACGCGGAGCCTCTTCCAGCGCCGCCTCCCCCCGTTCCCAGCCGGCTCCCAGCGGGAAAGGGAAGACCCGTTGGCGGCTGTGGGACCCGGCAGTCCTCACCCTCCCGGGCGTCTTGGTGCCCTTGCGTCGGGAGGGCGGAGGCAGGCACGTCCCTGCGCCCTGTGGCGTCCGCGCGGGCCCCAGGCAGGCGCGGTGGGGCTGCCCCTCGCACGTTGTCCCGCTCAGGAGTCGTCTCCAYGCAACGTTCGGCGCTTCCTCACGGGAGCCCGAGAGGAAGGAGGGAGGAAATGTTGCCGGGGGCCAGTGCCGCTGCGGCCTGGGGAGGCCCCCGGGCTGGYGGCTGCTTCGCCCCCTGGAAGGACCAGCGCAAGTGGAGGCAACGGGACATGCAGCAGAACGAGCGATGCTGACGAACCAAAAGCAATCCATGTCTTTCACCTCTTCCCCTGAAGCTATTGGGGCTGTCTGAAAACCCTTCCACAGCCTTCGAAGGGTATTTCAGCTTAAAACAGAAAAACAAAACCAAAGGTTGCGTAACTGAGGTATCGGTAGCTCGGGATCGCTTGCAACGTCCACCGGCCATGCCGTGCTGGCCAGCGGATCCTCCTATTTGTTTTTCCCGAGAGCTGCATCGACTTCCTCCTCCGGCTTCAGCGAGTGCCACTGGGCGATGGGTCGCCGGGGGTTGGCCAGCATGTCGGACCAGTGCCGCAGCTCCGTGCCCGTGGAGTTGCAGCCCGTGAATATCTTGCCGATGGCTTCGTTCTTCCCCAGCTTGTCGTAATCCAGGACCGTGATGACGACCTGCACTTTCTAGGGAGGAAGCGGGTGGTGAGAGGCTCCGAAGCCGGGTTTGCTCCATGGCCCCTGTGCTGCCTCCAAGGCCCTGGRGCAGCTCTGTGGGATGTCCCAGGGAAGCTGAAAAACTGAGCCCACCGTGACCCCCACTAGAGACAGGGTCCCCTCCGTGCCCACAGTGACCTGAACTTCCTTCTGTAAGGTGCCCGGGGCCTGCAAGGCGCAGCTGGACCCAGCCCATCCTGACGTGGCCACCGAAGAAGGCGGACCAAGGGACAGGGGACAAGCCACGGGCTGTGTTGGCTTGCTGAGGTTGGGTTGGGCCAAGGGGCAAGTGCAGAGGCTGGGGTGGGCCCTGGAGGAGCAAGACCGGCAGGCAGGGGGCTGCTGAGCGCGGGACACCCAGCACACGCACAGGAGAACCTCCGTGCAGGGGAGCCCGGGCACGTCCCAGGTGTCCACAGCACCCCAGGACCAGCCCCGGCCCCTGCTACGCCTGCTGCTCCGTGTGGGGTGACACCGTGGGAAGAGCAGGGAAGCTCCACTCCAGCCACCAGCTGGGCCTGCACCTGGGGTGGCTTCTCCCAGGGGTGGTGCCCTACCCACCCTCAGCATCTGCCCCACCTCAGGTGGAGACCAGCTGTGTTCCATGGGCGGCCAACGAGGAGATCCACAGCGCCAGATCCACCAGAGACCCACCCCGATGCTGAGAAGCGGCCAGAGTTCTGCCGGGCCTCAGGAAGCTGCCACAGCTAGAAGTGCTCAGGGCAGCCATGGGACCAGCCAGGCTCTCTCTAACCCCCATCACTCCCCAACAAATTCAGAATATGAACCTGTATCTGCTCGAAGGGGATCTCAAAGCTGAAAGACTCATTGAAGTAGGGGTTCAAAGTCTTCTTCTTGACCGTCGTCTTCTTCTTCTTCAACCTCTTGCCATTCTGCAGCAGATGGATCTTCACGTAGGGATCTGGGGGAGTGGGGAGGTGTGTGGGTCAGGGCTGAGGCGCCYGGGGGATGACCTGGGACATGTTCTGGCCCCGGACAAGATCTGCCCTGATGGAAGGAGTCCTGATCAGCTCTCACAGCAGCGGTGTGAGCAAAGTCCTCTCCTTTCTTGACTCCAGGCACCTCCCAGGCCCTGCCGTCTGGCAGATAAAGGTGTACAAGGCTGGTGGCTGAGACCAAAACCTAAATATTTGGGCTTGAGAGGATTTACAGGAGCAACTAGCCAAGGAACGAGGCTCTTCTCTATCCCATGCAGCAGGTCTGGGGGGATGGAATGGGACTGAGGGGTCCTGGCCTACATTCTCCTACCACCCCTTCACCATGTCCAGCATAGGACTCCCAACAATAAAGCTAAACCTTCCTGGTCATGCAAATACTGCTGGTGTCGTGGTTAAGCCAGGTCTTCAGAAAGATGAGGACTCCTAGTCAGAGAGTTCAGCCTATGGTGGATTTGAGACATCTCTTCCAACATGAAACATGCCCCAGACTTAGGTTGCCACTGACATCCCCATCACCAAGGCAAGAAGAGTGGGACGAGCAGCAAATGGCAGAAGAGCATTTCCAGCCCCCAGCTGCCCTGCCACCCTCCTCCCAGCCACCCCAGCAGAGCCCTCTCCATCCATCCTTCTGCAGGCACAGGCTGCTCATCCCACCCCCTCATCCCTCCACGCCCCATAGGCCCAGCCAGACCTTCAGCTCCTGGAGAGCTCCAGAGACCTCAGGCTCTGCAGGCAGCTACCCCAAGCCCTTCAGGTAGGTAGGAGCCAGGTCCTCCCTTAGCGAAGCACCACGGTGGGGCACGAGGCTCCTGCTCCCAGCAGCTGGCTGCCCCTGAGCCTGCACCCACCTGAGAGACCCCCAACGTCCATCTTCTTCAGGTTCTTGGCCTCCAGGATGCAGACGGTGAGTTTCCCGGCGGTGGGCACGTAGCGGAGGGAGATGCAAATATCCCCGAGCTTCTCTGGCTGCCAAGCAGAGCGGGAAGCACATGTCAAAGCTTTGCTCGGATGCTGCAAGGCAGGACGYGGTCCCGCATGCAGCTCCTTCCAAACCCAGCTTAACCTCCAAGCCTGCACAAACGTGAGGCCGGYGTGAGCCGGCACCCCGTATCCTGCCACAAAATCTGTTCCCTTGGGCACGGGGCAGGCCAGTCCCATCACAGCACCTAGACAGTCCTGAGCACCATGGAACGGCCCAGAAAGCAGCGTCCCCCTGGTGACCCAGCTCACCCCACACCTCAGCTCTGCAGGGCAAGGGTAGGAGCTGGCGAGGGCCTCACGCTGGCCCAGTTCTCACCTCCTCCTTCTCGCCGCTCTGCAGGTCCCGCCACTCCTCAATGGGCTGGCCCAGGTCCACTGTGTTCATGGGCACTTTCACTTCACCAATGATGTCATGCTTGGAGAAGCGATCGAAGTCATAGATGGCCATCACCAGCGTCTTCCCACCAAGCTCCTGGTACGGGACCTACACAGAAAGAGCCAAGAGGCTGGCAATGGGCTCGGAGGACTCCAGACCAGGAGTCCTCTGGCACCTCATGTCCTCCTGATGGGGAGGGCCAACAAACAAGGGCAGGATGCAGTGGAAGATGCAGTCCCATGGGTGGGAAACAAAGGGGTTCACCTTGAAGGTGAAGGTCTCATTGAAGGCAGGGTTGAGTGTCTTCTTCTGCACCTTGGTCTCGTATTTCTTCTTCTTGTCAGGGAGCAGGAATACCTTGACATATGGGTCCGAGGTGCCGCCCATGTCCAGAGCTGGCAGTTCCGCAGCTTGGAGGATCCCCACTGTGAGCTGGGAAGGAAGAGGGGAGTCTTCAGCAAGACAGCCCAGCTACACGCTCAAATGCCTGACCCTACTTGGGCTCCCATGTTGCCTCCAACGCAAGATGGAGCAGGATGTCTTGTGGGACAGCACTGAGGTCCCCTCATCCCTCCCAAGCTGCGATGGCTGAATCCTTACGGGACAGGGAGATTTCTCCTCTTCAAACTTCCCACACACCCAGGGCAAACTCAACCCCTGCAGCTCTTTGAGCACCCACATCCCCTTCATCACCTGGTTTGCTTGGAAATCATAGTCCAGCGAGAACTGCAGCTTGCCCAGGTTCTCCGGCTCCTTCTCCTCCTCCTCTCCTTCCCCCTCTGTCAGGCCCATTTCTGCGTCATCGTCATCCTGTTGGTCCTGCAATAGCAGCAGCAGCACCCAGCTCAGCCAGGAGCTGCAGGTTCAGCTGCTCCTTGCCACGAGGGTCACAGCCCAGCACCCTGTCCCAGTGCCCGTGACACAGAGGCCCATGAGCACCTCCAGCCTCCCCAGCACGACTGGCCTCTCCACCGCCTCAGTGAGGAGAGGCCCTGGGTCCTCCCCGGGCGGGGAAAGGAGACCCAGCAGGAAAGGAAGCACTCATGGAGCGGCGCAAGGCGGCACTCGTCGTGCCTGCAGCCACACAGATGTTGTGGAGGCCGAGAGATGCCACGGGGTGCCAGGAGCTGGGGCCAGCCCCGGCCGCGGGGTTGGTCCTTGCATGGGGCAGCTGCATGCAAGCAACCTATTGCAACCGRGTGACTCTCCAGTGCAACCTGTGCTAGGGAGAGAGCTACAGCCTGTGCCGGTGGCTCGGAGGGCCATTCTCAGACATGGTTAGCTTAGGAGTGGAGATAGAGCCTAATTCCCGCAGACGTGAGGGAAGGYCACCCGTCCCCAGCAGGCTGGCAAGCAGCAGTCAGGACGGTAGCACCGAGCAGCCGCACGCCAGCGGTCTATGGAGAAGCAGGCAAGCAGAGGGCCCCGCACGGCAGCGCRTCTCCCTGGCGCTCGCGGGGCAGCGGCCGGGGGCGTTGCGGGCTGGCAGCCTTCCCGAGCAGCGGGAGCGCTCAGCTCCGGAGCGCTTCCGCGGGCCCTCGGCCGGCGGCGCCCCTGTCCCCCACCGGGGCAGCGGCGGGAGAGGACGGGTTCCGCGTGGCACCTACCGTGGAGAGCATCCCAGCACAGTGGGAGAACAGGACAGCGCAGAAGTTGGGCAACAGGAGCACAGGGAGGGAARAGAACGGCGTTACAGGCGACATCGACCACAACCAGCACCGGGTGGTGGTGGGACACAGCGGTGACCCACGGTCCGGAGGGGCTGGGCTAGGCCAGCAGACAGACATGCTTTGGGAAGCATCCCCCTATCTCCAACTGCCATGGAGAGGTGCAGCTGGAGGCGGAGGAAGGCTCCTCACAGTGTCTCTCCTCARTGCCCATCTTTCTGGTCCTGTCTGGATGCCCATGGTGTCCGCATTATCCTACACGGCTCTAAACAGCAGGAACAGCCTCCCCAGAGCTCCTGTCCTCCTCAGATGGCCCTGTGCTGAGCTGATGAATCAAGAGGGTCAGGATCATCCAAAACCTGTTGGTACCAAAGCCTTCCTCCAGCTGCCGCTTCTGGCTCTCCTCTGATGAGGAGACAGTCCCAGCTCTGCTCTGCAGAGCAGCTCATGCCTTTTGATCATTACTTGCTTGGGATGCCAAAACGGAGTGGGACTTCGGGCCTGGTGGTTCTCCTCCCTCTCCTAAAAGCAGTGCCTACCTCAGCTCCATGAAATGAAAGACCCCTGAGCACCGAGGTATTAAATTAATAATGCCCACAAAAGTATGAAATTAACTATTACTGATTCAGATTCACTTCTCAATCAGTCCAGCCCAGCCAGAAGCTGGTCCTGTGCCAGGCCACTGGCAACTGAAAGGGGAGAGATGGCAGCAGGAGCCTCAACCAGGAGGTCTCAAACCAGGACGCAACCACGGTAGATGGGCTGGGTGCTCCCATGGCCCACTAGCCTGGGGAGGGGAAGTGAGGGCTGCACGGACACCTGCATTCGGAGCGGCTGTGTTGCTCCGTCCTGGAGACCCTGGTGGCTTCGCCCTGCTCTGCTGAGCAAGAGCCTCAAGGTGGTTCATAACCCAACCAAGAGGATGGCTCGGCCACCACAGCTGAGACACAGCTGAGCCATCAACAAGAGCATTACCTGGTTCCCCGATTTCATGTCCTTCATGTTCATGGCATTCTTCATGCCTTTGCCCTTCTCCTTCTTGTTCTTCTTCTTCTTGCAGCAGCACTTCTTGCAGATGCAGAAGCAGCAGGTGAGGATAAGCAGCCCAGCCACCACAGCAATGGCAATGAGGGCCCAGGGTGGCACTGTGGACAAAGCCCAGTGCCCCGGTCAGCCTCATAACTCCCTCCCCACATCGGCCACCCCACTACCTGCAAAGGAAGCAGCTACTCACGGGGAATCTTGTTCAGCTCGTTCATGAACTTCTCCCTCAGCTTGGCGAACATGTCCTCTTTGCTCTCACCCGGGCCCCCGGCCTCGGTGGAGTTCTCCATCGTCGCCATGGGCATCGTGGTGGCCACGGCCTCTGGAGCCATCATGGAGGCTTGCTTGAACATCATGGTGGGTAAGGGACCGCCTGAAAYACAATGTCACCTTGTGCTCAGCCTGCAGTACCTCCGGCCCGCCCTGGGTCCCTGTCTGCAGCAAGGACAACATCTGCATCTACAGCAAGGGTGCTTGAGCTCTTTGTGATGGCTGTGGAGTCCAGTTGCTAGAGCAAGGAAGGACATGAGTCAAGGCTCCTCGATACCCTCCATGCTTCTGGGAAGCCGAGATGRCGTTTGGTTTCCTGGGCCTTTCAACCTCTCCTTTCTAGCAGTATCGTCACAGTCTTGCTTGGAAACACATYGGCCCTGGAGCCTCCTGCGGACATCAGGGATGCTGCTAAGGAGGAGGTTTGCCCGGAGAGGCCATGTGGGATGAAGGAAGGGGCACTTTCTTCCCATGGGAGGCCAAGTGGGATGGAGCACTGAGCATCATCAAGCCCGTGCCTGGCAAGGGCAGCACATCAAGAGGGTGAGTTAGACCACGTGCCCCTGAGGCATGCTTCTGGGGCCATGGAGGGGCCACGGAGGGGGCCATGGGACACCTGCACCTCCCTGCCTCTCAGTGGCACTTCTATGAGCCAGAAAGAAGTGGTGGGGAGAAGATGCCCTGTGTGGCAAGAGGGCGTTGGACCCTTGGAGCCTGGGCAGTGGGCTCTGCTTGGTGAAGCCGTTCCCGGCTCGGCAGCACCGTTGAAGCCCCGGCCGGTGCAGGGCACTTGCCCATGGTGGGCGCTCCGGAAGAGCTGCCTGGCCCCTGCACGGCCAACCCGTGGGGATGACACCACATGGGACGGAACAGGCGAGGGCCGGGGCCGCAGGTGCCGGTGCAGTCCAGCACACGCGTCGCGTGTTCATCACCCCTCCCAYAGAGAGGCCCTCCCGGTCCCCAGGCATGGGCGAGGTTGCCCAACATCACGGCCTGTTGTGGGCACCGATCCCATCCCTCTCAGGTCACAGCACAGCCACCGCTGGAGCTGGAGCCTCCGCGGGGCCACGCGTTGGCAAGACGTCTCCTCTGCACGATCATTAACCTCTTCCTGGCAGTGTCGGCAGGAGGGTGAAGGCTCCTGGCTCGTTGCCAGCTGGTGCCGTGTCCTCCYGCGGCTCCGGACTCCCTCTTGCCTGCCGAGCGCCGTGGAGCCGAGCGCCCTTTGCCAGAGCCCTCTTGGGCAGGCCTGGCTGCACCGGCACCCCAGCCCCGAGGGCGGCGCAGGTCCGTGCGCGGGGTGGTTGCTCATAGACCCGTCACAGGGAGAAGCGCCCAGAGGGTCCGGAGGTGACCCTGGAGGGGTGATAGCAGCCCCTGCACTCCTCCATCCCAGAGGTCCCTCCAGAAAGAGGCAGAGTGGAGTCAGCGAGGGGCTTGCAAAGGAAAGATGAGCCGGCAGCACGGCAAGGAAATTAACAGCGCCGGGGGGTTAAGGGGAGTGGAAGGACATTCAGCAGGGACACAGGGAGCTGCCCGGGAGACCCTCTAACCGAGGAGAGAGTTGGGATGGCCTGGGGGGTTTCTGGCCTTTGCCCAGAAACCCGGCGGTGCCGCCCCCACAGCCGCTCCGTGCTCTGCATCCCCTGCGGATATTCCAGCGCTGGAAAGACTGCGCAGCGATAATTCTGTTAATAACACCGTAAATAACTGCAAGAGGGACAGGAACCTGCACTGGCACATCCGAAGCACAAGGCACCACCTCGGGCTCACCAGCGAGCCAGGCTGTGCTGCCTGTGTCCGGCTGTACCCAGCGATGGTGGTTATGGGCAGCAGAGCCCGCACAGGCTTTCGGAAACCAGGGGAAAAGAGGGAGCTGAGGATGAGTTTCCTTGGATCAAAAAGCCGATGCAAATGAGACCCAGAAGACRAACTCCTTGAGCTAGCACAGCCCAAGGTCACAGCTATCACCAGCCAACGCCACGCACTGAACCACCTTTCCTGAAAAGCTCTGGAACCCAAAGGCCCAGCTGGGCTTTCCACGGCTGTTGACTTAATAAAAACCCAGCAGCAGCCCCAGCCGGCGGGCGGCCGTCCCGGCACGGGGCAGCGTCGCCGCCGCCGYGCGCACCCTCCCTGCAGAGGCCCAGCAGCATCCCAGCACCCGGGGCTGCTGCCGCCGCACCCGGGGCTGCCCGCAAAGACGAGCCCAGCAGCAGCGCGGGGTGGACGCGGTTCCTCCATCCACCCCTCTCGTGGCCTCTGGAAGGGAGCGAGCGCGAGCCCAACCTTTGCCATGAGGAACCAGCACACGGGGAGGGGGCCGTGGCGGTACCCACCGCCCGCGTTACTTTTCTCCCTGATCCAAAGAGTTTCTGGCCGTCTGTTATGGAAAGCGCTGAAAACTGTGTCACCACGGGGAGGCCACGGGACCGTGGAACGCACGGGGCGAGAGGCGACGTGGAGCCGGAGGGCTGCGTCCCCGCATGCGGCGCGGGGAAGAAGACCCTCGTACTGAGGCTCACCCAGCAGGACCCGAACCCCAGGGGATGCGCGGGAGCCCTCCAGGTGAAGCACATCCCGGTTAGCACCACGGAAGAGCATCGTCCAAGCAAGCAAGCGAGGTGATGCCCAGACACACGGCGTCACTGGAGAAGAGGGAGTATCTCCAACTGGAAGTAAGAACTGGAGTTGTCTCCTTTAGGATCAAGTTAGTGCCAGAGTGATGGGAGCAGATGGCGATGACGTGAAGAACCGGGACTCGGTAGGGAAAATGCATCTATTTTAACGAATTGACCTGACTGATCCATTCCCCTTGCRGCCGCAGCGCCAGCCCTGCCAGGAGCACCAGCTCCGCTCCACGCTGCTGCGTGTCGGGATTTGGTGCCATCCAAGGGGATTCATCCGCCGGCAAGAACTCACTGCGGCAGGCGAGCGGTTAGCGCACGGGGCCGGGTGCCAGCGGCGAGCGCGTCCATCACRCCTTCGGGCGCCCGCCAGCCGCAGCGCCGCGCCGGCCGCAGCGGAGGCCTCGCGGCAGCAAGACGGACGAGCCCGAGTGCAGCGCGGCTCCCGGGAAGAGCTGCGGGGCCGGAGCCGCGGGGACCGGCAAGGTAATCCCCACTGCGCACCAGGGCTGGGGCAGCCCGGCCGGAGCTGCGCGTGCAGCGGAGAGCCCCACTCGGCGCCACCGCCAGGGATGAGGCCGGCGTTGCGGGACCGGCGCGACGCTGCTGCGCGTGTGCCCAGAGCGGACACCGCGGCTTCCCGGGCTGAGGGCTGGAAAACCCCATGACTGGGCTCCCAGCTGGCGYGTGAGCCGCCCTGGCCACGCCGGTCCTGGGCATCCGACTCGACACGTTCCGTGAGAGCAACRGCAAAAAAGCACCGCAGCACAAACGGCAAATGGTACCTAAAGCCCCCAAATGGTCTTCAAATGTCTCCAAATCCTTCAGGATGGGTAAAAGCCACCAGCAATGGTGGAAACACCCTCCCCTTTCTCCTGCCCATGTGGCATGACCCAACTCTGCACCCAGGCCCACCAGTGGCTCTCCGAGTACCTCCTCTTCCTCCCACCTCCAAACCATGGTCACAACCGCCCTCATGCAACAGATAGATTCAGCGAGAGTGTCACTGGCTGTTGGCATCTCCCGTATCTCAGCCACAGACGGAGCAGGGCTGASCTGGGAGATCGGATTAATAAACGCTCTCAGCGCCCCACAGCTACTGCACTTGCTGCCTGGCTCCTCTGATGGTCAGTCGCGATCAGTGCAGACGTTTCCAAGCTCCATCTGGTCTCCAGGGCACAGGCATAACATAGAGACAGGAGCAAGCAGGGGCAGCCCCCTCCCCACACGGGCCTTGGCAGGGCCGTCCCTCCGCCCGGGCTCTAGGGCCAGCAGCTTGGTGCTCTTGCTCACGCGGATGTCTCAGTTTTACACCAGGCTCCCGCTGCTGCTGCCAGTGACGCCCAGGGCACCTGCAACCTGCTCTGCCCTTGGCCAGGGACTTGCTCGGRGTCCTCTGCAGGATCTGCAGCAGCAGCTGCCCAGGAGGGCCACCCGGTGCCAACCCACCGGGCACCCCTTCCGCATGATGAGCCGCCCTGACCAGCCTCAGTGCCCCGGGCCTGGGCAAACAGGAGCTTTGCAACAGGAGCAAGAGCGAAACCAGGAGCCTTGCAAAGCTGTGGGCGCAGACGCGAGCCCAGGCGGCCAGCAGAGAAACTTTGGGGTGCGCTTTGGTCCTCGCGGCCGAGCCCCGCGCTCAGAGGGGCACCTGCCCTGGCAGCAGCTCCTCCACAGAGCGTCGCAGCCTGTGAAGTCCTGCTGCAGCAGCGCGATCGCACGCTCGGACTCGCCCCTGTTCTGCAGGAAATGCAGCTGCCCCGTGGCCCCGCTGGAGGGTTTTGCTCCCGGCGGGGCAGGAGGAGGAGGAGCGGAGCCCCGCAGCTCGCCGAGCTGCGAGCTGCCCGAGGAACCACGCAGGCAAGCTGGGAGGCAAGAGCAGCGCTGAGCAAACCTGGAGCGGCGCTGAGCAAACCTGGAGCACGGAGCAAACCTGGAGC